>CALNVZ010003426.1:40538958-40686036 GCA_940671915.1 Paracentrotus lividus
AAAATAATATTTTTTAAAAAAGAAAAAAAGAATGCAATTAACAAAAGGTAAAAACTGCATTTCATGTTTGTTATTTCCTTGAAGCCTTTTTGCCCTACAAAAGTACCGTAATTAACGGTGTATAAGCGCAACCCACCTTTGCCGTCGCAAAAGTCAAAAGTTGGGGTGAAAATTATCATTTATTCTGAAAAACCTGCATCCAATATATGTACCGAAATATATCGTTCATGAGATTAAGACGGGGCGGGTGCTAATTGGGAAAAGCAAATTATTAGTTAGTAGCGAAAATTATTAATTATCGCAGAACTTGACGCGAATAATGTCGAAATATTACCTTCATAATAAAATCGAGCGGCAATTACGTAATCAACTTGAATAAATTCTAGATCGTTTGGGAAGAAGAACCGTCGCCGTTAGGAGCGAGAAATATATATTCTCGGCAGAATTTTGACTCCGTAATTGGATATCCTCCATGAAACTAAAGTGGCGATACTTGAGTAGAATATAGCTGTATGACTTGAAACGTCCGTTACGTTAATAGGCGAAATCTATTATTATACGCACTCCCTGAGCGCGCCGAATGTTGAAATAATCCGATAAAATCGGAGCGGTAACACTACTTTATAACATTACGATGACGTCCGTGATAGCGCAGGGAAATTTTTATCCGTCAACTTGCATTACTAGTCCGCATGAGCAGAAAATCTGCTTCCGAATTCCGATGCCTGTTTCAACCGGTCATGCGTTTTCTTGGAATAAATCGACCCATTAATTATAGTCATGATGACACCGGCTAGTGGAATTAGAGCGATTTGACCGATAATGTTTGGAAAAAAATCCTCATGAAATAAAGTCGGAGCGGGTACAATTACGTAATTAATTAATTAAGTTAGCGAATGCGAAACGTCCCGTTTTAAGTACGAAAATTATTATTTATCGCAGAATTTGACGTCATAATGTTCGAAATTAATCCTTCATGGAATAAAGTCGGAGCAGGTACAATTCCATAATTAATTTTTATTATGGTGCAAAACGTCCCGTTTTAAGTAGCGAAAATATTATTTATCGCGCAGAATTTGACGTCGATAATGTTTGGAAATAAATCCTCCATGAAATTAAAGTCGGAGCGGGTACAATTTACGTAATTAATTTTAATTATGGAATGGAAACGTCCCGTTTTAAGTAGGCGAAAATTATTATTTATCGCAGAACTATGACGTTGATAATGTTTCGAAATTAAATCCTCATGAATAAAGTCGGAGCGGACCAATACGTAATTAATATAAGTTATGGAATGAAAACGTCCCGTTTTAAGTACTGAAAATATATTTAATCGGCAGAATTGACGTCTCGATTTTTAATGTTTGGAAATAAATCCTCCATGAAATAAAGTCGGAGCGGCGTACAATTACGTACACAAATAAGTTTGGAATGGAAACGTCCCGTTGTAAGTAGCGAAAAATTAATTTATCAGCAAGAACTTGACTCGATAATGTTTCGAAATTAACCTTCATGAATAAAGTCGCGGCGGGTACAAATTACGTAATAATTTTTAGTTATGGAATGAAAAACGTCCCGTTTTAAGTAGCGAAAATTATTATTATCGGCAGCATTTGACGTCGATAATGTTTCGAAATTAATCCTTCAGAAAAAGTCGGAGCAGTGTACAATTCCATAATTATTTTTTTAGTTATGGAATGAAAACGCCCGTTTTAAGTAGCGAAAATTATTATTTATCGGCAGAATTTGACGTCGATAATGTTTGGAAATAAATCCTCCATGAATAAAGTCGACGGGTAAATTTACGTAATTAATTATTAAGTTATGGAATGGAAAACGTCCCGTTTAAGTATGCGAAAATATTTTTATCGGCAGAACTTGACGTTGATAATTTCGAAATTAATCCTCATGCGAATAAAGTCCGGAGCGGGTACATTACGTAATTAATTATTAAGTATGGAGAAAACGTCCCGTTTTAAGTAGCGAAAATCTATTATTTATCGGCAGAATTTGACGCGATAATGTTTTGGAAATAAATCCTCCATGAAATTAAAGTCGGAGCGGACAATTACGTAATTAATTAAGTTTTTGGAATGGAAACGTCCCGTTTTAAGTAGCGAAAATTATTTTATCAGCAGAACCTTGACGGTGATAAATGTTCGAATTAATCCTTCATGAAATAAAGTCGGAGGCGGTACAATTACGTAATATTTTTAGTTAATGAATGAAACGTCCCGTTTAAGTAGCGAAAAATTATTATTTATCGGCAGAATTTGACGTCCGATAATGTTTGGAAATAAATCCTCCATGAAAATAAAGTCGGAGGCGGTACAATTTACGAATTTATTATTAATTATGTGAATGGAAACGCCACGTAAGTCGAAATTATTATTATAATCGGCAGAACTGGACGTTGATAAAATGTTTTCGAAATAATCTTCATGGATAAGTCGGAGCGGGTACAAATACGTAATTAATATTAAGTTATGGTGGATGAAAACCGTTCCGCTTTTAAGTAGCGAAAATGTTTTATTATCGGCAGAACTTTGACGTCGATAATGTTCGAAAATAAAAACTTTATATAATTAAAATTCGATGCGGGTACAATAAATTATTTAGTTAAGGAATGAAAAAACGTCCCGTTAATGTTAGCGAAATATTATTTATGCGGCGCAAGAACTGACGTCGGATAATGTCGCGAAAATAAATCCTCCATGAAATATGTCTGAGCGGGTAAATTACGTAATAATTATTAAGTTTATGGAATGAAACGTCCCGTTTTAGATAGCGAAAAGTTATTATTTATCTGGCAGAACCTTTGACGTCAATAACTGTTTCGAAATATTCCTTCATGAAAGAGTCGAGCCGGGTACAATTACGTAATTAATTATTAAAGTTATGGAATGGAAAACGTCACGTACAGCGAAAATATATTTAATCGGCAGAATTTGAACGTCGATAATGTTTGGAAATAAATCCTCCCATGAAATAAGTCGCGAGGCGGGTAAATACGTAATTTAACTTTAGTAAATTAATAAACGCCTATTTAATGCATAAATTATCTTATCGGCTGCAGATCACGTTGAAGTCGAAAGTGTTTGGAATAAATGCCTCACGATAAATAAAGTCGAGCGCGGTACAGATTACGTAATATAATTGATTAAGTCTATGGATGGAAACGTCGTCTAAGTAGCGAAAATTATATTATTGCGGCCAGAGCGACTTGAACGTCGATAATGTTTCAAATTAATCCTTCATGGAATAAAGTCGGAGCGGGGTACAATTCCATAATTCTTATTTAGTTATGGAATGAAATTTTCCCGTTTTAAGCAGCGAAAATTATTATTTATCGGCAGAAACTTGACGCCGATAATGTTTGCGAAATAATTCCTCATGAAGTAAAATCGGAGGCGGTACAATACGTAATTAATATTAAGTTTATGGAATGGAAACGTCCCGTTTTAATAGCAAATATATATTATATGCGCAGAACATCGGTCGATAATGTTTCGAATTAAACCTTCATGAATAAAGTCGAGCGGGTACAAATTACCGTAATTAATTATTAAGTTTATGGAATGGAAACGTACCCGTTTTAAGTAGCAAAAATTATTATCGGCAAATTGATCTCGATAATGTTTCGAATTAATCCTTCATGGATATAAAGTCGGAGCAGGTACAATTCCCATAATTCTTTATATTATATATGAAATTTTCCCGTTTTTAGTAGCGAAATTATTATTTATCGACAGAACTTGACGTCGATAATGTTTCGAAATAAATCCTTCATCAAATAAAGTCGGAGAGGGTACAATTACGTAATTAATTATTTAGTTTTGGAATGAAAACGTCCCGTTTTTAGTAGCGAAAATTATTATTTATCGGCAGAACTTATAGTCGATAATGTTTCAAAAGAAATCCTTCATGTTTCCTACCCAAATTTATTAACGCTGTTCCCCTGCGTGCATATAAAATATCATCAAAAACATGACGGTTACATTGACACACCACATGACACAAATTGGTAATGTAACTTACCATGACACACATAGGCGTCAGTTTTTTTTGACGGACCTTTGGTGTCTTGTACGGTACTATACGTCACAAGATCAGGGGACTTTGACGCAACTTTGACGGACTACTCCCGGGGTCAAGACGTGGTCTTACAAATCATGCTGAATCATCATTTAGAATTTAATACTTATAATGTAATCATTATAAATATAATTTATTATAAATTATTTTATTTTTATTTATTTTTTTTGGCAAGGTCCATATTTTAGGTGCGGTCTATACACGGCGGCTTATACACCGTGAATTACTGGGTAGTTTGCTTTGTACTGACAATATATTACACGCAATAAATGAAACACAACGGGTAACTCCGAGTAAACTTAATTCAAATAAACTAGTATTTTATTTATTTTTTGTTATAAAATATGTAGGCCCTATTCATTTATTTAATAATAATATAAAAAAATTACAAGTTTTCATTAATTCATATACATTATAAATCTGTATAGCATATATGTATTTATATATATTAAATGTACCCATTTGGGACATTAACGAATCAAATTTCATGAATCAAGAGTCGCTATATAGATTTGTACGCGCGGCGGCCATCTTGGAAAAAAATATCAATATCAAATAATAAGCCACCTCCTCCTCATTTCGAAAAATCCGGACGAGAAAACTAGGAATCATTTTTAATTGGCCTAATGGTTAGTAGACAAACTGTTTGTAGAATAAGAGGATTAGACCATGTAGAAGGTTTATATCCACTTGGTCCAATTCTCTGTTTGTCTAAACCCATTTGTTTAATTCTCACTTGGTCAAATCACCAATTTGTCTAATGGCCAAATCTCATATCTACTTTGGTCTATTCCAATATGAATATTTGGTCTATTACCATTTTAAAACTTGAAGCGACCAAGTGGACATTTAGACAAATGGAATTAACAAAAATGGTAAAAAGGTGAAGTGACAATGAGACCAATGGTAATTAGACGAACTGGTTGTAGATAAAATGGAATTAGACTTTGTGGGATAGACTAAACAGCATTAAATGAAAGTGGGTTTATTAGACAATTGCAAATCCACGTGAATAACCAGTAACATTAGACAATTGATTGTAGAACTAGTGGTAATACACAAATAACACTGCTTACCATCGTAGATTCATAGATGTATAGGCTTTCATTGTTCAGGACTGGGCTGTAGACAGCTCTTAGGCCTGGTCCATGTGTAGAAGTCCCTCAATAAAATGTCTCAGGTAACCCTTGATGATAAGATGCTCAACCATGACCACGCGGTCAATGGAATTGATTGCATCAATCACAGACAGTGCTAGGGTCTACAGATTCAAAAGATACAAACGGAAGGTGATTTTAGGTTAGAAGCACAGATTTATAAAGGAAAATGCATACATAAAATATGTCTACTAGGCAATCTCATCACTTCTTATTGGAGCAAAAGCCCATGTTATATTTTGTTAAGGAAACAAACTAGATTGTTTTTGTCCTAAATTATTAAATACAAACACAAAATATTGTGCAAAATATAATAATGTAATGACAAAAACTCAGAACTGTCAGTAATGAAACTGTCACAAAAAGACTGGATAAAAAAAAAAAAAAAGACAAACTAGACAATAGACTTCAACTGTTTTATCCAAAATTATAAATTACAAACTAAAAAATTTGGTGCACAAATTGTTGATATGAGTATTCAATCTGTCAAACTCTACTAGAACTCAGAATTGGAGGCATGTCATTATGAGCTGGAAAACAATGTCATTCAAAAGAAGAATACCAAGCGGGTGTTTCACCAAGTCGCTCCATAAAGTTACAAATGACTTTACAAACAAGTGGCAATTAGTAAATGAAATATGGTAGAATAGCACCAAGAACATGTTCCAATCGTTTTCAAGTATTCGTAACTTTACAAATGACTTGGTAAAATAGCCACCCCCCCCCCCACCTCCTCAAACTCAAGACAGTCATCAGGGAGCATTTCATCAAATGACTTGTCGGACGTTTTATCCGACAAATCGCTCTCAGCCAATCAGATATAAGCATTTCAGTGCTTATAACAGTTTGTCGGAATAAAACGTTTCGACAAGTCTTTGATGAAATGCTTCCCTGTATTCTTACCCTCCCAAGCTCATGACCATCCAATCCTGCAACGAGGCTCGCAGAACGACTCTCCAAACTCCTGGATGACAGCCCAGGTTAGCCGTCATGACCCGTTCATACTCCTCCAGGATGGTAGAGTTCATGGCCGTGGTTCCTGCAGGGTAGGGATCTCCCTAGGCTTCTGGGGATCTGCAGGTAGTTTCAGGAGGGTGCCGTAGAGGTTGGTTCGCACACGCTGCTGTACTCCACCTGCAAAGACATGAGGTGTTGTGGTTATTGCTAAAACATGTGAAGAGAAATTTAAGGTGGTTACTGAAGTTTTATATAGCTAAAATTTTTGAGGATGTGTCTATTTTACAGAGAGCCACCTCAGAATCATTTAAAAATCCAGAAAAAAGCACACATACTTAGCGAAAAAGCTGAAAAGGGGGCTTAAAAAAACACAAAAATTCAGTATTTTGATTCGTAAAAATCCTAAATTCAGGATATTCCTTATAATATCTCTGATTTATAAATTATGAAAGTCAGTTCCCATAAAAAATTTCACTTCGATTTGAGGATATAAACAAGAGATATTATAAATATATTTTTTAAAAAATATCATCTTAGATCTCAAGATCCACCTAAACAAAATTAATCCACCAGCAAGAGTGGGGTGTGAGTGATCACAACAAAAAGAGCTGAAAACAGCTGAAGAAGAGTTGAAAGAAGCTGAAATTGAAAATGCTCCCATACATTTTTAAAAAGGAAAGCTTAAATAAGCTGAAATTAAGTGAAAATCAAAGACCAAAAAAAGCGTGAACTCTCACAACCCATGAAAGAGAAAAAAATCTACTCACTTGTAGAGAGAATAAAAGTAAGAAGCTCTTTCAAGATCGCCGCAGGGATACAATTGGTATCTTGACTCGCCTCCTCCCTCGACACCACCCGCCTCCACCGATGACCGATGTGTGTTTGGGTTGAACGTCTGCACATGGAACCATCCAGGACATTGACGTACGAGATGAAATGAGGGACTGGCCACGACTATCAGAGATAGAGCACCGAAGTCACGCGAGGAGAGGAACCCCAGCAAAGGGAGGTCAACTTCTGCAACCGTGCATCCTCATGGGCTGAAGTTGAAGAATAGATCAAAGGTCATCCTGAGAATTCTGACAAAATTAAACTAAATGTACACTGCATATTCACAATAATCTGCCAGGCAAATTCCTGAAAAAGTGAAACTCTACAGTATGGTTCCATTTGTGCAATCTTGAATAAGTATGCAACCCTACCTAATTAGGTCCAATTGTTGGAATTTAAATTATTTTGGTATAATGATATGCAAATGAGACATCTTATCAAAATGGGTATTATTGGACCATGAATCATCCATGAGGAAGATGAATCCTAAATAATTTTGTAGCTACACTAAATCATTATATGGCCACAAATCTCGTTGCGCCCTCTCTATATGATCTAATGTGCATCTATATGGATTCGTCATACCTTGCGAGCAATTCTTGAAGGATATCCACTGTGACCTTCTGTCGCATCTCCAGTGCAATATCTGACTAAACGTTAGAACACCTCTAAAACCTGACCCACATCAAAATGCGCTCTCGCTATCAACCCTCCTGACCCCGTATTCTTGACACGGCTGTTCCAAGAGAATTCCATAATTTCCTGCATATATATGAAAATATAATATGACACGATGATGATATTCAAATTGTAATTATATTTAAAAAAATTATTCATACATATCTGCTTTTTCTTCACATTTATATATGGACAATGGAAACCTAAAGGAAAAAAAAGGGGGACATTTGTAAAATAGAGATGGGGGACAAGTCCGAAGTCAAGACAGGACTACCACAACTTCTGTACATTTATGATGCTGTAGACTGAAAAAAAAGAAAGAGGAACAAGAGAGCAGAGACAAACGAAACAGAGAAACATACACAAATTGTGTGAACACACACAAATAAAGGTCAAAACAAAACAAAAACAAAGAATACATATAACATAGCATACTAGGAGAGGAGAGTAATGAAATCAGAAAAACATTGAAGGATACCATCTACAAATTTAAGCTGATAAATTCAAAAAAGAAAACTCACCATCTCAACCCTGATCTTTGACCCACGGACTGACCTGATGCCCCATGTCGGTTGAGTTGATCCTATATTGTGATGAAGTAGTCTGAGATTGCAGAGAAGCACACCATATTCGTCTTCTCCTCCACAGTTGAGGATGGTCTTTCAACTCCTGCGGGTTCGAAGGAGTTCATCTGAAGGGTGGAAATCCTGGGAAGATCAACAGAATCCAAGAGCTGCAGGATCACGTCTATCTGGGAGAACCTGGACAATATAACAAATATAAAAAATTAAAAATGAATCTAGTTGAGGATGGTTTGTTCCACTCTCATCGTAAGGAGTCCACCAGAGACGGTGGGGATATCTTGGAGAAGTCACAGAATCCAGCACTGCAGGAACCGATGTCTCATCTGGAGACCTAGACAATGTAACAACACAATCAAGTCCATTACTTTGCTTCAGATCATAGTCTGTACTGGCTCTGTAACACAAAGAATTTTAATGGTATTATCCAAATTCACTGATGCCTGTTGATTTGTGTTCAACCAGTATCCAATGCAATTATTCTTTAATACTTGCAATGATAGCAAACATTAGTTGCGAGGCTCCTATAATATATCTATATATCTCTATAGATATCATCAACCTAGTCCCCTCTCCTCGTTTAAAAAAAAAAAAAAAAAAAAAAAAAAAAATCTGCATATCTTATCCTTCTCTATATATATTATATGCCCTCTTTTGCTGCAGCCAATGCAGAACAACGCCCTCCTATACTAGACTTCAATCACAGATGTCTACTTTCTTTGTATTTATGGGGGCCTCAATAACCACATAAACTTATGTTTCACAATTATTTTTTTTAAGAAAGAAAAAATACCTGCTCCTTCCTATTTCAGTCTGCGTTCTGTGCCAGCTTATCCAAGACGCTCAATTCATCTCCAACGTAGCTCCCCAGTCTTCCCATCTAGAGATCATCAGCTATATTTTACAATAGAATATATAAACCAAGTATGTGTTAAAGGGAAATCCTACCTCATGTATTCGAATTGAAGAAGCAGAAAAAATCAGAGAAACATATCACTCATATCTCTATATCTCTCTATCAAGTCAATTGCTATAAAGGTAGGATTCTCTTTAACTTATGTAAATCGGAGAGAAAAAAGTGCATATGCAATAAATATCTATCTTAATACAGGACTAGGACAATATATGGCTTAATAATAGAAAGATTAAATACCCATGATCATATAACTATTATCTTTAAAATAAGGATAGAGACTCTATAATATCTCTCATATATTTAGCTCTTTGATAAAATGGACTTTCGGTGGAGAGAGCCGTTCATACCTATAGTCTATGCCTATTTCCAGCCTTATCGGGCTCCAAGGAGTGTGCCTGTGTACAATAAGGGGGTAGGTAAATCCAATTTTTACTCCAATCTCATCAAACATGACAAACTAAGAGCAAAGAGATGAGAATCATATATATATATCTCTCTATGCAATGGGGAGAAAGCAAAATGAGATATAATTGCTTTCTAAAAAGTGGCAACTCACCGACCGGCTGCAACACTGTGTTCTATGCCTAACCTACATAACTGAAATGGATGAATTAATATCAAGAAGCAAGTTCTAATTCTTCATTTGAGATCAAAAGGTCTCATCTTTTTCAGCTCAATCTTTGTGAATTGGCATTAAGAAACTGTGCCCGTAAAACTCAAATTTAAATTGGTACCACTTCATTTGAATGGAGTTAAGTTTTTTCTATACTCAAATGTGGAAGAACCTTAATGTATATATATATATATATCATCACTATCTCAAAATATCTCAAAATATAATGCTTATAAATATATCTCAAAAATTCCAGCCTACGCTACAACAATTTGCAGCAAACTGTGCGCACTGCCACATTTGACCAAAACTGACACTGATATGGAACAATTCAATGGCAAAAATTTGAAGAAGAGATTTAGAAAGAAAATGAGTAAATAATTTTCTTCTAAAAGAAGATCCAACTTACACCACCACCCCGCCTAACCCTGACTAACTGAAATGGATGAATTTGATACAAGAGCAATTTCTATTCTTCATTTATTATCTATCATATCAAAATATATATATAATTATATAGTGATAATGAAAAAAATGATGATTACCTAAAAGAAGAATCCAACTTCAGCCTTATCCCATATCCTGGCTAAAGCCACCTGTGTATTAGCCTTAACCCTACGTAAACTAATAAGTGATGAATTGATATCAGAGGCAATTCTATTCTTCATTGAGATCAAAGGCTCATGCTTTATCTATCTCTATCTATATGAGGAAGAACTGTGCCGTGTAAAACTCAAAATTATTATATTATTCCTACTATAAATAATCTATCTTATCATATATATGTCTCTATATGGAAGAGAAAGTTGTGGAATAATGCCATCAATTGCACACTTTTTCCAAAGATTCCAAAAAATATGTGTATTATATATATGAAGACTCAAATTCCAGCCTAAGCTACACAATTTGCATCAGAACTGGTGCACTGCCACACCTGACCAACCGACACCTGATACAAAGGTTATCGAATAAACTCTTTTTCTACATGGAAGTCTATGGCATCCATCCATTATCTTATATATCTCTAGCATTCACCATATTCTATCTTAAATATCATTAAATAAATGCATCTCTTCAGAATGAGAAAGAGACAAAGATCCAAAACAACAAAAAAAATCAAACAAGTCATTTCTATCTCCTATATACTCTATGATATCACATCATCTACCACTGATTATATATATATATAATGATATATTTGTTAGTCAGTAGCTATATATTTATATTCCCAAGAACTTGCCAATGGCTTTGCTCATGTGAAAGAGATTTAAAAAATGTATATAGAAGACCTTATCTAGGAAGGGTACAGAAGCACTGACAAAGGGAACAATGATCCCCATTAAAACTTGCAAGTTTGCTTATATACTATCTCATCTCTATATATCTATCTATATCCACGAATAGATTATATCTCACTGAGTTCTTCAACTAGGGTAATGCATTCACTCTTCATTTTATACCAAGGCATCAGCATGTAGCGCAAACTCTGAGCCAAGATATTTGCCAATTATAGACATTGCATCAGTTTTGCCTTTGAGGAATTGGGAATTTCTATCTCTATATATATCTATCTATATTACAGGTCCAAACTCTAAAGCCTTACAAATGACAGCTGCATTAGAATTGAAATACTTTATTAATTTGTCGATTAATTTCTTAATTATCTTTTTAATTAATAATTTTTTAAAAAAAATTTAATTTTTTTTTTTATTTATTTTTTTTATTTTTGGCAAGGGTCCATATTTTTAGGTGCGGTCTATACACGGGTGCGGCTTATACACCGTGAATTACTGGGTAGTTTGGCTTTTGTACTGACAATATATTCACACGCAATAAATGAAACACAACGGTAACTCCGAGTAAACTTAATTCAAATAAACTAGTATTTTTATTTATTTTTTTGTTATAAAATATGTAGGCCCTATTCATTTATTTAATAATAATTAAAAAAATTACAAGTTTCTCATTAATCAATAACAATGTAGAAATCTGTATAGCATAATTGAAATTGAATATTGTAAAATGTACCCATTTGGGACATTAACGAATCAAATTTCATGAATCAAGAAGTCGCTATATAGATTTGTACGCGCGGCGGCCATCTTGGAAAAAAATATCAAATATCAAATAATAAGCCACCCCCTCCTCCTCATTTTCGAAAAATCCGGACGAGAAACTAGGAATCATTTTTAATTGGCCTAATGGTTAGTAGACAAACTGTTTGTAGAATAAGAGGGATTAGACCATGTAGAAGGTTTATATCCACTTGGTCCAATTCTCTGTTTGTCTAAACCCATTTGGTTTAATTCTCACTTGGTCAAATCACCAATTTGTCTAATGGCCAAATTGTCCAATTGCACTTTGGTCTAATTCCTAAATGAATATTTGGTCTATTACCATTTTAAAACTTGAAGCGACCAAGTGGACATTAGACGAAATGGGAATTAGACAAAATGGTAAAAAGGTGAAGTGACAATGAGACCAATGGTAATTAGACGAACTGGTTGTAGATAAAATGGAATTAGACTTTGTGGGATGAGACTAAACAGGCATAAATGAAAGTGGGTTTATTAGACCAATTGGCAATTTACCACGTGGAATGGGACCAGTAGGACATTAGACAAATTGATTGTAGAACTAGTGGTAATACACAAATAACACTGCTTACCATCGTAGATTCATAGATGTATAGGGCTTTCATTGGTTCAGGACTGGGCTGTAGACAGCTCTGTAGGGCCTGGTCCATGTGTAGAAGTCCCTCAATAAAATGTCTCAGGTAACCCTTGGATGATAAGATGCTCAACCAATGACCACGTCGGTCAATGGAATTGATTGCATCAATCACAGACAGTGCTAGGGTCTACAGATTCAAAAGATACAAACGGAAGGTGATTTTAGGTTAGGAAGCACAGATTTATAAAGGAAAATGCATATCAAGAAAATTGTCTACTAGGCAATCTCATTCACTTCTTATTGGAGCAAAAGCCCATGTTATACTTTTGTAAGGAAACAAACTAGATTGTTTTTGTCCTAAATTATTAAATACAAACACAAAATATTGTGCAAAAAGTTGATAATTGAATGTAATTGACAAAGAACTCAGAACTGTCAGTAATGAAACTGTCACAAAAAGACTGGATAAAAAAAAAAAAAAAAGACAAACTAGACAATAGACTTCAACTGTTTTATCCAAAATTATAATTACAAATAAAAATTTTGGTGCACAAGTTTGATATGAGTATTCAATCTGTCAACTCTACTAGAACTCAGGATTGGACATGTCATTATGAGCTGGAAACAATGTCATTCAAAGAAGAATACCAAGCGGGTGTTTCACCAAGTCGCTCATAAAGTTACAAATGACTTTACAAACAAGTGGCAATTAGTAAATGAATATGGAATGGAAATAGCACCCAAGACACCCAGATCTGTGTCCATTCGTAACTTTACAAATGACTTGGTAAAATAGCCACCCCCCCCCCCCACCTCCTCAAACTCAAGACAGTCATCAGGGGAGCATTTCATCAAATGACTTGTCGGACGTTTTATCCGACAAATTCGCTCTCAGCCAATCAGATATAAGCATTTCAGTAGCTTATAACAGTTTGTCGGATAAAACGTTCGACAAGTCCTTTGATGAAATGCTTCCCTGGTATTCTTACCCTCCCAAGCTCATGACCATCGCACGCATCCCTGCAGACGAGCTCGCAGAACGACTCTCCAAACTCCTGGATGACAGCCAGGTTAGCCGTCATGACCCGTTCATACTCCTCCAGGATGGTAGAGTTCATGGCCGTGGTTCCTTGCAGGGTAGGGATCTCCCTAGGCTTCTGGGGGATCTGCAGGTAGTTCAGGAGGGTGCCGTAGAGGTTGGTTCGCACACGCTGCTGTACTCCACCTGCAAAGACATGAGGGTGGTTGTGGTTATTGCTAAAACATGTGAAGAGAAATTTAAAGGTTGGTTACTGAAGTTTTATATAGCTAAAATTTTTGTGAGGATTCTATTTTACAGAGATGCCACTCAGAATCATTTAAAAATCCAGAAAAAGCACACATACTTAGGCGAAAAAGCTGAAAAGGGGGCTTAAAAAAACACAAAAATTCAGTATTTTGATTCGTAAAAATCCTAAATTCAGGATATTTCCTGAAAAGTGGCATCTCTGATTTTAGAAATTATGAAAGTCAGTTCCCATAAAAATTTTCACTTCGATTTGAGGATATAAACAAAGGAAAGATATTCTAAGAATGATTTTTACAAAAAATATCATCTTAGATCTCAAGATCCACCTAAACATAAGATAAATCCACCAAGCAAAGAGTAGGGGTGTGAGTGATCACAAACAAAAAGAGCTGAAAACAGCTGAAGAGAGTTGAAAGAAGCTGAAATTGAAAATGCTCCCATACATTTTTAAAAAGGAAAGCTTAAATAAGCTGAAATTAAGCTGAAAATCAAGACCAAAAAAAGCTGAACTCTCACACCCATGAAAGAGAAAAAAATCTACTCACTTGTAGAGAGAATAAAAGTAAGAAGCTCTTTCAAGATCGCCGTCAGGGATACAACTGGTATCTTGACTCCGCCTCCTCCCCTCGCACCACCCGCTCCACCGATGACCGATGTGTCTGGGTTGAACGTCTGCACCATGGAACCATCCAGGACATTGACGTACTGAGATGAAATGAGACTGGCCACCGACTGGGATCGGTCAGAGATAGAGCACTGCCGAAGGGTCATCGCGAGGAGGAGGAAGGCCCCAGCAACAGGGGAGGTCAACTCTGCAACCGCATCCTCATGGTTGACCTGGTGAAGGAAGAATAGATCAAAGGTCATCCTGAGAATTCTGACAAAATTAAACTAAATGTACACTGCATATTCAACAATATCTGCCAGGCAAGATTTCCTGAAAAAGTGAAATCTCTACAGTATGGTGTCCATTGTGCAATGTTAAATATTGTTACGTGGTGTGACAGAAAAGGATGCAAACCCTACCTAATTTAGGTCCAATTGTTGGAATTTAAATTATTTTGGTATAATGATATGCAAATGAGACATCTTTATCAAATGGGTATTATTGGGACCATGAATCATCCCATGAGGAAGATGAATCCTAAATAATTTTGTAGCTACATTAAAAATTCAGTGATTGGCCACAAATCTCTGTTTGCGCCCTTCTTCCAGGATGGTGACAAGTTGCAGTTTTCAATGGATTCGTCATACCTTGCTGAGCAATTCTTGAAGGATATCCACTGTGACCTTCTGTCGCATCTCCAGTGCAAGGGACTCCTGAGGCAAGGACGTTAGAAGCACCTCTAAAACCTGACGCCAGGCATCAAAAGCATGGCGCTTGGCAGACAGAGCCCTCCTGACCCCGTTTCTTGACACGGCTGTTCTAAGAATTTCCATAATTTCCTGCATTGTGAAAATGGAAATTGAAATTGAACGGATGATGATATTCAAATTGTAATTTCACAAAAAAATTATTCATACATATCTGCTTTTTCTCACATTATATATGGGACAATGGAAATCCTAAAGGAAAAAAAAAGGGGGACATTTGTAAAATAGAGATGGGGGACAAGTCCGGAAGTCAAGACAGGACTACCTACAACTTCTGTACATTTATGATGCTGAAGACTGAAAAAAAAGAAAGAGGAACAGAGAGAGAGACAAACGAAACAGAGAAAACATACACAAAATTGTGTGAACACACACAAATAAAGGTCAAAACAAAACAAAAACAAAGAGATACATGAAAACATAGCATACTAGGAGAGGAGAGTAATGAAATATCAGAAAAACATGTGAAAGGATACCATCTACAAATTTAAGCTGATAAATTCAAAAAAGAAACTCACCATCTCAACCCTTGATCTTTGACCCACGACTGACCCTGATGCCCCATGTCGGTTGAGTTGATCCATGAGTATGTGATGAAGTAGTCTGAGATTGCAGAGAAGCACACCATATTCGTTCTTCTCCTCACAGTTGAGGATGGTCTGTTCAACTCCTGCGGGTTCGAAGGAGTCCAGTCTGAGAGGGGTGGGGAAATCCTGGGAGAAGTCAACAGAATCCAAGAGCTGCAGGATCCGACGTCTCATCTGGAGACCTGGACAATATAACAAATATAAAAGACAATTGAAATGAATCTAGTTGAGGATGGTTTGTTCCACTCCTGATGGTTCGAAGGAGTCCAGCCAGAGAGCGGTGGGGAAGTCTTGGGAGAAGTCAACAGAATCCAGCAGCTGCAGGAACCGATGTCTCATCTGGAGACCTAGACAATGTAACAAAGCACAATCAAAGTCCATTACTTTGCTTTCAGATCATAGTCTGTACTGGGCTCTGTAACACAAAGATTTGTAATGATTATCAAAATTCACTGATGCCTGTTGAGTTTTGTTCAACCAGTATCCAATGGCAATTATTCTTTAATACTTGCAATTGATAGCAAACATTAGTGTTGCGAGGCCCGATAAAAATTATCAAATATCTTTCCAAGAAAGAATTCATCGGAACCTCAGTCCCCTCTTCCCTTTAAAAAAAAAAAAAAAAAAAAAAAAAAAAAAAAAATCTGCATATTTCCGCTTCTAACGTTTCTCAGTTTCCTATCATGGCAGATACAATGCCCTCTTTTGCTCACCAGATTGCCAGAAAAACACAACGCCCACCCATACTAACTTCAATCACAATGTCATACTTTCTATTTATGGGCTGGCCTCAATAAACCATCATAAACTTATTCACAAAATTATTATTTTTTAAGAAGAAAATAATACCTGTCCATCCATTCATCTTTCTGCCAGCTATCAAACGCTCAATCATCGCCAACGTAGCTCGCCCAGTCGATCCCCATCAAAGATCCATCAGCTATATTACCAATAGAATAAAAAACCCAATATGTTAAAGGAAATCCTACCTTCTTTAGCTGAAATTTGAATTAAGCAAAAATCAGAGTAATCAGTACACTGGTCAAGTTTATCCAATTTTCTGCTTTCATTCAATTCAACTCTATAAGGTTAAATTTCTCTAACTATGGTAAATCCGAATGAAAAAAGTGCATAGCGAAAATCATTCATCAGATACAACTAGACAATATTTGAGCTCTATTAGAAAGAAAGATAAAGACTCCATGACATAATCTTATACTTTAAAGATTAAGACTAGAACTCTATAATATCTCTCATATATGATGCTCTTTATAAGATGACTTGGATGGAACAGCCGGTCAAGGCTCAACGAGCTCATCCAGCCTTCGAGCTCTCAAGGAGTCTGCCTGTCACAAAAGGGTAGGTAGATCCAATTTTACTCAATCTCAATTCTAAACATACAAACTAGAGACAAGAGTATGAAAAACCAAAATCTTAGATACTGCTCCCTGATCAATGTGGAAAAACCAAATGAAAAATTCTTTCAAAATAGTTCAACTCATGCCGACCTGCCTTGAAGCACTGTGATCTATCCTAACCACATAACTGATAAACATGGATGAATTATATACAAAGAGCCAATCTATTCTTCATTGATCAAGCTCATCTTTACAGTCTCAATCTTTGTGAATTGGCATAAAGAACTGTGCCCTGTAAAACTCAAATTAAATTTACCACTCATGAAGGAGAGTTTAAGTTTTATCTAATATCAAGTGAAAGAACCTAAATGAAGAGAAAGTGTACGAATCTCATTGCACACTTTTCAAAATATCCAAAGAAATGAATTTGCTTTAGAATGGAAGACTCAAATTCCAGCGCCTAAGCTACACATTGCAGCAGAAACTGTCGCCACTGCCACATTCACCAAACTGACACTATAATGGCATTCAATGGCAAAATTTGAACGAAGAGAATTTAGAAAAAAATGAGTCAAATAATTTGCTTCTAAAAGAAAGATCCAACTTCAGCCTCACATGAAACCTGCTACAGGCTATGTATTATGCCTACGACCTGACGTTAACTGAAAGCATGAATTGATTATGCAACACGCAAGTTCATATTCGCTTCATTGATATGCTAATTTCAATATGGCAAAAATTTGAAAGAAGGAGAATTTACGAAAGAAAATGAAAAAATTGCTTCTTAAAGAAACCAACTTTCAGTCCTTATCACATGACCTGGCTAAAGCACTGTGTATTATGCCTAACCTGACGTAACTGAAAATGGATGAATTGATATCAAGAGCAATTCTATTCTTCATTGAGATCAAAGGCGTCATCTTTACAGGTCTCAATCTTTGTGAATTGGCAGAAGAACTGTGCCGTGTAAAACTCAAATTAAATTGGTACCACTTTATGAAGTGGAGTTTAAGTTTTTATTCTATACTCATATGTGGAAGAACCTTAATGGAAGAGAAAGTGTGGAATAATGCATCATTGCACACTTTTTCAAAGATATCCAAAGAAAAGATTTGCTTTAGAATGGAAGACTCAAAATTCCAGCCTAAGCTACACAATTTGCATCAGAACTGTGTGCACTGCCACACCTGACCAAACCGACACCTGATACAAAGGTTATCGAATAAGACTTCTTTTCTACATGGAAGTCTATGGCATCATCCATTATGGTCCAAAATCTCAGCATTCACTTTGTGAATTCACTTTTTAAACAGAAATAAATGCATTCTCTTTCAGAAGAGAAAGAGACAAAGACAAAAACAAACAAAAAAACAAACAAGGCATTGTGCTTATTTCCCATGAACACAGGATGATCACGACACATGCTTCTTACTGATGTAAAGAGTGGTGTTTAATAATGTGATTATGATTTTGTTTAGTCAAGTAGCAGGAAAATTGTTTATATTCAAGAACTTGCAATGGCTTTGTCTCATGTGGAAGAGATTTAAAAAAATGTATATAAGAAGACCTTTACTTGGAGGAAGGGGTACAGAAGCACTGAACAAAAGGGAACAATGATCTCCCCCATTTAAAACTTTGCAAGTTTGCAGTAGCACTGAGTACCATGCCAAATCTGACATAGCTGACACTGAATAGAAGATCTCCATGCGGAGTTCTGTTCAACTTTAGGGGAATTGGCATTCACTCTTCATTGAGACCAAAGGCATCAGCCATGTAGGTCAAACTCTTGAGGCTTCATAGATATTTGCCAATTATGAGGGAATTGGCATCAGTTTTGTTCTACTTTGAGGGAATTGGAATTTTGCTCTTCATTGAGATCAAAAGCATCAGCCATACAGGTCCAAACTCTAAAGCTTCCTAAATATTTGTCATGAGGAATTTTGTTCTACTCTAAAGCGAAGTATCGGCACAATGCCATACCTGACTCAGCAAAAACTGACTCAAAGGACATCCATGACCAAGTTTTACCTTACAGTGAAAGAAAAGACACCATCTTTAAATATCTGAAACTCTCTCGGTGTGAAGTTCAGCATCAGCCTATTCAAAGCGCTACTTCAGTAGTACTGGGTAGCATACCCAACTGACCCAACACAAGGTATCTCTAAAGAGTGCATCTTCAGGGGCAAAGAATTGATGTGGGGGTCAAAACTCTAAAGGTTTTAGAGAAGTGTCTCCTCAATGCAGAACCAAACAGACTTCACAATGTCTGTACTGAACCTCTATAAGGAGTTCTACTCTCCTTTGAAAGGATTGGCGTGGTCCAAGTAAGATGTCAAATATTCGGTCTTGGTCCCTACATTACACGAGAAGTATCCTCTCAATGTCACACCAGACTGACCTAAGATGAGGTCGAAAAACATTTGCATCCAATCATTCTTCATTGAGGTCTATGGCATCATCTATGAAGGTCCAAAATCTCGTAGGTACCATCAAGATATATATCTAGTGAGTAATATCAGTTTTATCACTTCACTTGGTGGATGTACATGTACTGTGTTCCATGTCAAACTCACATGGTAGTGATAAAGTGGGAAGAGTTCAACTTTATAAAACATAAGTTGATGTGGAAAGTGGAAACTTGCAATATAAGCTAAATATGTAACAGCATGTTACGTTACATACAGAGCGATTGCAGGAAAAGGTAAAAAATGAAAATAGAATAATAAAATAAAATAAATAAAAGGCTATAAGGGAACACAACCCTTTTCAGAGCATTGACAGCAGGACTGTGTACACTGCCACACTGACTGATTTGACAATGTAAAGCTCTTCTCTGTGAGAAGTTCTGTTCTCTTTCAAGAGCAAAGGCAAATGGTAAAGTACGTTGAAATATCACATCCGTTCGCAGTAGCATTGTGTAACATGCCCAACCTAACTGAACTGAAACTAGATCTAGAGCATGTCATTGTGGAGTATCAATCCACGATACAAGAGGTCAAAAATATCAAAGGGAAAAAAATGCTAACTAGTGGCTGTTTTCTGTTTTAAAATTTGAATACATTGTATTCTGGCATTTGACGAGACTGCGTTGAGCTACGGCGGAAAGTCGATGATGACTTCCTCTTTGTTCTGAGAGTAAAGAAAAAGGAATTATCTTTGCAGGAAAAGGTAAAAAAAGAAAAAGAATAATAACATAAAATAAATAAAAGGCTATAAGGGAACACAACCCTTTTCAGAGCATTGGCAGCAGGACTGTGTACACTGCCGCACTGACTGATTTGACAATGTAAAGCTCTTCTCTGTGAGAAGTTCTGTTCTCTTTCAAGAGCAAAGGCAAATGGTAAAGTACGTTGAAATATCACATGCATTTGCAGTAGCACTGTGTAACATGCCCAACCTAACTGAACTGAAACTAGATCTAGAGCATGTTATTGTGGAGTATCAATCTATGATACAAGAGGTCAAAATTTATGTGCTTTATACATGTAGATATCACAGGGAAAAAAATGTGAGTGGCTGTTTTCTGTTTTAAATTTGAATACATTGTATTCTGGCATTTGACGAGACTGCATTGAGCTATGGCGGAAAGTCAATGATGACTTCCTCTTTGTTCTGAGAGTAAAGAAAAAGGAATTATCTTTGAAGGAAGAGGACAAATCTGAAGATCTGTATAGAGAAGCAAGACTTTCTTGCCCTTTTTAAAGTTCAAGGGTCACATCCATGGATAGTTTGATAATCTTTTATTTCTTTAATTTAATCAAATTTTTTTTTCAATAAGGATTCCACAGACTGAAAGAAGCTATCAAATACATAAAATATGGAAGCTGTCCAGAGATTTTTTTTTTTTTTTTTTTTCTTTCCAAATCTAGAAAGGATCTAATCTGAAATGCAAGATGTGAATGTGGCATACAATTTGGATTTCACCTTGTCAAACTATATACAAATCAATCAATGATATCATTGGTCACAGTCGTGGAGTGGGGCAAAACCGTATCATAAATCCTACTACAAAAAGTCAGTGAACCTGACTGGGCGTGCCGTTCACCCACAGTTTAAGGGACTAGGCCCCGTAGGCTCATTATTCACAGGATCACCATCTCCCAGCCAGGCATTTTAAAACTAAACTAACACCATGACCACCAGAATGATTTTGAAGCTTAACAAAGTGAATCCAATGAATAATTTTGTATAGCCATTATTCTGCTCAAATATCTGAAAGTGAAATTGTCCTTTTTTTTAATGGATACAAGTCCCTAAAATGAAGAAATTTGTATCAATGTAGGTATAGGTACATTTTGGACAGAAAAAAAAAACTCCATAGAAAATATGGGGCATTTCTCACTGAACTCATTGTGAGGTTCTTTTTTTTTTTCTGGACAGCAGTTATACTTCTGTATTAATTATCTAAGTGGTTCCATTATTTTCACAAATCATGAAAAGAGTGTCTCTCTCCCTGATTCACAAAAGATGGTCAGACCTCCCGTGCATCTAAAAAAAGACAAAACACAAGAACAAGAGCAAACGGGAGGAGGTTATGGAAGATATGGTCCTGGTCACTACAAGAGGGTAGAGGAGGCACAGGCAAAGACAAAAGAAGGCCGATTCCAGTCGTCACGTTGAACCAAAACCAAAGACAAGGACAAAAAAGAGAAGGGCTGGAAAAAAACACTTATTTCAGCACATTTTTTTAAAAGTTGGGCTTGAAATAATGCCTTAGATCAAGTCAGAATAATAAGTAGGGAATTTTAAAAGAGGTGATTCACATACCATCATCGTTGACCAAAGACGGCGTGTCTTCAAGGAGGAGGCGGAGCAAGCGCTGGCTATGGGAACGTTGTCGATTGACAGCTGTCATCCTCAGCTCTATGGCAACGGCCTTGAGAAGCCACGCCTGCTGGTTGAGAAGGATCCGCTCTTCGGTGTCCTCTAAAGAATAATCAAAATGAAAACAAGATTTTATGTCATTTGCTCCAGCGACAATTACTCTGGTATAAATTGTGCACAATAATCAAGGCACTAACTTCATTCATGGACATTTAAAAAAAAAAAAAAAAATTATACCTAACACTAACCCTAAATATTAACCCCTTTCAACCCTAACCCTACATGTTAGACAAAATAAACTGGGAAATTATCATTCGAGCAAAATGTCAGCACACCAAAAAAAAAGGTAAAGAAACCGAAACATATTGGCCCGTAATCCTTTTATCTCATGCTCATACAAAAGAAGAGTATAACAGCACTACACAAACTTCCGACTCACAGTCACACTTGGTCTACAGTTTAGAATACTGGCCACACAGTCTGATGTTGACCAAAGGCACACACTGATATGTGTTTCAGCACACAATCATAGATCTTGTTAAGTACTGTTTAGAACTGTACAATTTTCTATTCATTTCTTATAATAAAAGACCTTCTGTTACTGAATTGAGTGATGTAACCATGAGCTGCACTTACCTCCATGCTTGTTTGTGAAAGGTGCATGCCTAAGATGCTTGTAGAAAAAGTCTTGGGTTGTACGTAAGTATCGCATGGTTGGGGCGCTCGTCTCTCGGTTAGCACACAGGCGGTAGACGAGTTCATAGGCCAGCTCAGCTAGCTGGGGTGTGTTGTGGATAGCCGAGGGGCCAGAATGTGAGGTGATCCCACGCTCCAGAACAGAGACTACTGCATGGAGGCAGGTTCGAGGGGAGCCTAGGACACCTGGAAAGCGGGGATGTGAAGAAGTTATTGGTTATTTTGCTATTATCTAAAAGTACAATGTAGATTGATAAAAGTTGTGTTTTGGTAACAATATAGTACAGCGGAAACTTGCTACAACAAAGTCCTTGGGACCATTGAGATTACCTCTTTACAGGGTATATTAGGACTCTCTTTATATCAGATTAAAAAAAAAAAATAAATAAACAAACAAAAACAAGAGCATAAAAAGATACAAGCGCCACCACCAGTATCTAAGCACATCCAAAGAAACATTTGTACCATAAGCCATTTGTGTTGTACAATAGTAGATCAAACACTGCCAATCCAAAAAAAAAAAAATCTGATTGCTATCTCTGGACTGCAAAACAAAAAGAGAGGAAAAAAACAAAAAAATCCCTTCTATCATTGACCAGCAGAAAACACAGCATCTTTGATGCAAAAATTTTATGACCCCCCCCCCCAGAAAAAAAAAAAAAATAAAATAACAACAAACAAACAAAGTGAAAAAACAAAACAAAACAAAAACAAAAGTAATAAAAAAAAAAAAAAAAAAAAAAAAAAAAAAAATCACAAAATCAGCAGGACTACCATGATCACCACCTCTATATATATCCCTTACCTGGATCTTGAAGCTCAGTCTTGTTGACCGGCTTCCTCGTGTTGTAACCGAGGAGGATATGGGCAAGGTTAGGCCCTGGTTGGGCGAGGGAGAATAGAAGGAGTCGCATGGCGTAGAGACGGGTGTGGCTGTGAAGTCTGGAAGAATCATCACCTCCCTGATCAACATCTAAAAGTGATAAAAATGTAAGTAATCAAAACAATAATTGTAATAAATTCATAAAGCACATATCTGATCTTACAGCTGAAAACTCCATACACAAAAGAGACACAACAGAGTAAATGGCAGGGAAGTACAGCTTTTACTGTACAGAAGATATCATTGATACTTTGATAGCACTTATGCTAAGTGATCCAATTTCATTATAGTTTGTACTTTAATAAAGTATATGTGTATGATGTCATTAGAAAGCTTGGATTGTCTACTTCCAGAAAATACATGAAACAGAAAAAACAAAAACAAAGAGAGAGAGAGAGAGAGCGAAAAAAAAGAGAAGAATTCTGGTGACTTATCAAACTACACACTATCTCTAATCCTAACCCGAAAATGAACATAAACCCTAATCACATCCCTAACCAAACATTCAAAATAAAATATATCCTGTAGGGATTGTCGCCGAAGCAAATGTCTGAACACTAAAAGAAGAGGGTCTGTTGATACCTTGTCCATCTTCTTGGAATGCTTCCGTCTCTGGAACCTCCAGATCTTCAACTTCTAGGCACTCCACAAACCCATGCAGAATATGCCCTGACTCCTCCTGGAACAAAATAAATCATACAGACGGCAACATCAATGCAGGTACACTTCACTCCTATTATTACAAGGTGCTTGGGATAAAGCCAATTGTGCACTATACATGTATCAAAAATCTTGTTATATTGGGCAGTAAACAGACTGGCCCATACTATAAACCAAAGGTTAAGTTTTGTATTTGTGCAGTCCTATAATTTGGTGATTCTATTGTCTGATCCCCCCCCCCAGCAGCTTTTGTAAGTGTATAGAGATAGCAACATCTGGCTCCTGATATCTCAAACTAACCTTGTTAATGGAATAGATTGCAATCTCAGGCTGAACATTGAAACTTGACCATTCTGTAGAGGACTTTGACCGCTGCCAAGGCGTGCTTAGGAAGAGACACGTGAAACTCACAAATCTAAAAGGAAAAAAAAAAAGAAAACCAGAAAATTGAGTATTCAAGAACTCTCTGCACTCAAATAGATTCTTCACATCTCCAAAATACGGTGACATGACATTTGCTCCTGCGACAATTGCTCCGGGCTTTATTTCGTCTAAGATATAGGGTAGGGTTAGGGTTGTAATAGGGATTATATTAGGTTAGGGGTTGGTTTAGGGTAGGGCTTAGTGTAAAGTCCCTGGTTGAAGTTAGTCATTCGATTAGTGTATGGAATTTATAGCGGAGCAATTGTCGCGGGAGCAAATGTCATGGAATCCCAAAATACATGTGAAACCAAATTGTGTTGTTCATGTCCACTCAGGATGCAGCAACAACCTGCAGTCAGAATTTTTGGGCAGACTGGGGTATTAAAAAAAAATCTTGTCATAGAATACTATTTACTTTGCTGTCTGTAATAAAAAAAAAAAAAAAAAAAAAAAAAAAAAAAAACACATCTGCAATGCTTCTGACAATTGCATTAGTTTATCAATCACAATTTCTTATTTTTTCAAAATTCTGAACAGCATATTGCATTAAATTTTGAGAGCCCTGGGCATAGAGGTTATCTTTAGACCCTGAAGTTTGGAGGTCCAAGTGAAAAGAATAATGTAAATGAGCTTACTTAGCAATATGACAGAGATGGTCAGCACGGCCTGAGCGAGGGTTGATACCCATCAGGAGTTGGTCAAGCGGAGTAACCATTAGACTTGACCCTTGACCCCTAAGGAGGTCAATGAACCCATCCTGTTTCTCTAAGGCCAGCTCCAGCATGGTCAGACAATAGAGGGCGCACTCTGTCATGTTCTCCTTGCCAGGGAAAGTGTGGTACTGGGTCAGGAGACGAATGCTCTCATCCAAGATGCTCAGGATCTAAGAGAGAATATTTTTTTTGGCATCATTTAACATGGAAGATATGACCAAGTCTTCTATCCAAGAGTGAATAGTTGGGACTATACAATAAACAGCAGCAGCAGGTTGTAAATCCTCAGCAATACTAGGTTTTACTGATATTACAAGAGGGAGGAAGAACTACTCTTCCCATCATGAAAATGATCAGATGGGACTGCACTGTGAATTAGGCAAATTAATTCTGTTCATATGCAGATTGGGACTTTTTTTTTTGCCATTTAACTTGGTCAACAAATTCCCTTACAAAAAGAAGAAAAAAGTGTAAGAATCATTTAGAAGGAGAGATAACTACGTTTACCAACACAAAAACTAATTTGGTGGCACTTTACGGTGAGATAGACATAAAAATTAGTTAATGAGAACAGAACATATAATTCTTCAGACACCAAATTAAGCAGGTGGGACTATATACCAGCTGCAGCATGGAGCTGTCATTGAGCATGTGTACAAGCAGATGATGTCCGGGAGGTTTGTTAGTGACAGCTGTTCCTCCTCCCTGGAGTTCCACCATATGGTCTAGGAAATCCTCTGCGTGAGGTTCATGGGCGGCTAAGAGTTTGGAGAGTATCTTGGTCACACTCGCAGCGACTTCCCACTAGATGAAATAAACAGGTAGAAAAGATGGATCTGATGATTTGATGACATTTGATTCAGCGACAACTACTCCGCAGTAAACTATGAACACTTATCAAACATATAGCAAAGTTCAGTCATGGACTAGACTTTATAGATAGATAATAAGATATGTTGATCCTGAAATATTCATGTATGATATTATGTATCAACTTGTTTTACAAACATAACAAAGTGTCATAGTATGCTATACAGAAAATGCTTCACTATTAAAAATGAAGTGGTGATCACGATATTCAGCTGCAATTCTTTTCAATATTCAACTCTTATCCAAAATCTTCTCTTGTTTCCCTATCACTGAATGTAATACAAACTTGAATTTGATTGAAACTGACATTACTGGGGGAGGGGGGGGGGGATGAGAAGGCTGGTTTACCAAGCCATTTGTACAACTGGAATAGCTCTTGTGTGCTATACTAATCTCACATTTGTAATGGTTCAGCACAAGAGCAGATTTTCAGTCATTTGCAACTTCACGAACGATTTCGTGAACACCCCCCCCCCCCCCCCCCCCCGCCTAGAATAAATCAACTTTTCCTTTACCTTTCTGCTGGGTTGCGATACGCCCTCGAGCGAAACTTGAGGAACACAGAATCCCTGAGGAACTTCAGATAGGGATCGAAACCAGGGGGTCGGTAGCCGACGCCCAGCATGATAGGGACAGGGATCTCTGTGAGGGCGTCGACCATGGCCAGGAACCCACGAGTGAGGGGGTACTCTTCGTTATTGGACTCTATCTCCTCCAATTCTAGCAGGATTCCTGAAGGAGGCATGCCAGCTTGATGGACGGTTGGTATGATCTAGGTAAAGGCGAACAGGATATTACAATTTATTTTTGTTTTATTTTCATTTCAGGCAGTGCCTGTTCCTCGTGGGGGAAAGCATAGTTCATCATTTTTACCCTTGGATGTAAACATAAAACCACATTTTGGATGTACAGGTGTTCACCCTTTCATGTTTAAAGAGTCCAATTAATATACAGAGAGGGAATGGAATGAAATCACGCTCCATGAAGGCCAAAAATAGCCCTGGAAATCTGTAAGAGCTCTTTACCAAACAACAAAGAACAAATTTGGCTCTCCATGAATTCATGAGCTTTTAATATGATAGCCCAAAGAAATTCTGTGTAAACAAAATTAATTTTCAAATCATAATAACTTCATATATTAACACTATAACAATTCTTCTTAATTAAAACCTACCTACCAGGTCAGCTTAGCTGCTAGAACATACATTTTGTAAATGTAGCAGAATTCTTCAATTGTCACTGTCTAGCATGCCCAAGGGCCATTTAGTTACCTAAATGTTTTAAATAAATGATTTCAAAAGCAAAATGGCGACTCAGTTGAAGAGTGCAGTGATGCTATTCTTTACCTGTGATACTTCCAATGACTGCCAGAGGGTAGCTGCGATCTCAGGTGACTGAGCAAAGACTGCCAGCGTACGTAGGCACTCTGCTTTGAGAGGCGGAGGGATGCTGCATGTCAGGAGACCAAAGAGAAGCACAGATGGCAACCAGGATTGGTTCTCAACCATCGCTAACCTTGCATCCTCGTTCTAAAGTAGATCAAGTAATCAAATGATACTGATCACTATATTGATATTAACTTGGATATCTCCTTCCTCAATTATATTCATTCTTTAACTTTGTCAAATTGTGGTATTCAGGGGGGAATATTCATTTCTGACCAAGAATCTATTAATTGGCCAAGGGTTTGCTGATGAGGTTGCTGATGAGGTTTGCTGATGAGGTGCGCAGCCCGTGGTGGGGATCAGGTAGCAAAGTCAAAGATTCTCAAAGCATCTGTATTTGAAGAGTTTGTTTCCAAAAGGGACTAAATCCACTTTTGTAACTTCAGGGTAAATGGTTTTTCTTTGCCGGATTTTGTACAGGCGTCTACTGAAAATTGAAATTAAAAGTTGCAATTTCTGGAAGTTGCAATCAAAATTTAGGTAAGTTATTTTGCTCACAGATGGGTGAACAATGTCCTGATATCAATAACTCAATTTTCATCAAAAGTGGATTTAGTCCCTTTTGGAAACAAGCTCTTCATTTGTTGCTTTTCATATAGTTGTTTTGGTTTTAAAGGTAGTTTTCTGAAATTCAGATGAATAAAAACAACAACAAATCAATATCAAACAAATTGTAATATAACTATTTTAATAAATTTAATTCAATTTTTTTTATAATAAGAAGCAAATTTCAATTGGAGGAATATCACCCATGGGTATTGCAGTGTGATAAAATAGTAAACTGAAAACATGTATAGAACAAGGGTGATAGTACTTACCTGTTTAGCAACTGCTTGGACCAGCTTCAGAACATTGACTAACCCCTCCATCTCTTGTGGAGTGATCCCTCTAGCTCCAAGCCTGTATGACTGGGCGGTCTGTCCCACTTCCTGAAACGGGGATGTAGACCGGATCTCCTGCCGGAGGGACGAGTAGTAGCGGTTCAGAGACATGAAGAAATGATCCCATGACACACTGCCTACACTGGCCCCAGCTGTACAAAAATAAACCGGTTTGATCCTTGAGTTACCACTTTTGAAATTAATGATTTTTGTGCATTTGAAACACAAGGCATAAAACTATACTGATTATTGAATTGAAAAGTAAGAAGTAAACACATATGGGTTAGTTTTAAAGACAAAGTAACACACCATAATAATGATAATAACGCGATTAATCTTTAACGTTGAGCAGACTCAATATGCTGCACATTCCAATATAAAAATTGAGCCTGTTTAAAATATCATGCTGTTATATATTCATGTGTATTTGAATTTGTAGATGCTGATCTTCCCTTCACTTTCATGCGTTATTGAGCTGTATTAATTAGAAGAACCCTGCAATCTTATTTTCAGAGCTACAATACAAACAATCAAGAAAATAATATACTGATACATCTTTGGTCGTAACAGGTGCTTTTTAAGAAACCAGTATAATTATTTATTATTACTTACCTCCCCCCATGCCATTGGCTTTGAGTAGATTGAAGCAGTGGTGCGCACTCTGAGGCCCATTGGACAAGCCTTGTAGCATGTGAAGATATGGAATGTAGAGAGATGGGGGTAGCAGGTCTCCGGCCATGCGCACAAACTTGAAGAGACTCACCTAAAGGCAACGATATATGTTCAAAACAGCACATTTTTAAATGCTCCAAATTCTATCATCCAAAACAAAGGGAAGTAGAAATTCTTTTTGCCCAATTGATCGTGGACCCAGCAGCCACTGAGCAGAGACAGATCGAAGTTGCTCTATCCCTTTCGTGTTGAACGTCATACAGAAACAACTCCCATTTTTTAACGTCTTTTGGTATGACGTGGCAGGGGATTTAACCCACGCCTCCCCGATTATGAGGCGGACGCTCTACCCACCGAGCCAACACAACAGAGCACATATAGACTCGATGGATCGGACACACCCTGATCCTAATGGAAATCTGTGTTTCCGAAAAGATACAACCCAACAGCAGATAAACTATGCAACTGAAACAATCAGTTTTCTGTGCTACGTGGCAGGTCTGTACATGCATAGAGGCAGGCCAGTGCAGCAATGATAATGCATTTGCCAAACACAAAGTTCATAGTACAAAGACCTGTTTATTCTTTGATATTGATCCGCGTGGGTTCAAGGTTCAAGGTATGCTATCAATGGATCACATGATAGTATAGCTTCACAAGTTTCGGTTTCGGTTTCAGTTAACATTGAAGTTTATTGCACATTTCACAAAACATATAATATAAGGTATTCATCAAATGAAGGACTTGCATCTTTAAGCTGTTCAATGCAAGAGAATAACAGGGTAAAATATGGGAGGAATCTACACAATGTATTAAATTCAAAGATTCGGTTTCAGTTTAGTTTATTTCACACAAAATATAATACAAAATATACTGTACAACACAAATTTGCTTTCATCAAATTAAGTGTTCAATGCAAGAGAATAACGCTGTGAATTATGGGGAATCAATTAAAAAGCTGGCCTTGTAGGCTATAGATTAATTAATTAATAGTGAGCATATTTAAAATTGAATAAACATAATGCATAAACATAAGATACTTAACCATAAAAGGGCAAGGTTGGGGGGGGGGGCAAGATTCTCATCAATAATGTGATCAGTATATGATTGTATAGCTTCATTAATTTCAGTTTCGGTTTAGTTTATTTCATATTTCATACCAGATATAATACAAAATACATACAACAAAAATTACATTCATTAAAAGAAGTACATGCATAGGGTGAAGGACAAAGAAGAGAAATAAAGTAGGGAGAGTACAATTATGTGTATTAGAAACCATAGTAAAATTCTTATTCTCCTGAGCTCAACACAGTAATTATTAGCTCCCACAGAAGGTGGGTTAATGAGTACAAAAAAGGACTGTATAAGACATTTATTTCATGCTCATAATCGTTCATAATTTTTTGACTAGTTAGGGCAATGCACTCACAAGTGGGTAATTCTGCGATTTCTGTGATAATTTCATTACTTTAAGTAGCATTCTATTCAAGTAGACATTTTCATGGTAATGAACTCGTAAAATATTTAAAAAATATACAAAAATAAAACCTCTACACAAGGTACATGTATGCCTCATATATTATGAGTAAACAATAGCTGACCCCTTCACAAGGTCCGTGTCCTGTACCCTTTTTCCTCACCTGTCTCTGTGACTGTTTGTGATGGTATACGCTGAGGTAACTAGCACCTCCTCCACCTGTTGGGCTACTACCCCTCTCAGGGGGGTTCCAGTAGTCCAATGACAGCTCTAATTGGAGGGGGTCTTTCTCGTACAGAAAACCAAACTGAAAGACAACAATATGAAATATGGAAATTTGACATGCATCTAGGGAAATCTTTGAATTATGGTACCTAAATTGAACGAAGAAAACAAAATGCTACCAGAAATATTTATGGCTACATATGAATAAGACTTCTATGATTGTAGCCGTTACATAGTCCACAGGATGCAAGCAGCCCGTTCCTCTGTGTAATGTGTTATTTACGAGCCTAGTACGTTAAATATCAAGGAAGGACAAAACATGACATTATGATGAGAGACAATATGGAGAGGGTAATATAATATTAAGCCAGTTTATTATTAGAAAACAACACAATGGGGGGCAAACATAATGGTACTTTCAGCATACAATGTAGTTCCTTCCTGCTCAAAGAATACCTTTTTGTGCGTTTCCAAAAGATATACATCATCTAGCCATGATCTTGGGGGGGGGGGGGGGATTCACTAACATTGAAAATCAATCCCAACCACGGGCCTATGGAACTGCAACATGGCTATTGATCCTAAAATTGATTTTATCCCAGATGGGATTGATTTTAGCTGTTAGTGAATCACCCCCCTGGACGGTTCATCTTTTTTAATGTGATTTTTCAGTATTATTCCTGATTATTCTAAATGTTTCCCATTTCCTGTTTGCTCAAGCGCAAACTCTGACCGGGGTTATATTGAAAAATTGCCAAATGGTCTAAATTTGGTCTACGTGCCTTTTCTCCTATTTACCATTTGACTAATTCCAATTATGTCTAATTTTGATTTCGTCTAATGTCCAATTGGTCCAACTCCTGTAACAAACTGGTAACAGACCAAACATTCATTTGGGAATTAGATGAAAATGCTATTTGACAATGTGGCTATTAGACGAATTGGCAATTACACCAAGTGATCGTTTGACCTAATTGTTAGTAGACCAAATGGGTTTAGCCCATGTGATATCAGATAATCTGGAAATTGGACCTTCTGCTGCATGTAAACCCTTATATTGGTTTGTTTGCGTACAAAGACCTACCAAGTGCATGAAGTCTTCAAAGTGTCTAGACAGGTTTGAAGTCGCCTCCAGTCCTTCCCTTTCATATGACATGATGAGACGACCAGCCTCATCGCCCCGATTACGGATCTCTTTCACCTGCAAAAACAAGTGTTGAGGGTCTTTCATTGTACTGATATTTAGCTTGAAGGCTAAAAGTATATGTGGTAATGACAAATTACATCATTTTTGTCAGATCTGAAAACTAGCCGAAACGAAAATAGGGGAGTAAAAATGACATCAGATACAGATAGTAGGATGGACGAATAATAAGAATTAAATTAATTTTTTTTAAAAAATAGATCGATAGATATATAGATAGAGACAGAGAGTGAGAGAGAGAATGAGAAGAGAAATTTAAACATTTACATTACACTGTCAAGACAACATTTACTGTCTACAGGCAATAGGGAAGGCAAGGCTGGTAACCCATAACGAAGATTATGGCTAAATGATTATGAGAGAGAGAGGGAAAGCAATAGAGTACCAGACAAACAAAAAAAGTTGTGTATTAAAGTTTTATTGAATTGATTCAAAGATTCACTTACTTTGAGAGGCATCTGGAAGATGAAGTCTGTAAGAAGGCCATGAATCCTTCGGACATAGAATTCCTGTCAAAGAACACAAGTGAGTTCAAGACGGTGATTAGTCATGTTTTAGCTTGTAAAAGAATGTACTTGAGCATGGTTACTTTCATTAAAATTCAATGAAGTACACATAACCTTTGACAAAATTTTACCCCATAAAATTAACCACATATCAGATTGCTTATTCCAATATATTTTATCGATGCATTTACTTATCCAATGGAGATTGTTCCATAACAGATTGAAGAGTTAAAAGCAGAATAAAAATAAAAACACAAATAGTTTTAGTTTATATATGAATTTATCAAATTAACCCTCACCTTCAGGAAAATATTGCAAACACAATCTAAAAAGATCTTAGGAATATGCACTGGTCAGTGAAAAAAGGTAAACACATGTGTATTGTAAAAGTGACAACATTGTGTTGATTTATAATGTTCGCTACGACAAATTTGTGAATATTTGAACTCTTCTATCTATCACAGATAAAATGAGAGCTTACATTTTGATGGAAGACTTTGTTTGCGATGACGCATTTGTTGATGAAAGAGAAAGCATCTGCCTGCATTGCTCGATCGACCAGGATCTCATCATCTTCAATCTGATTTTGAAATTTCAAAAGTTCTGGAAGCTGGGCTGAATTTCGTAGAGTCAATGCCCAAGCCAGCTGCATAACGCCTTTGACCCCTTTGACCTTCCATTGACCCTCGTCCTCTGAGGTCATGAGGTCATGAATGTCAGGGAGGTACTTTGGATCTTTCAGGATCGGAAGCTGCTGTTCAATCTCTGACGGTGAAAAAGATTTAGAATGCAATAAATTTATTAATATTGGTAAAAAGAAAGGAAATAAATATCACTAGTAACTTTTTGTAGACTTTCTATCAACTTCAAGGTATTCATCTAAAAAAAAAAAAAAAAAAAAAAAAAAAAAAAAAAAAAAAAAAAAAAAAACTGGAGCAGATTACAAGTGTGAAGAATAAAGTTTAAAGTTAACCGTTTGAGTAAAAAAAAAAAAAAACTTTCAGATATGCATTTCTTGTCATTTTGGAGCATTAATTTTAACCAGTATAGAAACAAGATTTTACTATGTATGTAAAAAAAAAAAAAATAAATAAAATTCTCCTCCAAATTTCGAACATGCGCATATGTGCGTGCAAATTTATTCTGTATAACAAGATTTTACTACAACATATTTGGCTTGGTTCAAAGCATCCTTATTATGTTCATGGACATAATTCCAGGGATGTGAGTGACCACAAATAAATAGAGCTGTAAAAATCTGAAAAGCTCTTATACTTTTCTACACATAAAAGCTAAAATAAGCTAAAAATATGCTGAAAATCGAAAATCAAATAAAGCTGACATCAGCTAAAAAACAGAACTCTCACACCCCGGTACTCACCATCTCGATCTTCCGGTCTCTGTTCAACCACTCCTGTGTCGATACTGTAGAGAAAAGCCATGAGAAGCGCTACAGAGGACTCGTCTATGCTCCCATCAGCGTTCAGCTCAATGTCACTCATGAGATGCTTGGCAAGGAGAATGGTATCCTTTCTTCCAAAGGGTGTCTGGCAGGCATAGCAGTAGAGGCAGTCCGCGAGAGAGGTTCGGATCCCATGCATGAACTCCTGAATCTGCAATAGGAATGAGTTATGAAATATATAAAATAGAGGAGTGGAGGGTTTTTGGCAGGAATCTGTTCACTATTTTGTCAGATTTGGGGCAATTTTTGTTGTTCAAAGGTATACTTATTGAATTAAATTACATTGTGCTAACGAATATGAATATAAATTTACATTTTTAGAATGGTAACATCATTTTAAAATGACAAATCATCTTGAAATGGTTGTTTATAATACTGTGTTATATTCATGTACCCCATTCATATATATTTGTAAAATTGTATTTGTATTTGTAGTTTTTAAATGTTCAAATATTGTTATTTTGCAGGAACCCCTTGGAAGAACAGCATTGTATTAGGAGTGGGCTATAAGTAGGTAAAAAATGTGTTTTTTGTTATTTTACCCTGGTAACATTTTTTTTCTGTTCCATATATCCTACCTCAACATGAAATGACAAAATTGTTTACCTTGCGTCTCACAAAAAAGTGTGCAGGGCAAAAATCCAAGATGGCCACCGTTTTCCTGAAAAATCACATTTTTAGCCATAATTTTGCCATTTTGGGGTCTTTTTAGCTGGTTCTGGTGTCTAATCCTATGTATTGGAGGGCAGGCAATCTGTTCATGCAACAAGAAGTAGTGTCAACCCTACACTTGTAGAAATATCCCTAAATATCCCTGTATTAGGGGCTAAATTTGGCCCGCCCCTCTCAACTTTTTCCGCTATAATTTTTCAGTGCAAAAATATTTTGCACTGAAATTTCAGAACTTTTTTTTATTTTACATCTCACACACATTTAAAGACCATATTTGTAAAAATCGGGGATAGGGTTGCAGAGATATAGCACGTTTTTGCGACCAATATCACAAAAAAATAGGCAGGTTTCCAATGCTTATGTGTGTACAATGTATATGGGTTTTACCATAAATGTTGACAGAAGAATGTGTTTTATTAAAGAATAACAAAAGATATCATAAATTTGACTATGTATTCTTGTAAAATACACGATGAGATTTGGACACACCAAGTTTGGCCACAGTCAGGTGATAATAAATGAGATCTCAGGGTGGAACGGAGGAAAATTAGTAAATTAGATCAATGTACATGCACTTGCACCAATACATTGTACACACAAAAGCATTGGAAACCGCTTTTATTTTTCAAAGATTGGTCATGAAATGTGTTATTTCTCTGCAACCGTACCCCCGATTTTCGCAAATAGGGTCTTAAAATGTGTGTGAAATGTCAATTGAAAAAGTCCAGAATATCTTTGTCCGAAATATTTTTGTGTTGTCAGATTATCAAGAAAAATGTCAAGAGGGGCGGGGCTAATTTTGTTCCCAGTGCAGGGATATAGAGGGTTATTTCTACAGGTGAAGGGTTGACACTACTTCTTGTTGCATAAACAGATTGCCTGCCCTCCAATACATAGGATTAGACACCACACCTAGCTAAAAAGACCCCAAAATGGCAAAATTATGGCTGAAAAAGTGATTTTTCAGGAAAATGCGGCCATCTTGGATTTTTGCCCTGCACACTTTTTTGTGGGACGCAAGGTCGAAAATTTTGTCATTTCATGTTGAGATAGGATATATATAGAACAGAAAAAAACTGTTACCAGGGCAAAACAAAAAATCACCCATTTATAGCCCACTCCTAATTGTATAAAGTTTCTGAATGAAATTGTATGAAAGAGTTAGTCTGTTGATATAAAAACTTGATCAAATGAAACCAGTTGTTAGTGAAAGCCCTTTCTCAATATTTTGATTATACCAAAATTCAAAGACTTAGTCTCCAGACTTCCTTGTCCAATATATTCTTAAATCCTCTACGGAGACTACAATTCAACCTCGTTTATACACCAATCATTGTAGGGCAGTTCCAAGGTAACGGAGTGACATTCAGAAGCAACATTTCAGCATTCAAACAAGGTTATCATCCATACTTTAATCTTTATGTACAAAGAAATGGTTCATGACAAAAGCTGATGGTACCCTCTCTTCAAAATGATAACTTTTTTTATAGTGATGCTCTTAATTAATGCGATATGAATATTCATAATCATGGTTACGAAGTGATGCAAAATGGACATATATATTTGAGCAGAAAACATTTTGCTTAAACTCCGTAAAATTTAAATGGCTATCACAATTTTGAATTATTGATTGGATTCTATGATATTCTAGGTATAATATGCCACCTTGCATAAAAAAATTGGTTGAATATTTTGTTAATTATGACTTAAAACTTGAACCCATGTCCGGTTACGGAGTGACATCTGGTTTCCCGGTATTTTTCGTGAGGAGACATGCATTATAAAGAAATATTAATACCAAAGTTTGTTGGAGTAGTCCATGATAATTACATAAAGCCAAAAAAATCGGCAAAAAGTGACTAGATATAAGAATAAGAGGCATTTAAAGCCCCATAGTCCCATATGTGCAAATTTGGGTTTGATCAATTATTCAGCGCAAGAATACTGAATCGCCATTTTTAAAAACTTAACTGATTGGTTGTACTGTAAAGAAGCCTTCGTGGTAATTTCAGATCCTAATTGGCATTTTCAACGGCACAGTGCCACATTAAAATTTCAGCTCCATGTCCTGTTTTGCTTGGAATTGCCCTGTATCAACCAGCAATAGGCTGTGGCCAGATTCCCTTTTCCTTTTCAATTCCCATAAATGCCCCTCTTCTCTCCTGTTTCTCATATTATTTTCATCTCCTTACACTCAGAAAGAAATCGATATCACTTTGATTATTTACCCCATAAATCCTTCCCCACAAGGCTTTTATATCCTCCCTTATAAATTTTGATAGAGATGCCATTTGGTATCCCAGTACATAAGCTTTGCATTGATTACTCTCACAACCAGCCATATCACTTTAACCGAATGGGTTCTGGTCCCAATGCAGCCGGATAAACAAGGTCAAACTGTACTCACATCATGTCTGTGCTTAGGACCACCGAGGGCTCTCTCCTTGGCTAGGTCATTCATCTCCTTCACCACGTCCATCCCCTTCAGAAACCCCAGCACCTTGCTCACCAACCCCTCCGAGACGAGGTCATTGGTGAATGAGGTCACAAGGTCAACGACTTCTTTATCAAGTTCAAAGGTCCATGTGCGACCCTGCCGGGATTGGATGAGGAGCTGGAGAGTGTTGATGAGGCTGCAGCGGCCATCATAGTAAAGCAGGACAGCCACCAGGCCACGAGGCAGGCCAGGAAAGCGGGGCTGCTGTTGATCACCTGATTAAGAGAGAAAGAAGGTGAAACGACATTTGATCAAGGCTTTATTTTGTCTAAGATGCAGGGTAAGGGTTTGGGTTGAATATTTGTTCTAATGGTCTCCCTCTGATGCCCCAATTCCAGCTAATAAACATGTATTTGTATTATTATGCAATCACGTTTAATTCACTGTAAACAGCCACCAACCATTTAAGGAAACAATCTTTAAGATTGTTATATAGCCAGAACTTTGTTTATCCTTTGTGTACAAAGTTTACAAAATAATCATGTCTGAGGAGTTAAGACTAGTTAAGAATCCGGGTATAAATGAATTAAGTGCATCAACAGCTTCGTCAACTGTTCGTGGCATGGTAGTTAAAGCCATTAGCACAGCTTGATAAGTTAGTAGTCACACTTGCCAATTGAATCCCCATGACGCTGGTAATTCTTTTTTTTTTCTGTTATAAAATTGATGACAATGGTATCTATTTCATTGAAAAAATAGTTGAAGTTCACAGTTCACAGTCGCCACAAATGCTCCTACCATTTCATAGCCACTTACACTAGGATCGACCCAGCATGGTGGGTTGAAGGAAAGATTTTATTGCTGCATATACTCACCAGCAAGAAGAAGTTCAACTGCTGCATACTCGTTCAAATCAAATAGGTCACTGATTATAAGGGCCTCCTCGATGAGTTGCCTTGGCAATACTCGACTCCTAGCCTGGCCTGAAATCACGACTCCCTCAACATCAGCTTTCTTGATTTGTTCTCTGTGTTGGGAATTCTTTGCCTGATGAATGAGAGAAAATAAGGAGAGTACCGATTTAAAACTGACGCTAATTTAAAAATTTATTTATGGTCATGTGTCACAAGATGGGGTATAGTAAAAGGGTGGAGGCATTACATTTTGGAGGGAAAATTATCACATTTTTCCATATAGCATGAAAATGATGCACAGTCATAAGCTGTGCAATCATTCATATTGTAGATAATTTATCAGGCTACATGTCTGTGAAGTTTCAGCTTCGTTATGCTCATAGTTTTAATACAAAGATACTCTTAGTGGAGTATGGTAAGGGGTGGAGGATCCTACGGTGGAGGCACGTGTTAAAGCATAGGGAAATCCCATTTTTGTTACTTTCTTATTGTTTGCTGCGTTATATCTTTGCAGCCAATTGGTCTTATGGGTTGAGTGATATATCATTCTCTTGGGAATTTATGTGGTTCTAGATAAATGTGAAGAAGATTTTCAATTAATTAATCAATTAAAACATACTTGATGCACACATCTTCATAGACAATGCATTGCAGGCATCAAAAATTGTCACACGCAATTTTATAACAATAATTGTTTTTTTTCGCCATTTTCTTTGCATGCATGTAAAAACACAATTAAGTGGAAACATATTACTTGCAATAAACTTTGTGTGAGTTGTAATCCCAGTGTAAAGACAGGATTTCTGCCCTTTTTGCACTAGTTTTCTTTTTTTTTGACACCCTGTATCGCGTTTAGAATTTTTGTATTACAAGTTTATATTTTTTAGAAGCATAGCGTCTTATCAACACAATCCGAAATGATTCATTTCATTTGGTGAAAAGATTAAGAAATTATTCGCCGGAAAAAACCAAACCATTTTTCCTGTAACACTCTGTATAGCTTTTATGACACACCTTATACAGGCACAAAAATATGTTAATCATCTTCCTTTCAATCTCTGCTTTCTATATATATATATATATATATATATATATATATATATATATATATACTATTATACATGAGAGAAAGGACTCAAGAAGAAGAAGAAGAATGTCTGACTTACTACTAAGAAACTAGAGATGTTTGATTTTGACAATGTACATTTCTACAATTTTTGGGACATGTAACACATTTTCTATCCAACTCATGACATGTGGCCTTATAAAAATATTGATATATGGAGGAATTTAAGGTCTAGAGCATATCAAGCAAATTAAAAATCATAACAAGCAGGTAAAGCTTACATGTATATCTTCACACAATCTATTATGTGATATGAAAAGATGGTTATCTTACTATTAAAAAAAAAAATGGTTTCAGATGTTAAAGAAAATTGGCATACTTTTATGGACACATTGTTCAATAGTAACTTTTTGTTGCATTTCATTTTTCCCTCCATATTATCAAAATATTTAAGAGCAAAATAATCATCATTATTTAAATGTCCCACAAATCATATCTAAGGGCAGCTCTTTATAGCAAGATTATGAAAAATAATAAACTGATCATGAATATGTTCTTTTTACATAATCAGTAAAAATTACCTTTAATAGGTTAGCTTTCGGTAGCTGAATCTTCTGCCATCTTCCCCCCCCCTCCCCTCCCAACTGCTTACCGGGTTCTTGAGTAGGGCCACAAAGTCTGGCTTGTGTTTTCTGATGAGAGCCTCGAGCTCCTGGTATGGATCCGGGCATCTCTTGGAGACAATGAGGGAGATGGTGTGGTAGAGCTCCTTGTATGGACCCCATATCCTGGATCCTGTACAAACACACACAAAACAAAACAGAGATTATCTTGATTTCTGGTCATGGCAGAAATAATTTATTAAACAGAATCATTTAAAATAAATCCATCAAACTTTGGACATTCCAGTTATATTTTATAGGAATAATTCAAAGCCTCTTCTAAATCTCAATAGGCAAGTCCGAGTTATTTTTTTTATTTTGTCCCATTCGTTTACTGATAAATAATTTACCATAGACTAGAATCTAGTCAACGTTCATTACACTTATGCATGGTCAATTCATAATTGACCTTGCACTGGGAAGTACCTTATTGCAGCAGTTTACTACCAATGGAAAGTCAATGCAGAAAAGTGTCTTGAGCACCTCCAGCTAAGTCAGGTGGCATATCAAAAAGGGTCTAAAATTATCCTAAAAAAATTTAAAAAATTTCTAATAGAAGAATTATATTGCAATGGGACTATAGATTATCTTAATTTATTTTGAGGTAGGTTTAAAGCTGGTTTCGCTAATTATTATTGAGAAGTTTCCTCAGCAACCAAGAGGGCGACAGACAGCCATTTTTCAGTACTGACTGATGTTGGTTTGCAGCTGTATGTGGTCAACGTTAAACTCTAATAGGTACAATGTACGTTCCAAAAGTAATGACCCATTCTAGTGCGGCGTGGCTCGTCTTCGCCGCACTCCGTGCATTCATCAATCGATTCTGCTAATCCCTCGTCCAACTTTTGATTGGGGAACGCTTGGCGTCTTTTCATATCGTAGAACGCTAAAGGACGCACTCTCCAATTACGTAAAAATTTGCACTTCTTTTCTTTAGTTTCAATCTTCAAGGTTTCTGTAATAGCGTCCTCTACGTTAACATGGCTATACTCATCTAGTAAATAGAAGTCATAATACTTTTTTAGACCACATCTGACATTTTGCAGTAGCCTAGGTCTGTATGTTTTGTTTTTGTTTTTGGTTGGTGGGGTTTTGCTGTACGATTTTATAATACTTTGAACTTTTGGCAAATTTAATTATTGTGTGAATACTCATGAAACGTCGCAGGGACTGAGGAGACGTCTCGAAGATGATTCCGCGACAGAGTTTCAAACCGTGTCAAGTAATTTCAAAATCGTGTTTCTGAGTAGAAGTAGTTTTCCGCGAATTGAGATACCACCATTATCACCGTTTTAGTAATTCCCCAATTAGGGTGCTATCTTACTTCGCGGAGACGTCTCCGCGACAGAATAAAAATCCGTCTCCGCGACGGAAATAACGCATTAGAGACGTCTCGGAGACGTCTCCGCGACAATTTATGAAAAAGTCTGAAGTAGCTCCAAATCCGTCCCCGAAAATCAGGAGACGTTCTAGACGGATTTGGGACTACTTCAGATATTTCTTTTTCATCAATAGTCGCGGAGACATCTCAGAGACGTCTCGGGGCGTCTCCTGAATTCGGATACGGATTTGGGACTACTTCAGATTTATTCTTTTATATAATTGTCCGCGGAGACGTCTCTAATACTTTTTATCCGTCGCGGAGACGGATTTTTATTCTGTCGCGAGGAGACAGTGAGATATAGCTCCTAGGATCAGCGCTTCTCCTTTTTCAATTAGACGACCCTAGGCCGCTCTGAATTTATTGTGAGCACCCGAAATTCAAAAGAATTGTCATGTCTTTTATATGCTGCCGGGTTAAATCCCAAAATAGCGATCCAATAGTATACACATGCCTTTGTCGGTGTCTTTATAGAGAAAGTCCTAGTGTATTCAAAATATTACGCTTTACAATGAGCAGGAAGTGGCTTTGAATCTTTTGCCTGCACCTGCTCTTCACTGACCGTTAGAAGAGGGATTTATGGAGGTGCTCTATAGCTTTGGTGTTTCCCCATAAATTTAAGATCGGCTTGGCGCAAAGTTTAAGTCTTTTCCTCTTTTTCTATTTTCTTTCTTTTTTTTCTTTTTTTTTTGGGGGGGGGGTGTTGGGGGCCTCTCTTGGCGCACCCATGCCCCCGCCCCCAATTTTAATTCGCGCATTAATTTTCTATTACGTTCAATGCGCGTGCACCGCCATTTTGGGGCCAGAAAAATCCCTCGCGCGGTAAACGTTCTCGCATTTCATTCGCGTTTCTGGGGGGGGCTTTACGGGCCCCGGGTAGGCTCGCGGGGGGCTGAAAAGGAGGAAAAAGGAAAAAGGAGAGAGGAAAAGAGATGGAAAAGAGAGAGAGGGAAAAAGGGGGAAAAGGGGAGGGGGAAAAGAGAGAGGAAGGGAAAGGGGCTAATTTGGTCTTAAATTTAGGGGCGCCAAATCGATCATAAATTTTAGAGGGCGCCGACTCGACCTTAAAACTGAGGGGCGTCGAAATGCCTTGCTCGTTCGGATTTTTTTTTTTAATGCCGCTCCATTTGTATAGCCGGGGATCACGATCTCATCCCCCCCCCCCCTGTCCCTGGATATTACTGATCTTGAATTAACACTCCGGTTCATCACACGTTGGGTTGATAATAGGCACTTAATTGGCCGGATGTTTCATTTCTTTTGTGTTTATGGAAATGATGGAACCGTCTCGATCCGTTGTGCGAAGGTGTGAAATTCGGCGCTCTTAAAGATTATCACTATAATGATGGGTCGTATCTAACTTCCGCGAGACGTCTCCGCGACGGATAAAAAGTATTAGAGACGTCTCCGCGACAGTAATCAAAAACTGTAACAAAGCACTTTCAATAACTGTCTCATAGTATTTCGCTACTCATGAAACGTCTCGGAGACCGTCCTCGCGACTAATTTTGAACTTGTCTTGGAGACGTCTCCAGGACATCTCCGAGACGTTTCCGCGACGTTTCATGAGTTGCGGAAACTAATTTGAGACAGTTCTTTGAAAGTGCTTTGTTACAGTTTTTGAAAACTGTCGGCGGAGATATCCTCCGAGACATCGGAGACGTCTCTAATACTTCTTTTTTTTTCCCGTCGCGGAAACGATTCGGTCGTGGAGAACGTCTCCGCGAAGGAAATGCACCCAAAACTTTGAGCAAGCAATTGGCAATAATTGAGGAGCAGATGGCCGCGGAGCGTTTTTAAGTGGAGGGGCTGAGCCCAGGTTGGGAGGGGGGGGGGTGGGTGAAGCAGATAAATCAGAAATGTATATAATTTTTTTTCGTTTTTGTACCGACTGTCTGCTGACGAAAGTAGGCCCCCCCCCCCCCACTCCATCCTAGCCCCTGCTCCAGGGCCCTGAGGAGTACTGTAAAATTGTTTAATATATGCGCAGTACATAACAAAATACACGAAATTTAGACATTTTTCTGTGTGTTTTGTTTCATAGTATGACTACATCAGTGCGTAATAAACGATATTCTGCCAAAATTCTCAATATAATTTGGTTGTCGTCATAAAGAGTACAAATTTAGGTCTAATATATATTTGTAAAACGAATGTTCGTGTGGAGAGGAAGAAGAAAATGCCTTGGATGAAGAGGGAAAGAAAGAAGCTGAAAAGGTAAAAGTAAAATCAGGGAGGGGGAGGGTGGGCGGTAATCAATGTCTGTGATTATAAGCCCAAGCTTGGGGAGACGTACCCTCCCCTGCAACAAAATGAATGATAAGAAATTGTAAAAGAACATAAACGTAATAGCCTAAATAACAACAGGGAGACCAAAATAGGAATGATTAAATAAAAGTTTTTACAAGTTAAGCCATATTTTTATTTATATTTTTAATTAACTTATAGGTTTGTACTCTTCGCGGAGACGGGACTACTTTGACATGTTGAAGGCGGTTGTGAAATTTGTCGCGGAAACGTCTCCAAAACAGAAAAGGGTGTCTCCGGTGAAGGAGAAAATATATCGGAGACGTCTCTAATACTTTTTTCTGTTACGTCTTGAAGACGCTTTTTGCGTCGCGGAGACGTCTCGGAGACATCTCTTTGACGCCCCCGCGAGAAATTTCAAAACCGTCTCAAAATAGTCCCAAATCCGTCTCTGTGAAGAGAGATATCACCATGAATAGCGCATAGTTTACTTATTACAGAAAGGTGAAAAAAAACTGAAACAAAACTTGAGGGGCTAAACATTATGTTATTACGATCCTTTCGTACAGACACAGACTTCTGCTTACATGTAGCTGTAACATAAAATAAAAGATAGGATCAATCTTACGATTGATATCAATCGTAAGTCTTAGGTTTAACGTGTATTAAAGATACCAATCGTAAGGTCGATAGACGATAGTATGCCCCTCTATGTTACAGGGCAGCGGACTGTGGGCAGATTATTGTTTTCAATAGGGCCTGTCCTCATATGATTAAGCAGAGCATAATATAGAGTATGGCAGTGTATTGTATTACCGGACGCCTTTATTTTACTGCTTTAAAAAGGACAGTTTGAGGAAATGAAATTAAGAAAAATTCGCCTACAGTTATTCCAAATATCTCAAAATTTAGGAATGTTAAAACTCTTTGATATTTACCACACGCTTTTCTTGTATCGCGCTTGCCGCATACCCCTCTACGAAAAAACAATTATTTTGCGCCTGACAAATTGCATTATTAATTCCGGACTGCGCCCCCTCTATGGGATACAACATTATAATTGCGTGTTATTTTTAATTTGTTTTCGATCATATTTTTATGCTCTTGACTAGACGAGAACTGGCATTGGATTTATTTGGTGTTTTTGTTTGATTAAAACATATCCTTTATTTCTTAATCTTTGTCTTTTTGTGTGATCCAAGCCTTAAGAAAGAAAATTGTTTCAAATTAACTTATCAACTTTGGATAATGTTTATCGACGTTCCTGTTCTCTATCTATCGCTCTTTGCGCTTGCGGCAGCGTCGTCATGATTGGAAAACCGGCTGCGGCATATGCATTGCGGCGCAAATGAACGGCTGCACGGCACTGTGCATAGAATCAATTACCACGGCCACATAATCGCACTTCAACATTCGGACTCGAGCGACGCGAGCGAGAGGTTGAAATTCGGCAACAAGGCTCATTTTTTCATCAAAAATAGAATCCTCTATATCAATTGTTAATGTAAAGTATGCAATGTGAAAATTTAACCTTTTCTTATCAAAAAAGAGATTAATAAGGTAAAAACTTATATTTTTTTGCCTCATTTTAGGCAGTCTTGTCCATGTTTTGGTGTGTGGAATTTAACTGCGCCGACCTAAGCGCACAAAATTGCTTTAGTGCGCCAGTTAATATGTGCGTCCGAATTATAATAGCTGTCCGGTAAATACAATGCGTCACATTACATAAAAAGATAATTAACACGCGTGTCAATTTATAAAGCCGAGAATTAAAGTCTTTGATGTAGCCCTGGGTATTGTCCTATAGCCTGGCACGCTCCCCTGTCCAAACACACATAGAACCATTGACTCTGTATTCAGGGCCAACCCAAACAATTAATTCTCGCCAGTGTTCTGCATTAAATGGCCCGTAATGGCCATAGATGGAGCTATACATGTTTCCCTTTTTATCAGGGAACAAACAAAACGACGGAAGTCTTTTGAAATTGGCCCGCGCTCTTTTCTCGAACAGAAAATCAAAGCGCACGCGATAAGGGAACGGCCGCACAAAGCGCCCGTGCCACGGCGTTCTCGCGCCACGCCGAGGGGTTTTTACTTTTGGGAACGTACCTTAACTCAATTACAGAATGATTCATCTCAATTAATATTGTTCATGTTTTGGGTAAAGGTAGAGTCTACAGAAACCTTTATTAAAACATGAAAAATAATTGAGATGAATAACTTCCGAGTAAGCTATATGGTAAATAAATTATTTGTCGATAACACGTGGACAAAGTTGCAAATAGCTTGAACTTTCCCAAAATCATCTAGAAAATGGAAGCCTTCCCCATCGCAATCGCCGCCCTTGCCTCATATTTAAGTGAGCTGATACATTACATTACTTAGATCTAACGTTAGATTAGATCTGCAAAAAGATATCTTTTTATAATTATTCATATCTTCTTAAGACTCAATATCAGGAAGTTAGTTTCAGAGTTTTTGTTTTTAATTTTTTATTTGAATTTCGGCAGCAAAATTCAGGTTTTGCCTTTTGGAAAATATGAGTTTCTGTTTTGAGGAAGTTGACTGCCGAATATGTGTTTGTGAAGCAACCTTAAATGTAAAAAAGTTAGTCATGTATATGGCACGGGCTGCCAACCCTGAGTGAAAGTTTGGAGTGAGATACTGCGAGGGAGCGAAGGACCAAGCCCAGGGCGCGAAGCGCCAGAGGGGGGGAAGGTGTGGAAGGGGGGTATCCCCCTTCCCACGGTAGGAGCTCTTTACAATTTGACATTTGAAATGGTGTAATCTGGTGCATACTTTTATTTAGTCATGATTTCTAAAATTAAAAGGCAGGATTCATGTACTAAATTAAAGTAACGGGTTATATTGATTTCATGTAGCATGACAATAAAATACACCATGAAAAAATAACAAACTTCCAGATTTGTAAGTGCATTATCCAAATCAACTGTCTTTATTAGCCTTAGCAGTATAAACCTCAACCTCTATGATCAAATTCAGGCAAAAAACACACACTGTTCGGTAAAATTTAACTACATTTCGTTCTCAATAAAAACACACAGACATAGTTGTTAATATAATTCTAGGGTAATGATATCTACCTTCTACAAACACCACTCCCTTCCAAAATCATTCTCACTCTCATGATACAACAATCGAAATCATCAAAGATTCGTGATTTTAAGGATTTATTTTCACATCTCCACGATACAGTAATCAGCGCTGTACTGTCTGTCGTAGAGCTAGGGATATAGTTACAACGTACGTGGCCATGCGCGAGCGCAAACTTGCTGAGCCACACGGGGTTGGGCCCGCAGGCGCGACGGTACAGCGGCAGTCGGCATAATTATACCGCTATGCGCATCATGATGGCGTCACTGCACATGTGCACGCAGGAAAAATCAATCGCAATTAAATTAGTTCGTGTTTGCCGCGGCAACCGAAACCGATTTCCATTGGTTTAGCTTGTGCATACGGTTTAAATGTTGAAAACTTCGACCGGGGCATATGGAATATCCGAAATATTAGGATTTTGGAGACTTTTGTTGTACTGTATTCTATATTTTGGGGTTTGGAGTGAGAACTTCGTTGATAGCGTGAGACCGTGAGATTTGGTGAATTGCGTGAGACTCACGCAGATTGCGTGAGAGTTGGCAGCCCTGTATTGGTGGGCCGGGGTAACTTCCTCGGAATTTTCTTGGCTATAATCTTCGCCGGAGTCTCGGCGCGGAGGAAGCCAATGTAATGACCCGCTGGAAGAGCACCCCGCCCCAGGAGCAGTGGACTGTGGAGACAAAAAGAAACACATTCATCATTCACCATGTTTCTTTCGCTTACTCTTGCACACAATGAATATGGATTATATAACAGAAAAAAATATCATCAATCTAATAAACATTTTATTTGGGATTAATATTCGATAAACATCAACATGTAATAAAATTAAGCAGATGAAGTTCCAATTCTCACCCAAATTAACCGCATGCGCCCCGCCATTTTGAATGAAATCTCATTTGTGTGAAACGCGCAGCTTGTGTCAGATATTGGTTTAATTACTTTTTCTTTCATTTTCTCTTAATACTTTTCTTCCTTAAAAAAAAAAAGAAAGAGGGGAAAATGGACGACCGGCCCGATTTACTAACTGAGCCTTACCCTATGGACCGATACCTGATGACCTTTATGATGGGCCGGAAAAAAATTAATCACCTAGATCTACCATAAAAAAAAAATTTTTTTTTAAAGAATGAAGGGGAAAAAATGGACGACCGGCCGATTTACTACTGAGCTTACCCCTATGGCGTTACATTGATGACCTTTATGATGGGCGAAAAAAAAACTTACACACCTAAAACAAAAAAGAATGAAGGGAATGGACGACCGGCCCGATTTACTTACTGAGACTTACCCCTATGGACGACTTGATGACCTTTATGATGGGCCGGAAAAAAACAACTTAACACCTACCTAAAAAAAAAAGAATGAAGGGGAAAATGGACTACCGGCCCGACTTACTAACTGAGCCCTCTAATCCTATGAGCGATAGGCCTACTGATGACCTTTATGATGGCGCGAAAAAAAACAATTCAACCTACCCTCCTCCCCCTCGTTACTTGATGACCTTTAGATGGGCCGAAAAAAAATAACACAATCACTACCCCCCCCCGCCTCGTACTTCGGACCGGCTTTAGCGTGATGTGAAAAACAATTTGGCCGCTGTTACTGATGATACCAATCTGAAAGGCCAATTTTGCCCCCCCCCCCCTACCATGTCATGGTATCGTTCTCCACTAAGATGAAAATTGCCAAAGTAATACCTGTTTAAAAAGGGAAATGCTGAAGAAGTTGGAATATCGTCCATATCCTTTCTAATACATTGAAAACTTATTTACAAACGAACTATGATTTCTCTACTGAATTTAATATTGTCAGGAACACAATTTGGTTCAGGCAAAAACATTCCACAACTCACGCATTTCTCAAATTTAGATAAAGTAGCTCATTCAATTGACATAAACTCCACATATAGAGAATATTTCTCGACTTCTCCAAGGCCTTTGATACTACTTAACCATAAAATACTACTGCAAAACCTATTCATTATGGATTCGAGAGAAGGCCTTGGAGTGGTTCGACAATTATTACAGATAGAAAGCATATGTTTAGTATAAACAGCCAAGACTCTTATGAAAAAGCAATATCATGCGGTTACCCCAGGGTTCACTATTAGGTCCGCTGTTTATTCACATATAATAAATGCTTCAATATTCTTCTAGAATCATGTCTTTATATCTTTTTGCTGACGATTCTAATAATTTTCTATTCTAATCAAAATCCGCATCTCTTCCTACACACTTGTAAGTAATGAATGAAACGGGTTCAACAATGGATCATGATCTAACAAATTATCTTTAAATGTTGGTAAAACCCATTATATGTTATTTAGTATAAATTAAATCGCTACTGGAATGTTCTGATAAATTAATACTATCACTAAGGTCAGGTTGAATCCAAAATTCCTTGGTATTTATATTGACTCCGACCTGTCATGGAAGATACATTTTGACTATTTGTGTAAATACTCTCTAGAAATACTGGCATTTTATATAAATTAAAGCATGATTTTCCAACTCGATCCTTATTTCATTATACACGCTTTTAATTTTGCCATATCTCATTACGGCATTCTTGCCCTGGGTAATGGGACTAAAACTCAACAGGAGAAATTCTTATGATTCAAAAACGAGCACTTAGACATTAACCATGCCGGATTCCTTTCTCATACAAGACATTGTTTCTTAAAATAAATTGCTTCGTATCGACGATATTTATATCTTACAACTTAGGAATATTCATGCACCAACTGTCTGTTAATGAAATACCTGCGGAAATAGCCAAACTTTTTGAAAAGAACAGCTCAGTTCACTCATACCACCACAGTCAACGTAATTTATTCATCATATCTACCAACGTACCACGAACCTTTTTCCCCAAAAACTGTTATATATACTGGTCCTAAGTTATGGTCCGACCTCCCCAAAACAATAATTGAATCAACCTCTTTGCATACTTTTAAATGTAAGCTAAAATGTCATTTTAAAGGGTTATAAAACACAGGCGGAAAATGACACATGAGCAATTGTTTTTATAGTCCATAAACATGTATGGTTATCTCAATATTGATCTATGTTTATAATGCAGTGCCGAGATGCTGTCGTCATTCTCTAACAACAAATTTACGAACATCATCTCGGTACGCTCACTTTTTCCATTTGCGTATATCAATGTTAATGTATGATTATAATGTAGTGCCGAGATGATGTTGTCATTACACATCAAAATAATGATTACATCATCCCGGTACGCCTCACTATTACCATTGCGTACAGATAGGTAGTTCAATGTAAAAAAAAAAAAAATGATATGTTAATGCACATTTTTCAGTTACTCCTATTTATATATCTTCGTATTTATTTATTTCTTTATGTATCTTATACATCATCTTCACAAAGGAGCTTAATGTAACAAGCTTAGCTTTACTTAGGCTCTTCTATTTTCTTTCTTATGCTCTGATGTCATTCGTTTTATGATTTATCAAATAATGTATAGTTTTGAAATGACATAGTTGTTCTTATTAGTGTTTGATTGGAATATGTAAATAAACTGAACTGAACTGAACTGAACTGAAATCCACCACTGAAACTTGATCCAAAAGACCCAGATATTTGATATAATTTTAACTATTCAAGTCTCCATTATATTCATCCATATTTTTGCTTCTCCACGCATTTTTTCACGGATTCGGTTAATTTGTGTTTCCATGGAAACCACTGGTAGCATCCTTTGGTGGAAATGCGTAAATCCGAGAGCGCGGAGTTGCCTGGTGGTTATATTTTTAAAGGGGCAGGGAAGAAACGGCGGGAAAGGGGGAGGGGGGGGGTCATTGCTACGAGGAAACCAAAAGAGAATATGATTAAATTACAAAAGAATGGTGGTGTTGGATCCACACTGGGTAAGAAAAAGCATGAATTACAAAAAAAAAAATAATAATAATAAAATAAATATTACAAACAAAAAAGTTTAAAAAGAGGTGCACATTATATTCCTGAAGGAATTGGCAAATATTATTTATGGTTTCTTGAGTTTGGTTGCAAAATATACCATTCCTTATATACTTAAATTAGGCGAGATAAAGGGGTCTTGCGGGCCCGAATTCCCCCTCTCATGTTATCCTGGATCCACCACTGTACATTAAAAAAAAAAAAAAAAAAATATTATATATATATATATATATATATATATATATATTTATATATAAGAAAAATAGTTTGATATGCTTCTTATGCCAGGACTAATTTATCATCCCATTGTCTTGACAGTGTTTAACAAGCTTTGAAATATGATAGCGAATGAGATGAGCTGGCAATAATAATTAAGGTAGCCGCCATTGTTTACACAGAATACATTGGATTTCTGCGTAGTTTCATTGGCGTGTCTCCCTTTAGGCCTATACACGTAACATGTTTTATGGAAGTTACAATGTCATGAAAGCACAGTTTAGTTTTTTTCACCCTTCATAATATTCATTCGATTTCTTTCATTTCGAACTATTGTATAAGGCCCAACTATTCGTGCGTCATTCAAAGTTCTGTCCCAGGGACCGTTATAGAACATCCGTCTATGAGCAGACACTTATCAATAGGTCATGGCATGCTTGAATAAATATATATTTTATACCCGTCATGGTTAGAATCCTATATAGGTGATTGTCTAAACCCCATCATGTGACCAAGGGTAGTTCCAACAACGTCATGAATTGTGCAAAAATGCCCTAATCCTGACATCTGACGTCACAAGCGGAATATTCCCTTGAGCCGTGGAGTAGTAGCTAGCCGCGAATAGCCACGGCTCGAAAACGATAGTGGCTATCGATGATCGAGTAGGCTGAGAAGCAGAGCAGACCCATTTTTTGTACACGTTTACGTTGCTGAAACCCCCCCCCCCCCAGCTAGGCCGCTCCGTAGCCCGATCGTGTGCTCGGCATGCCGTGACGTCATAAAGGTATCCACCTCTATGCGTGACGTAAGGTTTGTTTTGACGATGGTGCGCGTACGTACATCGACGCGCGTGACTCATCAAATTTTGTTACATTTGATCTCTGCTAGTATATAGCTAGATCATAGACGCGGATTTCTGTCATGTTGCCGGAGTCGAGAGTGCGTGCCTTAGCCTAGGATCATGCAGCAGTGCAGTGTCAGTGCACGTGGATTATGGATAATTTTTACAAGTAATGTGTAAAGTAGTTTGGAGGATTGATGATGATAGCAAGCCGAAGTTTCGTCCCGTCTATTTCAGAGTTTATTGTAATGGCGACAGCAACGCTGTTAGTTTGTCAGTGTTTGAGAAGTCTCACGTTAGTTACGCAGAACAAGAATGTCGATTGAACTTAAGCAGAGGCCCCCAACTTTACAAGAAGAAGAGACCCAAAGGTCGAGTGAGTAAACGCCCATTTATTATTCAAAGTGTAGATCTAGACTAGACCTAACTTAGATCTAGTTCTATCTAGGTAGATCTAGGCCTATACTAAAGTTAGACCTCTAGTCTAGATTCTAGATCATTCATAGATCTAACGTTAGACACTATCTGGAGTAGATACGGGCCTCTAACGTTAGATTTCTAACGTTAGAGATTTAGTCTTTAGAATCTTTTATTTCCGATGACGGATATAAACCAGTTATATACGGCCTTCAGAGGTTTTGGTGAAACTATAGTCCCCTCACTGACGCGAATGCGACTATTTTCCTTCGGGGCTGCGCCCCTCAGGAAAAATAGTCGCATTCTTTGCGTCAGTTCGGGTACTATAGTTCCAACCACCCCCTCTGGTGGCCGTATATAACTGTTCAATAGTCCTCCTTATCAAGTCTTGGGCTTTAATCTGTTTTGAAAAAAAAATAATGTTTCACATTTTAAACAAAATTTGAAGCAATTTAAATAGCTTAAAAATGCTATTCTTGAATACTTGAAACGAACCCGTGAGAAAGGTTTGAGTTAAAAATAATAATTTTTTTTTTACCTATAGGATATGAAAAATAAGTCACTTCAAAATAGGTGTTGGTAGATTACGTTGTTTTTTTTAGACCATAATTATAATCAATGAATTGATGTCAGAACATTTTACTCCATTGACCACTACACGATATTTTCAAGGTTTACTTTTTAATTTATCTTAATCCCCTTTTCATGTTTTCATTATTTCACTTTTTATGGGGTTTGTTTTACGTAATTAGGCCCATTAGTTCATTCATGTTTAAAATCTGAATAGCTACAATGATTTTCAAACCACTCCAAGCTAAATTCCAAACACCTTACACCCTCGATCTTTTTAAAATCTTTGTCCCATGCATGATTCATGGGTAACCATAAGTGCCTGCACTGAGGAAGGAGAGGGATGGTTGGGGGGGGGGGGTCGTTATTGTATTGAAATTATTATTTTGCGGGTCAGTTTTATTCGAAAGTCACCATTCTGCCTCATTATGTCTGCTACCATTGATATGTTCCTTGTTACGACGGCACTCTGTTTTAATTAGAAGTGACAGTTTTGAATTATGGGGTCATCATTTGTCGGGAGTTTTATTTTATTTTTTTAAAGTTCAAAATTTTTGCCTTGGTTCATCAGGTTTGGCTTCCAATGCATGTCCAGTTAAAGCATAATGGGGCGTAGACATTTTAAAGCCTCTTTCCCTTCTTTTGGCTTCTGTCTTTTTTTTCGTAAGTGTTGCCGCTGGTTTTTGGAAACAATTTTCATAGATTCTATTAATTAAAATAGCTAAATAGCAGTACATTTTAAGCAACGCCTTCCTGTAACAATAATGTCGTTGATTATTATTTTTTTTCCTCGTCAGGACAAAGCCCTATAATTATATGTCTGATTATTATTGCCATTCTGCAAGGTATATATGTTTATGAAATACAACAAAAGACAACAAATTAGGCAGGCCCACCAACAAAAATGTTGAAACAGACATTTACCGGTAGGCTCATGTAAAGTTTAGTTGGTTTAAATCAATTTAAAACATACTACCAATAAAAGTTGCGGTTCACTTTGTTGTTATTTTTTTTGTGAATGTGTAAAGTTTGACCAAAAAATCAATGGAATCATTGATTGCCCAAATAAAAAAAAGTGTTATATAGCTTGTCAATCAAACGTTTTATTGATTTAATCCACCCAATGGAAGTCATTGAAAAAAAAGCTTGATTAGTGCTTAGGTCAAAATGAAACATAGTGCCCTTCATGTCACGACAATGTCATACATGTACAGTGTACTGTGTTTGGATGTCATTTGCTGCCCTCTGTCGATAAAGAGTGGGTCAACTTACAGAGGAAAATGACGGAAAATGCTCATTTTCAATTTCAGCAAATTTGTATCCGCATCCATCTTTCCCTTCTTCCTTTCTGTAATAATTCAGGGCTATTATATTAAATACAATCTACAAAAATACAGAATACAATCCAGGCATACGATATTTCCATAGAAACAAATTTTGAAGTATCAACTCCTTAATGTGATAATAAATGAAAATAATGAACTTTGTGGACAAACAGAGTGGAACATTGTATGGCATTAGTGCAAGAGATTCTGAAACGACAGAAAAAATTATTGCTTATTGAATAATCATGAATGAAATTAATATGTATTATTAGGATAATTAAAAGGAAAGACACGTGGATATCTCTTTAAATATTTGGATATAATCTGAAGTATTTTTTCCTTCTGCTTTTTCAATAAATGGCAGCATGCATGAAGCGTAAACTCGTACTTATTACTTAGTAAACCATTTCAATTTATAGGTATCATATCACTCGATAGTCTAAATCTGTTTTATCTCACAAAACGGATATGGAAAGCAAGGAATATTCCGTTCTGGAACTGAAATAAACCTAGCGGATATGATGACGCGATACGCGGTGGAAAGTTTGCTGCGGTGATAATTAATGGCCTGAACATCGACGAAAGAAAAGGATTCATCTTCAAAAGCACCACCTATTTAACTCCTTTTCTAACCCACGGAAAATATGATAATCGCCCCTTTCATATCCGTGACCTTAATTATCACTGAATTATTGGATAAGATTATAAATAAACGACAGTGTACTTTTTAGTAGAAAAAAAAAGTTAATTTCATTTTCAATGCGCAATCTTTCAATGGAGTGGAGAGAGAGAGAGAGAGAGAGAGAGAGAGAGAGAGAGAGAGAGAGAGAGAGAGAGAGAGAGAGAGAGAGAGAGAGATTGGGGAAAGGGGGGGGGCGAGTTTTTCAAATATTTTCAAATATTGAAATCTATCTAAGCCTATCAATATAAATTTATTTTAAAGGATTTTTACCAGGTCTTGTTTGAGTCATACATGAGTATACAATACGGTCATAGTGTTTACCTGAACTGAAAGCTGTGTCCTCATTTCATTGTCAACTATAATAATTTCTGCTCGCCCCCGCCACTTAAAAAAAAAAGGATTCACGCCTCTGATAGGGGCATTAATATTTTTAGCACCACGCCTCTATTCGTATAAAAATTATAGGATTTCTCAGTCACCTTCAGAAGTTCGTCATTCGATTCGGTAATCGAGTCATTCAATTTAGAACGATTTGGCTCTCAGTCGACTTTACGGAGTTCAAATTCCTTTTTTTTTTCATCAGTCAAATGTGTGTGTTTTGGTCAATCTAATTCAAATTCCAATAAAGTGCACTATATTCGTAAAACTCTCAATCAAGTAAACAGAGACGTTGATAATGATTGCGCAATACCGCAATAAGCAGCATTTAAATTCATTCCAGACAATCAATTTGCATCCTTTAGCATTCAAATTAGGGTTTAATTTACTTTATAACTAAAGGTTTTTTTTTTTTCGTCCTTCATTTTCAACTTTGATTGTACATAAGTATGTTCCTTATATTACCGCATGCGCGGTCATCGTGACTAGCTTTAATTTATGATAGTACACTGTTCGTCATAAGATAAAGGTGGAATATTTTTTTCTGGCTCCAGCGACTGTATGTTGCTCCTGCTTCAATTTCTTGAATGTGTTTATCACCGTTTTCATTTTCCGGGATCCTGGCTATATCTTGGACGTTCCTTTAACCCTTCCCGGGGATTTTTCTTCCAAAAAGTTTGTCGCCCCCAAGATGGCAGTTTTTTGTAAAATTTTCTTATTTTGGGGCCCCTTTTTGTTTACGCGACCCACCAAGGCCCCCTCAGTCCTACCACAAGGAAACACGTCTGAGGTATAGAGTTGTTAATGTTCTTTAGGTTAAATCTAGTTTTATGGTTACAGGATCTACCCTCATTGGGGAGGGGTCAAAATTAATTTTGATTGGGGTTCAACATTGATTTTATTCATTTTTACACGATGGAAATTTCTATCTTCCCTAAGTTGTATTATAAAATCTCAGCCAAACATAAATCAAAATGATATATTATTCATACACACGATTTACAACCTTTTAATCGAGGCTACAACAAAGATTTAGGGGAAAGTGACATCAGGTTAAAGGTTTAAAAAAAAAAAAAAAAAAATATTCCGAATTTTAACCAATCACACTTTTTACTTCAACCCCTCCCATAGACAGGAGACCTAAGCCTGTTCCCATAAATCTAGATTTAACTTAAAGAACAATATAAACAATACACATCAGATGCGTTTTCTGGGGCTAGGACTGAGGGGGCTTGATCGGCCGGGTAAACAAAAAGTGGCCCCAAAATGAGAAAAAATGACAAAAATGGGCATCATGGGGGTAGACAAAACTTTTTTTGGAAAAAAAATCCCCGTGAAGGGTTGGGAAAATGTTCAAGATATAGCCAGGATCCCGAAAATTAAAAGCAGGGAAAAACATATTCAAGAAATTAAATGAGCGGCAAAAAAATATTTCACCTTTATGGCGGACAGTGTGTTTCTTTCGTTTATTAGTTAATGAGGTGAATATTTTTTTTCTTTATATATATTTCGTATCTTTATTCATGTAACAATTTTTCTTGCATGATTACATGTTCAACATATAATTGCTCTTTTACATAAATATTATCAATTTAATTCATGAACTTTATGGGATTGTAGCCCAGACTTTTTAATCCACTGGATTTGTTCCAATATATGTATTTATTTATATAATTTACAGAGTAGACAAAGAAACATAATGGGAAATAATATCCCTACTGTATTGTGTTAAATAAATATTATTATTATACATGTTTTAAAATACATATTATTTAATAACTTTAAATGGACCCCATGAAAAAAAATGAAATGGGATATCCGCCATACATTATTTATTATTTATGTATGATTTACCATGAATACTTTTAACTTGTTGATATGGAAATAAAAACAAACATGTGTTATCATAATGAATACAATATAATTTTTTGCTGTTTTATATAAAAGTTGGGGGACAGTTGATTATCAATGATCAGAGTTCATTAAATAGTAACTTTTTAATCCACTGGATTTGTTCAAGTATATTTATTTATTCATATAATTTACAGAGTAGACAAAGAAACATAATGGGAAATAGGTTTTGTATTCCTCCTGTATTGTATTATTATTAATATTATACATGTTATCCATATTATTTAATTACATTGATAGGCCCCATGGAAGAACAGATGAATCATGTAAATTGCACTGAAATGGGCTACCCGCCATACATTTATTATTTATGAATAATATTTACCATGTGTATTTTAACTTGATTACATGGAAATACAATACAATATACTTTCTGTTGTTATATTTAGGTTGGGATCAATGATCAGAGTTCCAATAATGACTTTTTGATCCACTAGATTTGTTTCACCATGTATGTATTCATATATTTACAGAGTAGACAAAGACATATAATAGAAAATTATATTATGTGTAAATCATAATGAAAAAAAATAAATAACATAATGTATTTGTTGTTTAATATATAGTTTTGGGAACATTGTTTTAAAGGGTTGATTGTCAATGACCAGAGTTCCAGTAATGTTATTTTAAACTGTTCGTCTAACAAAAGTAGGTCAAATTCTCAAATTGTCTAATACCACATGGGCTAAACTCAGTAGGCCCGTATTTTATACAAAACCAAAAGACTGACTTTGTAGGAGTTGAAGTTTATTGCAGGCGCGGATCCAAGAAAATCGAATTGAATGCATTTCGGGGCCCAATTGTCTGGGGACAAAAGCGGCTCTATTATGTTTACGCATGGGCCCGGTAAGTTCATTGTGTGACTCCAGTCTGCGTCCGCTACTGTATTGTGCCATCCTTTTATCTGACACACCAGCCAAAAGGATCTAACAAACCGTACAATCTTTAACTCATACAAACTCAGCCTTCAGTTCAGAATCACTTGGTCTAATGACCGCTTTGTATAATTGCCGTTTAGTGTAATAGCCAAATTGTCTAATTGAATTTTCGTCTAATTCCCAAAATAAATATTTGATCTATTACCAGTCTGTTACAGGATTTGAGCAAGTGGTGTAAGACCAATTGGACATTAGACCAAATGACGAATTTCCGAAAGATACTGGGAAATACGACGTGTGTACTTAATAATATTATTTTGTTACATCGAATTGTTAACATCGCGGTTTTTGTGGAAATTAATAAGCTGCCTTTTCAGCCGATGAGCAGGCACGTTTTTATGATTGAGAAGGGAAACAAATATAATCGAAGATTTTATTTTTTACCCAAGCAATTTAATTTTGCCATTCTAAAACAAAAAGTTTGCCTTAGGGCGTAGTCAATAAGATTCTTTAATTTTTCTTATCTTCCCACCGTCGTATAATAATTATGGATTTAATGATTATGGATAAGCTTTATGACCTGAATAGTTTTATTTGTAGCTTAATATCTTTCTGTCCGCATGACATCATCTTGATTTGTAAATTATCTTAATTAAAATCAGGTCGCGAAATTTCAACTGCTCTTCTTCTATCTCTGTCTGCCCCCCCCCCCTCTCTCTCTCTCTCTCTCTCGCTCTCTCTCTCTGCCTCTCTCTCTGTCTCTGTCTCTCTCTCTAAGTATCCACATGGAATCTATATTCCCATCTGTTTCACCGTGTCTATCCGTCTATTCACACAATCATATAAATATACACTCCACCTCTCTTTTTCTCTCTCTTCTTGCCTGATTTTCTTTCCTCCATGTTGCCTCTAACCATGCTTACAGACGGCGGGATGACAGGAAAGAGAAATATGAATGCATAATTATCACTCCATATCACTTTCTTCAAAGGGTTCAACAATCAAGCTTGTACTTTCGAGACTAGCATGACGCCTTAAGGTCTTAATAATATTAGACATAGGACGCATACTGATAATACTTTGTTTTTATAATATATGAAGAGGTCATTTCCAAAAGGTACTACATCCATATTTGTTAATTCGGAGAAAAACACGTTTTTTTAAAAAATTTTCATTGATAGGAGTGTCTGTTTGGAATTAAACTTTCACAGATTGTTCTACTCTATGATACTAAAGGGAAACCAGTCTTACAAAAATCTAGGTCAGCAAGTTTATCTGTAAATGAATTTTTAATTTTTTGTTCTGTTGGATGTAGTACCTTTTGGAAACGAAATGTCTCAGAGTATGTAAATCACCATGTATCTCAGCAATTTTTTTATTCAAAAGGGAACATTTTGAACTATTTCATATTGCTTTAAATCATATCAATTCTACTCCACGTGAAATGTAAATCTAACGTATGACATTAAATCTTAACATAAAGACGCGTCCATTATTTGGGAGGCGGAGGAAAACGCAACATTACATTCATGATTTAGTGGAAATACATGCATGTGAGCGGCGCAGAAAATTATACGGCTCTACATTATGTATTCACAACAAGCCCGCGCTAACGGCGGGAAGCGAACCGATTGACAACTGCATGCAATTATACTTATGCTACAGTCACACAGACACTTACGTTATAGTTAGTCCGGTTGCGTCCAAAAATTATTTTCTTTTCTGCGGATCCCACGGATGCCTACCGTATATTCAGCCATAGAAATATTGATAATTTCATTCATTGCATTTCATTTATTGGGGATCCGCAGAAAAGAAAATAATTTTTGGACGCAACCGGACGTAACTATACGTAAGTGCCTGGTGTGACTGTAGCATTAGCGTACAAAAACTCGCCTAAGAAAACTTCCCTGTCGGTAAAATGGTATTATCAGTCGATCCGTTCGGAGGAAATTCGTCATGGACATGAAATAAATAATTTGAACTATCATAGTTTTCGTAGGTAAATGCTTCAGACCAGATTGGGGAAAAAGTCATTTTGCAAGCTATAACACCATTGTGCTAAAGTTGTAATCAGAATCTTATTATTCACATAGATTGATGTTCCTAACGATTATTGATATAAATGTGATCTTGTCACATTTTTGCGAAGACGCCGTCCACATGCGATATGCATGTGATATGCGGAAATATTGACCCATCGAGTAAAGATTCGTTTGTGATAATGTTCAAAGTGACAGGACTTTTTTTTAACCACATCGAAATGAATGTACCATATTTGGAAAGCTGAGAATTCAGCTTTTAAAACTGCTTGATCATTAAGGTGAATATAATTATGCGTAATCGATGAAGATGACTATACAGCGTATGAGCTATTTTGAGAGCAAAATTGGCCATATTGTACAGGAATTTGCTCTTACTAGGATTTCGAATTGACTCGAGTGACAGGACTTTTTTTTCCCTTTGCAATAAATTATTCCTATTTTGAAAAATTCAGACTCTTAGCGTACTTATTCAAGTTGATCATTTCTTTTGAAAAGGTAGTTGCTCGCCATAATCAAGAAAACAAAGTGAAAAACTGTGCAAATTACAAAAAGTCTATGCCGCGTTCGCTTTGCGTAGAGTGATAGCGCCTTTCCTATAAGTTTACAACTAGAATGATATGAGATGCCATGTTTTGAAAAAAAATAAAATTGTGTTCAGTACCATAAGCTTATCAAATTTCACTGATGCTCTGGCGAAGCCAGCCAACTACGCATTATTTACATGCAATAAAAACAAGTACAAGGGACTAAATAAAAGTGGATGTAGTACCTTTTGGAAACGAACTGAAATGAATGTAGTACCTAGTGGAAATATAATGATTTTTTAAAGTAATTTGTTCACCCTTCCCATTGAAAATTCATGTTTCTGTTTGTAACAGTGTGTAGAGGTGCTAAATGTGAGTAGATTAGGCCTACTGTAAAAAAAAACAAAAAACAAAACAAAAACAAAAAAAAAAAAAAAAAACAAAAAAATTGATGGAAAATGGATGTAGTACCTTTTGGAAATGAGCTCTTCATATATGTTATGGACAATATAGTCATCCGGGTTAACATATAGGTTTGTTTCATTGAAGTTGAAGAAAGTCTGTAAGGATTCAGAAAGGGATATTTAGAATTCAATGGAAAAAAAAGGGGGGAATGGGGGAACAAAATAAAAAGATGGAGAATAAAAATCATGATTATGGAATAGAAATAGTCATGTAAAACAAAAGGGCGACTATGTGAACGAAGAGACAATGTTCAATCAATTTTCGGGAGAAGGAGAGGTAAGATACGTTTTTTTATTTATTTTTTATTTTTTATTTATTTATTTTTTTACAATAGGCCTAAATAACAACAAAGTAGCAATTATTGAAAACATTTTCACAATAAATAAAAACAATTTCCAATGATGCATAATATAAGATAGAGAAGAAGGAAGAAGGAAAGAACGGGATCGAAGAAAGTGTAAAACAACAACAACAGCAGCATCAACGTTGTATTATACAAACTATATACTGCACAGTAACTGGATAAGAATAATTATTTTGTTTTAAGAAGGAAGGAGGCCCAATATTACCGTTCGAGATTGTTTTTTTCTCTTAAAAGGTCATTTTAGCCCCTAGGGGCTTTCATTTATAACCTATAAGCTTGAATAATAATCGTGCTTGTCAAAAGGGGAAGGAAAAGGGGGTGTGTTGCCAATTTTACTTCCACGCCCCTTTTATGTTTTGTAGGAGGGGTTTTCGATGGAAAGGCGGAGCTTAAATGAAAACAGAAAAAAGTTAAAAAAAAAAAAAAAAAAAAAAAAAAAAAAAAAAAAAAAAAAAAAAAAAAAATAAGAAGAAAAAGGGGGAAGACTTTCCTGGCATTAATTTGACTTAAATTAAATCCTGTAAAGATCAGTGTAAGAGTGGGGTAATCCGATTAAAATAAGTTATTAATTTTCAGTCATGTGCTTACCCTAAAAATTGTAAAAAAAAAAGAAAAAAAAAAAACCATAGTTTTTTTAAAAATACCATAGTTTGCAAATACTGCGATAAAAAATTATAACAAATCTTTTCAGAGCTACAGTCTTAAAACTTACGTGGCTTCATCAAAACCTTATCATTTTCCAGTTCAATTTATTTATTTTTGGTTAGACCTATAATAATCAACAAAAAGAAAATCCCAACTCATGCTACACACTGACTTTGGATAATTTTGTTTCTTGATATATCAGGTTCAAATTGCCAAGATGATTTTGACGGATTTTCTACTGCCTTTTCAAGAAAGCTTTGCCCTAATGACATTTACTTAACGTAATTTTACAAAGACCATATTTTCTCTTATTCTTCTCAACAAAATATCCCCACGAAACTAATAAATATTCAAATTGTTGACCCAACATGGTTATTGAATGTTAATTTGTAGAAAGTAAGATACCTGTTCGTATTCCCTCGTAACTGTACCGCACAGAAAACATAAATTATGACAATAGAGAGTTTCTGAATCTGTCGACGTGCGGCCTGGCTGAGACAATGAAAGGCAGCTTTTGTAATTATAATAATGATGGTGGCTTCTCCACGCGTGACGCTTACTGATCTGAACAGTGGTGACGCCATCGTACTGGACAGCTAAGACAAGCCATTTCAAGTTCTTAATTCAGCCTGTTGACCTATAAAAGGCTTTGAGCGCAACTCGTGAAGAAGACCCATTATTACTTTAATCATTTAACAAAAAACTTCCACTCTTTACCTCTCAACCTAGTTCAGGCGTTCCGCATTCCCGATATAGGTAAATGTTGTGGGTTCGAATCTGACTTTACTTTGATTTGTACACCGATCGAGGATCCGATTTATCATACGTTTTTCAAACAGTCGTATACTAATTGCAGATTGCAGAGATGACAATATGACAGTCAGTGAGTGATCATCCAGTTAAACTCGTCCGTCATCGCAAATTATCCTTTCGCCACATGCGGTTCGACCGAGAAACCGAGATGATGGTCCAAATCAACCCCTCACCTTTGGGATATGTCAACTCCAGGTACCCGTGGTGGTCTCAACGGTAGCTTAATCATGGTTGTATTTAAAGAGAGAAAATGAGTGTACGCACTACAAAAACTACATACAATGCAAAAAATCATATATTATATTGAAGGAAAATTGCCCCCTCCCACCAGGCGAAGGGGGGGGGGGGATTCACTCATAGGCAACCTTGCTAGGAATTAAATATAGGCCTAACACAAAGTACGCACTATTCTGTTGGGGGAGGTGTAATAATTTGCAATAATTTGAGTTCCTTTTCAGGTAAATAGTATTTTGGGGTTTATTTTCGCTTCTGGATCCGCACAGAGACGATGAATTGCCTCAAGTAAAATAGGAAGGGGCGATATTTTATGTTACCACTATGAAATGTGCAATATATTAAAGAGAGTAAATAAAGGGCAGGCAAATAAAGTGAATAAAAAAAGGGAGAGAGAAAGAGAGAGAGAGAAAGAGAGAGAAAGAGAGAGAGTGAGAGAGAGAAGAAAAAAGTACATATATGATTATTGCATTACAATTGGCGGCAGCGGTGGGATATGGCAGGTCTGCAGGTATGGATACGGACACAACTTGCAATCCTTGAACCATGGAGTAGTATCCATGCTTGAACCAAGACGAACTCTGTCAGTACGTCTAGGAGTACAGTAATGACCATCTCATAATTATAATCATCTGCAGTATAATGGTAATAAAATGCACTCTTCGTGTAGTTTTACAGTTCAGACTTTCCGTTATACGAAACACATCTGAAAAAGGTTAGTGCCTGTAAACTAAGCTAACACCCTCAAGATGAATGACTCATAGTGCCGGTACGGAGCACAGGATGAGGTTAATCTAAAAATGAAACTGCAGTTGACATAATTATCATCATCGCAAAAAAAAAAAAAAAAAAAAAAATTCATGTCATCTGAGAACGAATAATTAGGCTAGACTTCTTCTCCTTATAGAGCAAGGTGTGAAATATCAAACTCATCTTTAGACATGGGTGGTCTCCGCTCCCTTAATTTTGATGAAAATAACCAAAACTCTGGTACTTGTACTCTGGTAAGTTTGCCTCACATTGTGCGATTGGCTGCCACTGGATTAACTAAAAAATTTATTTAAACATGGTTTATACAATAATTAAAAGGTAATTCCTGTGAAACTTATAACCTGAATTACTGTATGAACAGAAACATCGAGATTACAGAGTGTTATGGCCTTTTTATTTCTAGATAATGGGGAAAAGGCCGAAACTTGAAGTGATACAACATTGATTGCAGCTGGCCCACAATTTGTATTCGATTTGGCCCTCTATCGGACGTGAATGCTTAAACATTGAAAGCAATTTCGATATCTATAATGGGATGACCATTCTGGACCTCAGTCAGTTAATATCTAATAATGATAATGATATTGATATTTGTTTTTTTATAATGAATTTTTCCACTTAATATTTGAAACTCCGGAGTCAATCTTAATGTTCTTTCTTAAAAAAAAAAAAAAAAAAAATCGTGGCATCTCACTTCGCGGAGACGTCAGACGTCGGTTAAGAAGTATTAGAGACGTCTCCCATACTTTATTCCGCGGGGTCGTCTCTGAGACGTCTCCGCGACAATTTTCAAAAACTGTCTCAAAGCAGTTTCAAAGAACCGTCTCAAAGTAGTTTCCGCGACTCATGAAACGTCGCAGAGACTGAGCCTGGAGACGTCTCCGCGACAAGTTTCAAACCCGTCTCCAAGTAGTTTCAAAACAGTCTCCAAGTAGTTTCAAGCCGTCTCAAAGTAGTTTCAAAGTAGTTTCCGCGAAGTGAGACACCACCATTAGTTCCACCAAATCGCACAGTGTGAGGCGAGCTTTAAAGACATGGATAACCTTTTCTTCTTCTTCTTTTTCTTCTTCTTCTTCTTCTTCTTCTTCTTCTTCTTCTTCTTTTTTCTTTTTTTTCTTCTTCTTCTTCTTCTTCTTCTTCTTTTTTTTTTTCTTCTTCTTCTTCTTCTTCTTCTTTTTTAAAACCAGAAACATAGACAGTTTGATTATTGCAATTTGATAGCTAATTCATTTAAAACTGCTCTTTCATCCCTTCTCTTCTTTCTCTTTCTTCCTTTTTTTTTGTTCAGGAAGAGGAAATTGGAGGGCGGGATAGGGGAGGGGGTCTTGGTGCATCCTCGAATTATCATTTCATTTAAATTGATTTTATTAAATGTAATTGTGGAGGATAAAGTACCATAATTACTAAAAGTTTAAGACCACCTGAAAATGTGTCTATAATACATACCCATTATATATATTTGGCACATATATTTATTGTTAAGTTTTGTTTATTTGACATTGATTTGTTTATGAAACTTGGCAATAGAGCTTCAGGTAGTCATTAACTCACTCATGCCATTTTGTTTTTAGATCCCTAAACTATCTTTTTATTGGCATTTTTCTTATATTTTGTACGCACTGAAACATGAAATATCGGAATTTTTGTGAAAATAAAATCAGACAGTCCCCGCGAAGAATATTCTTAATTAAACTATTCAGAGCATATTCCAGAATATACGCAAATGAAATAAACATAAATTTTCAGGTAATCTTAAACTTCTGATAATGTTGGTAAAGATATGTCATACGTCACCCGAAAGTGAAATCCTGAAAAAAGGCATATACCTCCTACGATACTTCCCATAAATAATTCTAGTAGGAAAACGGAAGGCCATGCTCCCAACATTTTGATAACTAAATGGCGACAGTTTGTCACCCGGTTAACACCTTCTAAGGCTTGCTGACATTGGAACAAAGCCGATCTATCAGTTTATGACTGTAAAAATACTTTTCTTCTCAAAGTTCAGTGCAAACCTTCGCTTAACACTTTATCACCAGACTGCAACTTCGATCATGGCATAAATCATCACGCATGGCGAATAAAAGATAAGAACAGAACGTTTGAGTATGAATCATTTTGGTGCAATCCAGAGTTCACATTGATGTTTTCTTATCTTATAAAAACCTTGAAAAGTTGAAATTTAAGTCAATAATGCTTTCCCTTCATCAAAGGCTCAAAATATTGACACGTGATTTCAGTGATTAGTAAAAACTCGACACGTTATTATGACGTCAATAACCTGTGAAGCACGCAAGAATGAGACAAGTTACTTAATTTTTGGTATCACATAAAAATTTGAAAAGCGTCATTTTAATGACTGTGAGCATGGTGAGGGTCCAGAGTTTGCTTCTGGTTTTCTCAATATTCTTTAATAATCCTTATACACATCGTATTGAATCTATATCTCTTTGCAACAAATGAAGGACAAGTCAAAGTAACTTCCATACTTTCCCCGGTGCCCTGCATTGCAGCTACGATCGATTGTATATTGAGCCTCATAGATCATGTAGGGCTAGAAATGAAAGTTAGCGTTAGGGTTAGGGATAGGGATAGGATTGGGATTTTCATTCTTTTGGCATTTTGTTCATGACTGTATACTCCGAAATATGATACAGAAAAAATATGGCTCGTATGGTTATACTTTAAAGAGAGAGAAGGTTTATATTATAATATTATTTTTAATTTATACAGTGATTATACAAAAACCAATTATTCAAATCAAATCATATAACATGAAATCAAATACATTTTAATGTAAGATTATCGTTTTCAATCTGCACTGATTCCCTTTACATAACAGCAGGCCTATGTTTATCCACATGTCCTGTCACTGAGCACCTTGAGGGCTGCATTCTAGGGAAATCAGCACTGATTCAATTCTGAAACTATATATCTAAGTAATATTGTTCTAATTCATATTGTCCGGTTGACATCTCCGGTCAATTGTTATGAAATTGGCCATCGTTACTGGTCACACGGGGAGCAATTTCTGCAGCTGACAAGTCTGCCAGACAAATTGGGGGAAATTCAATCCATTACAGTATATTTTAGGGGGAGGTCAGTTCAAAGTATGACTATAAATAATGGAACAATGAAATAATTTGTTATGACAACTATAACAAAACAATCTTTATTCAATGATAGATTGGGGGGAACAGACACCTCTTACCTCCCCTTCCGCACAATAATTTGGCAACATTCGTCTTTCAAACAAATATTTTGTAATATATTTCAGAAAAATATATTTGAATAAGTTATGATCATATTACAGTGCGGAACACTTAAACAAAAAGAAGAGAAAGAAACGGAAAAAAAAAAAAAAAAAAAAAAAAAAAAAAAAAAAAAAAAAAAAAAAAAAAAAAAACAACAACAACAACAAACAAACAAACAAACAAAAGTTGTATTTTGTAAGACATATTGTAGGAAATATTAAATCCAAATCATTAAATCTTACTACAAGGCAACTAAGATTGATACCAAAATCTTCTATTATTATTTTCTTGCAAATACTTAAATAGATAAACACGATAAAGATTACAGGTTAATATTTTTAGTAACAATGACCTATATTTTCTTTTTGTGCTCTAATTTGCTCTAATTTGAGCCATGTGTTCCCAGATTTCGTACAAAATCCCCAATGTTCCAAAAAATCAAATGATTGAAGCTAAACATGCTTGTGATCTAATCCGATTTAATACAGTAATTCAAGTTCTTCGCCCTTTTGATGTGGTGACATACAATTGTCATATCTCAGGATGGTATGTGTCATTCATATTAATTAAAGTGCTTCTGCCATTTGGAGAATTCGGTTCCAATTATCCATACATCTGAGTTAGATAAAAACGATTATTTGATTTTTATAATCAGCAATACCAGATTTCAATAATAGTTTGGATGACCTACTATCACGATACTGCGGTGCGTATAGATATGAGTATATAAAAAAACCCTCTACTAATACTTTACTCGATTATCCAAAAATAAAGAATGTTATGGATTTTTTCACTAAAATCGGATTTTGTACCTTCTTAATAAGATATGTCATTGCAATGGACGACGTGATTTCGGATTCATTAAGTGTCAAGAGGTTTGGTAAAATTAGTGCCAAGTTTGGTTTAGCTTTAAACTATTTGATGGTTTGCCGTTAATCTTGAATATGGCAGTAAATGCTTTTATTCAAACAATTATTATGAGCGCAAAGCGCTAGTAGATGCATTGCTTTTCCGTTGCAAAATTATACATTTTCTTTATTGTATATATTTCATTAACAGAAAGCAGAAATCAATTTGGCATTACAACAGATTGGATTATGCTTATTACATATACAATCCCGAATTTCATCAATTTGGTGTCTGTAGAGCGAATTTCCCTTTTCCAAATTGGAGTATTACCAAAACTATAGAATGCCGCTGCATGCATAATTTAGACTCCATTTCCTCCCATACCGATATCCACAGTAGTCGCCATTTCCAGCCGAAAGGCGGAAGCCCCTGATCGCTCACAAATTTCTATTTTCCTTTTCAAATCAAAATTAGTAACCCTGTTGTGGACGAGATGTCATTTAGGACTGAATACAGACCCCTGAGTTTCGCTGCTCTTAATCAGAATCATCAGTAATATTCTTATTTGTGGGTGGTGTCATTGGATTAATTTATTTCAGATTGCAGCGAAGGCTTAATTTGAATTTGTGTCCACCACACACAAATTTTAGAACACATTTTATTAGTCGTACAATAAATATAAGCAAATGAACTCAAAATGAAAAAAAAAACAAAAAAAAATCATAATAATGATTTCTAAAATCATCGTATGTGAGATGGCTATTTGAATTATTTGAAGAACATGATTAAGCTTTAACTTTCTTGGTGGGCAAGTAATACCGGCTTGTTTATTGTAAAGATCTAAGACCAATAAAACAGTTTAATCATTCATAATCTGGGTATTTAATTTCATTAATCCTGTCAACATAAAGTAATTATAAATACAGGGTCTAAGAAGGTGATATCAGCAAATGTAAATTACATTTGGGTAATTGGAGATGAAGGCGAAAGGTTATCAATAATTGCTTTCAACCACCAATTGCTCCAGACATGTCCAAGAACGAATCATTCAAACAACTTTCAAGTAGTTTGCCCTTTCGATGGAAAACGAAGGTTGTGATATTACGACAGATAAGGGTAAACATTAAAGAGAGAGAGGAGAGGGAGGAGAGAGAGGAGAGAGAGAGAGAGAGAGGAGAGAGAGAGAGAGTGTGTGTGTGTTGTGTGTGTGTGTGTGTGTGTGTGTGTGTGAGAGTGTTGTGTGTGAGAGAGTGTGTGTGTGAGAGAGAGAGAGAGAGAGAGTAGAGAGAGAGGAGAGAGAGAGAGAGAGAGAGAGAGAGAGAGAGAGAGAAAATATGGTATGGGATATATCACAAATTAACACTTTGACACACTATGATTTCGTTTGAAGCTAACCTGGGTTACGTGTGTTTTTACTTGTGATTGCATAATTATCCATTTGCACATTTTGACATACAATGTAAGTGATAATTCTATCCTTCTGAAACCTGTTTTTTTAAACGCCAAATATTTTCACAAAGTAATTATGATGAAAAAATGAAATGAAGTGAGTACTATTCCTCCACTAGAACAGCCAGCTCCACACAATATGAGTTGTCGGTTTTTGGTCTGAACCGAACAGACTGCCTAGGCCTTCTTGCTCAGAAAAAAGAGGGGGGGGGGGGAAATCATCTATATTTAACAACAGTCCGTGTCGGACACGGAGGAAAGTAACATAAAGAACAAGCAACATTACCCAAAATAAGAACATGGACTGGATAATCCATGAACAGTGACAATGAGCTTATTTCTATTGGGGCCCAAGATCCCTAAAAAAGGCAAATAGATCCGTGTCACTCTTTTTAAACCAAGCCAAACTTAATCATGAGATGACGGCTATGACTGTAAGTGGAAAAGAAGAAAAAGAAGGCGAAGAAGAAGAAGAAATGAATGTGAAGAGCAAGAGGAAGGGGACAAGAACATATTGATGATATATTATGCTTTAACAATTTATTATGAAAAAAAAGTAGAGAGGGGGATATAAAAAGATTGAGTAAGAGGGGTTGCTCCCCGGCGGGTCCATGATGAATGGGTGAAAATACTGTAGAAGTTTCACAAGGTTATAACCATCTTAATAATACAACTCTCAGTGTTGAGAGACATTAGATGGTTCATCCCATCCGGTGTCACGTTTCCTCTTTCCACGAATGTAGGGAGAACCTGAATTCTAGGTCAATCCTCTTACTGGATAGCTTAGTGTCCTGATTTTTTTAAAAAAAGTGTGACGATAATATTGATATCGAATTTTTTGTTTTAAATTCATTTTGTATCTGTTAGGCCAAGAAAATTGACATGCTGGAACCTTAAAGACTCAATTTTGTAGGCACGTAGGCCTACCATGACTACATTAGTTTTCTCACCATTAACTCGAAAAAATCTTTGAAATTGAATCTAAAAGGGGAACCTAATTGAAGTAAGAATAAATAAGGTTGAATTAGACTAGATTATGTTAGGCAAACAGCCGACAGGAGTTCTTCAAATTGGTGCATAATAGACGTACGTATTCCCTGTATGTGTCTCCATTCAGACAGGGGTACAACGATTACATATCAGTGGCGCGCAGTCGTATAGCTATTTATTTTGCGGGTGACCTTATAGTAAAATTATTGTAATCATATTCAGGCTAGTGTCATGGTTCTGTAGTTGAGGCATGACAGTAGTTTAGTTGTCACAAAATTGGAATGTCCGGGGCTTAAGACCAAGTCGATGCGTTTATTTTGGTTATGATAATGTGAACATTCAAATGTTGATCAATACATCCTTGCTTTAAAAAAAAAGAAGAAAAAGTAATGGCCTTATAAGTTCGTGAGATTTAAATTATTCTGGATGTAGAACGATGGAATAGCTTTCTCAGTAGTAAATTTGGCGTTCAATTCAACTTCTTCAAACAATGTTTCTATTACAGCATATACACATAAATTTGTACCCACAAGATCACTAAAACATCACCATTTTCAGTATTAGTTTTAGTTATAGGCCCCTATAACTAACAAACAAGTTTCAGTCATGATACTAGAATGTGTCATGGAAACCACCAAACAGCAACATAACAATGTCAAAAAAAAAAAAAAAGGTCCCGTGCCTTTTGTAAGCCCTCCCAATCAATTATGAATTTTAGCTGACATTTTCGACATAGCTGTTCCTCTTAGCACTTTTAAGTGTAATGTTTGAAGGGGATTATTATTATTAAGGTTTAGGAAATGTTACTTACCTATGAGCATTAAATATCCGGCAATGTTTCAACCTTAATCTGTTAATTGTTTTATGTTTTTCCTTGTATGATGACTCTTGTGTTTGAGATAACTATGAAAGTTATGAACAGCTGACTGTACATTTTTTCTCTATTACGAAGATATCGCTTCAAAGGAGCACTCGTGTTTTAATACCTGACGGGGCAGAAAAGGATATGAGGAAGAAAGCCAAAATAAAATGAGGGATAGAGAGAGGGAAATATAGAAAACGGAAAATAACAAGGGTGAATGAGACAAAGGGTTTATCAAAACAATGAAATATAAGATTAACAAAAAATATAAGATCATAAAACACAAGCAGACAGTCGTTGAAAAATTGCCTGAGTAATAATATGGACATGATGGAAGGGTAACAAGCTCATGACGTCTTTCTGAAACGTGTATTTTTACTTTGCAAACCAAAGTTTGACAAACAGATCAGAAAAGAAGTAAATAGCTTCGCATCGAAAGAAATACGAATATCAGGACTCAACTTTAGGAAATCTCAGATTTGGTCATAATTCTTTATTTTCGTGTTTTCTGCCCGTCCTAAATACGAATTTTGTCTGTCAGATCTGACCCGAAGATCTTAATTTCCTGCCTGCTAAGAACTAAGTCACTCATACAGGATCTATGAAGAGGCGCATGATATTCTAGTCACGCTCATCAAAATCACGAATAACATTTATGATGATTCCCATCCCCTTTAACCCTAAAAAGGCCGTTTTTTTTTTTGCCATCTCACGGCCGGGGGGGGGGGGGGGGGGGGCTGATTAGGCCCCCTTTAGATCTCGGCTGCCGATCGCGTTAGCGCCGCGAAAATTTGCACAATAGTAGTGTGTGATGTAATCTACAAGACTGTATAGTATTTCCAAAATAATGCCTTTTTATTTTATATTAATTAATTAGGCTAATTTATGCTTAAAATCATACTTTTTGCTCTAAATCATTAAATAAGACTCCTAGAATGCTAATTCTTGGGTGTAAATATTGTTTGTAGCATTCCTAACGATTGTACGTGAACAAATTCCACTATCTAATTCATTTTTTCAAATGTATTTAATTGTTTTAAAAATTTCTTATGTATTTCTTCGTTTTTCAACTTATATATTTTATTTTATTTTTTATTTTTTGTTGAATATTTCGGTCATTATTTATCTCTCTCTCTATATATACACTAATATAATGGCTAATAACCATATTCTAAATACTGAAATGTGATTTTTCAGAATTATGCAAATATCACACGAACTGAAGCGCATATTGCAATTCTTCCCAATAATATGAAGCAAGTGGTTCATTAACAGAGTTGATGTTTCCGTATTTCACCTTTGTATGCTCTTTTTTCCAGAAAAAAAAAAATGTTCATGATAATTTTGTTAAGAGGTATTTGTGAACAGGTATTGGATGTATTTCTTATCTCGTTGAACACCGAGATTCGTGACAATCTGAAACATGTTCTTAATGTTTTAAAGAGCTATAATGTTCAGCAACTGATACCCTTCTCAATGTATCTCCTGTAAACAAAATATACCGCATATGCATTTAGGGGTCCAAACCCATCACATCTGAATACTCTGATATTCTAGGAGTTAGGAGGCAAGAGCATTCCGCTTCAAGGATTCTACCTCACGTGACTCATTGCTCCCGGAAACCACCCTGCCCGTGCCTCAGGATACGGAAGTCCCCCATCGAAGGGTCAACCGGATGCAGAAATGACGTAGGAGATGGCTGATCGAAGTATATTTTAAGAATAGTGAGGGGGTGTGTTCATGTGCGTGTGTTAAAAATTCATAATGAATACTGGAGGCCTAGTTATATATTTTTTTTTAAAACACGAAGTGAAAGCAAGCCTCTGATTTTTTTTTTTAATAGCTAGAGCCAACCTTTAATCATAACTTCGTAATTGAATGGGAATGCTGTAGAGGAGCACAGCCCATTTCTACGTCTACCAATACAAAAAATATAAAGTGTTCCGTTCTGTTCTATCATTCCAGTTGAATCTGGAGTGCTTTCTTTGTTTATAAACAAATTTATCAGTACATATGTATATATATATGCCCCTTGAGTAACGTGCTATGCAATGAACCATCTTTTATTTAGTATAGACGAAATGAATGAAAGAGATGACTCGAAACGTAGCTCTCAAATTCCTTTAGCTCACAAGCCTCCTGATGAAGGCCATGCTGCTTGTGAATTAAAGGAATTTGAGAGCTATATATATATATATATATATATATATATATATATATATATATATATATATATATATATATATATATATATATATATATATATATATATATATATATATATATATAGCAAACAAATATATATTATATGTCTATTGAAAGTATTCAGTTTATGATGGCATGTGGAACACATATTGCATAAACATAGAAATCATTTACCTTTCAATAACAACGAAAAAGAGTTTATTGGAGTGATATCGCCTGACTTCATGCTTTTCGTTGAATGCTTTCACATCTTCAGTTTTTTCTTTAATCTTAAAGGAAAGAATATATCAAAAATAAATGTTAATTCTTCACTCTAACAAAAATTCATGTCAATACATATCCCGCCTTAACATCATTACCCGTCCAAGTTTAATGGCTCATGTTTAGGATTTCTGGTTGTTGTTGCATGTCCTCTTTAGTTGTTACCATTGTTTGCTTAAGGATGGCTTGTTAATCAAGTTCAGTCCCTTAGCTCTTATCGGACTCTGATGATATAATTAAAAACACGGTTTTATTAGGAGAATAACAGAAGACCTATATTCCAAACATATATAGATGTTTTTATACTCGGTCATCCCTGCTCCCTGCTAAGGCTATTTCATTGGACTGCTTAGACCACACCTCTAGTTACAACCCTTTTCTCGTTGGACCCTCCCCCTTTGAAGATGATTTTACGAGAAATCCCTAAGCCTCAATGGAGGTACACCTACTAGGGAGTAACAAAATCCCCCTATTTTTAATCCGCACCAATGATGAGTTAATATCCTTCTTTTTTATATTTTATTTACCAAAACTGGTTCGGGATCTCAACAGGGATTTTCCCCGTTTCATTTATATGCTATGTCACATGATGTATCATGATTATAGATTAGTCATTATAAATCGCCTGCTGAGAGGCCAAATGGTGTAAAAGTCTTTAATATGGCATGCGTTCAAATATCTTCCCATTGTCAAACAGAGAAGATAGTAATGATCTTTTCAGGAAAAAGGCAGAGCCTTTATTTTTTACCATCGGGGTTTGTTTTAAAACAATGTATGTGTGTTCATTAGTTACCCCCCCCCCACACACACACTCACACATAAATCCATGGCGGAACAAATAAACTAAAGGCGGGCTCACACTATGCGACTTGCTGCGGTGCGATTTTTTAAAACAAATGGTAGTTTGCATTTAATGCGACATTTGAAACATGCAAAGTTCTCTTATGAGATGTAAAAATTGTAAAGGAACAATTTTATCAAAATTTTGTTCCAATGCGAGTCTTTAATTAGGAGTAAAGGTCAAATTACCTTAAAATCGCAAGATCGCAGTGACGTCACTGCGATTTGGAAACAATTAGATTTTATACAGAGAAGGGGGTTCGCAATCGCCTTAAAATTCAATTTTAATATTCATATAAATACCCTAAACTTTGTACATTATGAATTTCCTTGTTTGAATGTTTGTATCAAATAATATTGAAGTTTTCCTGAAAAATCGCACTGCAGCAAGTCGCATAGTGTGAGCCCGCCTTAAGAAAAGCAGGTCTAAATAATACTGGGTATGTCCATGATCACGCATTACAATCGTTTAAACAAGGATGAAATGCAATTGCTAAATCATCCGTTGGTCCAATATATTAATATTAATTTACGCCCCCTAAAGCAGCAACAGTGTCTTTTTATACAAGGTTTGTCGATGATTATTTGAACCTCCGTCGTGTTCAAAATTGTCGATTTTATTCACAAACTGAATACACTCTATTCCTGCCGAAAAAACCCGCAGAGTTAATCATAGTGTGGCGACACTGTGGAAACACTCTAAAAATGGGCCAAATCCACACAGTTGACTCTGTAAACACAGTGTGCGAGTCCTTCACAATGTATTTGGCCCATTTTCACAGTGTCGGTAGTTCGAAAGAACGGCACAATATGACCACACTGTGTCACAGTGTGTTCGCATTATACAACTGGACACTATTTTTTTTTCAGCAGGGGTATGCAGAAAGTTTTTTATGTAGTGTAATAAAAAGTTATTCCTCCGTACCGTTTCCTCCATTACACTCTCATACGTATAATACATGCCGGGTGTTTATTCATGGGCACGTCTGAAATATAGTCTCCAACTCCAATATCATTTGGACTAAGGAGGGTGGGTTTGGGTGTGTGTTTGTATGTTTGTGAGTGTGTGTGTGTGTGTGTGTGTGTGTGTGTGTGTGTGTGAAAGAGAGACAGAGAGAGAGAGAGAGAGAGAGACACAGGGAGAGAGAGAGAGAGATAGAGAGATATGCGGAGAGAGAGAGAGAGATCGAGGGGGATTAGTAATGACTATTACTTGGACCACGACATACGTCGTTGTAAGATATATTTAGATGTGAAACCAGTTATTCTTCCGTAACGTTTCCTCCATTGATCTTCAGGTATACCTGTCGTCCCTATTTTCACGTCTGATTCGATTTGTAGAGATATTTTTGGTATATTGGTTCTCCGAAAACATCTTTTCTATATTAATAACAGCGCCACTGGAACCATTTATTCGGAGAAATAAAAAAAACATACATTTTTCTCAGATATAGAAAGAAGGAGAAGAATAGAGAGAGAGAGAGAGAGAGAGAGAGAGAGAGAGTGGTGTGTGTGTTGTGTGGTGTGTGTGTGTATGTATATTATATATAATACACATGTGGTGTGTGTGTGGTGTTGTGTGATGTGTGTGAGAGAAGAGAGAGAGAGAGAGAGAGAGATACTAATATTACATTGCCTAGGTGTACATTATTTTGACAATTTTAACGAAATGCCCAAGTTAAGGAAAATACATAAGATTTGAACTAGGTCTCGATTTTTGTATTGTAAATATTTTGATCTAGAAAGCTTAAAGCAATGATATTTATCTTGAAGATAATTGTAATAATTGGGATAAAAAATTAAGAAAGTTATGCTTATGTATTAACAATCAGGCCAATAGTACTACCATGCCTTCCTGTACTCTTCGTTTTTAGAAATTTCAAAGGCATTAGTTGATTAATATGTATTTGTATCATAAAGTAGCGATGATAAGCAAATATCATGTGTTTCTACTGTTTCACATGATTAGTACACACGAGCATTATGATTCAGAAGACTGGAAAGCTATGAAGAGTGTTTGATAGAATGATAGCATAGACGCGCCCTTTAGAGTGTCTGCCTGTTGACGATATATGGCAGATCGACCCTGCATATCACTTTGATCTGTGTGTCATCAGTAAAAATGAAGCTAAATATGGATACTTTTTACGATCATTCCTCTCTGTCTGCTCCTTCTACTTTGGCAGAGATGTACAATGTTGAGATGGTGCCAATTATGAATAGTTAATGGCTTTACTGTTATATAAATACGGTTATGAGGGGTGTAGGTCAGCAGAGCAGATGAACTGGCCTGCTTTTAATGCTTACGTTATACCGATGTATCAATATAGCATAATTTCGAAACATGTCAAAAAATCAATTATACGTTCAGCTAAGTAATTAAATTCATAGATCTTTGCTAGACATTGTTGTACAGAGCTAAGAACTGAAGCACCCTCACCTGTATTGAGTATTGAAACATAGCTAAAATCCATGCATTTTTCTATTTAAAAAGTATTATATAATTATAGACAAGAAGTTATTCATTTGTCTGTTTAACACCCCAAACGAAAATTCTTTTACATTATATAATTATGTTGACCATTTTGTACATTCTCAGAGGAGTGAATTGATACCAGGAGCATTAAACGACCAATACTGGTCATTTCTGAAACGAAATAGGAGACAAATAACGAAGGTAAAAAAAAAAAAAAAAAAAAAAAAAAAAAAAAAAAAAAAAAGGGTGCAATATGTTATGGGGCAAAGAGTCATGCGCGTATTCGGGGGGGGGGGGGGAGGGGGGGGGTGGCACTCGGGCTCTGGCCCCCGGGTAGACGCCAAAATGACCTTATGGGGGCGCCAAACTGACCTTAAAACAAGGGGCTCCAAATTGACCTTTAACTTAGGGGCGCTAAATTGAGCAAATGTTAAAAAAAAAAAACTTTTTGCTCGCCCTGTGTATTGGGGGAAAAATTGGGTGTACCATTAGGACGCCAACATCCCGTAGTCCCCCCCCCCCGCGTGCAAAATCTTGATACGCGCCTGGCAGTGTTGAAATGACACGCTCCCACTTACACAAAAACGTTGGCAATTGGTGAACTTGCCCTCCTAGTTGTGTTCCTGCATTCATATCTAAATATACTCAAATTAGGTTAATGAAAACACCATGATATAATAATGAGCAAAAGAGACGAATGATGTGATGACGAGATATTAATTACCCTTGGATATCACACATTAAAAAAGGCAGGGGGAGAACATAATGTTGAGTTTCTCTTTTTTTTATGGTACTGCACATAGCATGACTATGTGGCAGTGTAAATCTCCCAGGATTAACACCTAACATGGAAGCGACAACATGCTTGAATTCTATCAAAATGATGATAAACTACTCTGACGTCAGACTTCCTAGTCACTATCATCACTGATGACATTGTCAGGGGATGGGGAAAATGCAAATCTTCCGGGCGTAAGTTCAAAACGAACTATTAATATCTTTCAATGGAATTACACATGACGGCAATAAGTTGAATATACCCAATGAAAAAGTATTAGATTTATTAATGACACCACATGATTCGTCATACGTAATATATCAAATGTGCTTCAAAGTAATTGGAACCACCTTCTTTTCTCACCGCACCTACATGTGCATTTCATAGATCTTCATTTATGTTTGCTTCATTTATAAAAACTGATTTGGAATTATCAATGCGAAATATTTTCTTCCATCTGTTTGGTTATCCTTTAAAACTGGTCAGTTGAACTTCCATAACATGAGTAATGTTTAAAAGCACCACACTTCACATATTCGTTGTCGATTTTTTTACACATTACATGTGAATATGCAAAGAAGTCATCATGGTTGTAGCCTTGGCCTTGTATTCCACCATGAGCTTCCTGATAAGCAGGTTCAAAACCAAGTTAACACCAATAGCGATACAAATTGTATCTAACGTCTCGAAGACGTCTCCAGGACAAAAATCTCAAAGATAATACATGTTCGATTTCCGCGCGACTTATGAGAAGTCGCGGAGACTCAGGAGACGTCTCTGCGAATAGTCTCAAACCCGTCTCAAACTTGTCTCAAACCAATCTCAAACATAAACTCGTCTCAAGCCCGTTTCATGGCAATTGAGATACCGCCATGAGTCATGAGCTTTCTATTACAAAGTCCATCTGATGGGAAAACCATATCACCCCTTCGTTGTTTTCTGTCAATAGGCATTATTATATTTGTTCCAATATTCTTGTATTTTTCCATATTAGGAATTCAGAGAATTACAAGAATTTGAAATTGTTCATAATGTAATTTAATGAATAGAAATAACTTCATATTGTACATCTAATTGATAGAATGACAAAAATATATTTTTCAATAGAATTGAAAATGTCTGTTCTTGTCCTGAATCTTATTTCAGTCCCACTAATCATGAATAGATAAATCAATCGGAATCGATGGAATGGTTTAGAATTTATTGGGAGAACATGCTTTTTTTCTGATCTAATAATGGTTTTATTTTTGGAAAACGGAATGTCGTATTCTTATGACCCGATGAACTTCATCAATCGTTTGTAGAACATCCGTTGTAAATAAATTTAATATAAAACCGCATAGACTGCTGTCACGATGAGTGTTTTATTGTAAGTGTGCTCCATGGGAAAATTTGAGAATAAGAATAGACATTAAAAGAACAATTTCACTCCTAAATCAACGGTAACATAATTCGTACCTAAAAAAAAAAAGAAGAAGAAGAAGAGGAAAAAAAAGCAATACGTAACTAGCAGCTGCTCCATAATGATTTTTTTCTTCTGCTAATGGAAAATACTGAAAGCAGTTGTTAACCAGACCTAGTCATGTCTGAATCAAATGGGAAGGCAGAGTGAAACAAAAGCTACAAATATGAAATAGGCGTGGAATATCATTGAACGATTCATGAAAGTGTTTCATATTTCTCCAAAAAGCGTTTACAAATTTATTTCATCACTGTTGGGCTGATAAAACCTTGTATCTAATAAATGTAGAATTGTTCAGGAGAGGGGAAAAACATGGCAACCAACTCACTACAACATATGGGATTGCCTAACCTTTGGCATACTGTGGAGGCTTCATTTTTTAAGGGTAAGGTGGCTGAGATTTGGACAGGACATGACTTTACTGTTTACCTGGATTTTATGTAGAAAACATATGATTTTCACCAAAATTTAAGATACGTTTTTTTAAAGCCCACCAGCGTTTTGCTGTAATAGTCATTATATGAACCAAAGCAAGACAAAATAGTAACATCCGAAGCAGAAATATTACTTTCTGTCATTGCTAAAGAGGATGGGCATTTTTCAGTGGAATAAAAATGCATCACAACATCCTTGCATTACAGGACTTATTTTTTTTGGAAGTTAAACAAATGAACTAAATTAAAATACATTTGTATTTAATCTCACACAGCCCAAATGCTTGCAATAATTTATTCTGTATGCGCGTCAATTGCATTGTATAAACAGATCAGACGTAAGAAAGGAAGTATTGCTATTAATTAGCGGATTGTCCGTTTAAAACGAGAGGGTTGTGCTCTTATAATACAGCCTTACACCCTTGTTTCTCTCGTCAATTAAAATAGTTGCGATACCGGCTTAATTAGTCTTGTCCGCCATATCGGTACAATCAACACAGGTGTTTACATTTAATCGAAATAGAATGTCATTATTGCTTGCCTTCAGACATTTTTCAGGGGCCTGCCCGATTAACATATATTTTTTGGCTATTCTTTCTACTTTTCCATGAGATAAAAACAATAAATTCTTGTCATACTTTTTGCTTCATATAATGACGTACTATGTTCAGTATCTTTTTATGTCTATTGCTCATTTTTACCGAAATGTGTTAAACATTGTAATTTTGGAAACTGTAAAATATAAAAATGAAGTGAAAAGATGTCAAAACCGATAACCTAAATGACATTTTCGAAATATATAATTATCACTGATTTACAAAATTATAAAGTGGTAATTTGATATTTAAAAACCGAGTTTACTAAGTATTTTAAGAACTAATTTTCCGACTCTGTAGTATCAGTTCCTCAACGCACCTTAATGAAGTAGGTCAACGTTGCCTGAAGACTGGTAGGATATTTTTCTACGGTCTAAGTTCACTCCTCTCTAACGTTATTAGTGCCACAAGGGCATAAATAATTTGAAAAGTAAGCGAATCAAAGGCCTTCTTGATCTAAAGAAGGCGCAATACACTCCTTTTCTGCTTAACCAAGCTTGATATTCAGATATCTCGATTTCCATAATTCGATGCATGCTAGGGAAATGAAATGAAATGTGTCCGAGGTGCAGTACACACCCCTGCAAAATCAGCCCACATCTTCATCTTTTCGATTTGAAAGTCGTAGGGACAAAATGAAACATTGTATATTGTTAAGCTTAAGAACTATAGTAATTAACTTTCGTAATCGACGAAGCAACCTTTCTGACCCACATATAGCTGTATTTAAAGTGGTTTAGAGTGGTTGAAATATTTTGGTCTATTGCATATTAATTTACAGCGGTTAAATTTAACTTACGACATAATTTAAGAATATCTTTCTCTGGCATACACTTTTATTACGTATTTTATTAGTTTGTTTTTGTTTTTGTTTTTGTTTTTTGTTTTACCTATAATATATATAATAATCCAGAGCAATTATTATGGGAATGGAATTTGATTCGTTTGACTCCCGTTTGGCACGAGCAATCTTCTTGCATGATTTTTTTAAAATAAAATGAATAAGGCAAATTTGACGATGGTTTTAAATTCAAATAGAAATTAATCTTAAAAAAACATCAAAAGCAACCTACACTGTGTGTTTAAAACAACAAATATTTTTCTGTAGAAAAGATATGAAAGCTCAATGAGAAGCAAAGAAAGAAAGTTAACACCCAGCTAGACGTCACCAACACACATGTATTTATATGAATATAAAAAGTGGGATGATTTTCAAACGTGACATTCAGAAGGTTTTGATACGCTTGTTAATATTTAACTTGCTATATTTTGTTTGTACAAACAACTTAAATATTTTATCCTGAATTTGATTCGAGAGAGCTCAAAATTGGGATTGTAACTTGTGCGTTTGGTCTATTTCTTTTCCTTCATTTCGAATGTAAACAGTCGTGTGCTGAGGATAATGCTTCCGTCCTGATAATGGGGGTAATTAGAAAGAAATAACAAATTAACAGTTCAATAGCATCACACCTGTCAACAAGGTAATAACGGCCAATGTTAAGGCCTAACTGATTAGACAGTGATACTTCTGGCAACAGGTGCTGTGGGTGAGTGTGCGTACGTGAGTGTATGTTGGTGGGGTTGTGAGTGTTTAAGGGAGGGGTGTTTGCGTGTGTGTGTGTGTGTGTGTGTGTGTGTCATTAAGGAGGGGTGTGGAAAGGGGATGTCCATTTACAATATCCGCTCAATGTCCTTCCCCTTGGTTGACAATGTTATCAATTTAGAAACACCAATGTTACTCAACACCAGATTCCAATGGATCTCTGATAGATCCAGATGTGTCCAGAAGGGAATTAATTTGTATTATCTTCCGCCTGAGACTATAATCTCACCGTTACTGCTTGGATGATGGTTCCTATTTAAAAATAGAAAAGCCCACGTGCGAGTAGTTTATACAGATTAGCGCGTGCGACGATCGGCTGTTAGGGAAGGGCAGAGATTTTGTAAGTGCGAAACAGGACCCGTCCTTAACCCTGCCTCATAAAGCTGAGACACAATAAGGTCAACACCTCTTTCATATGATCTCCTATCTTAATACTTGGCGAGATTAATTTCACTAAAGGAAAGGGGTCGCAAAGGGGTTCACGCCATTACCATAAAGGTGGGTCAACGACTATACCGGATAGCGTGTATACTCAGTGTCTTCAGGAGTGCGCATCTTCAATTCAGTTGTAATCATCGGACATTGTGTAAATCCTAACGGGTGGCACTTTAACAGCCTTCACATTACCCCTAAGGCAATATGAGGACGTTTATAGTATCCATCTTTTTATTATGTGTCGCCGCTCAAGCCTATGGGCAAAGGACGCCAGGACAGAATGTCTTTCCGATGCAAGGATGTAGGCCAGGATGGACCAATTTCGGCAAATTCTGTTACAGGTAAGTAACGGTCTTGACTCTCTTGAGTAATTATCTCAATTGAATTCGAGTATTGAGATGTAGGTCTTTAGATGGAGATTGAACTGAATGTTTTTTATTACTGTTTTTACTTGTCTCATTAAAAAAAAAAAACAACAACAACAAACAACAACACGCTTTTTTCTTATATGATTCCTTCGAAACAAAAAATAAATATCTATTTAAAGAAACCTATAATAAACCATATTTGATCCATCCATTCGCACCATAACATTTAATTCACCAATAAATGCTGTCCAAAATAAGACATGGACAAAAGATACCACTTCTTGAGAGGATCCCTGATCCTAAAGAGGAAAATATGATACTTTAAATTTATAATGAAGGGACACCTATTCTAAAATCCATTAGTAACTCTGATTTGAGTGGATTCGAAGTTAGCCATTTCACTCGTTGACAGAGTGAACGAGTTTTCCGCTGAATATCGATATGCAGGCTCAAGTTTATCATTCATCAAACTATGCATGATCAACAATTATTGTTAACTTGGAGGTGTGATGTGTGCGAGAATGCAATGCAGCTAATAGAGGAAGTAATAAATAATTTGATTCAACCAATCCTGTGCCCTGTAACATAAAATATGCGATCAATCTTAAGTCTATGGTAAACCATGTACTTAGAGTTACAAGCGATCGTAAGATTGATTGTGTGTATTTTATATTACAGGGCACTGGTTCAATTTCTGTTAGAGTTTTTCCTCAATCTAACAGTGACAGTCTTTTCCCGATCGACAAAGGATTGTCCCCCCTTTAACTGCTTGTTAGAGAGGATTCTATTTTTCTCTTGTTAAATTTTTCTTCTGATTTTACATAAATAGAAAGTTTATAATGGTATCTTAAACATATTAAGCTTATTTCTATATTTATAAGTTGAATTCAATTTGTTAAATTCTTTCGGAGATAAGGCGTGTCCATAATCATTTCATGCACGACCTAAATTTATATAAAGTCGAACACTTTAGTCATTATTTGACTTTAGTCTGGAAAATGACGGGCTGACAGTAAGTAATTATACACGACAAAGGGAGCCTTAATTGAATTAAGTCACTGACGTAGTTGCAATGCGATCTTCCGGGTTCAAATGTGGACTAGTATACACTGGGAGTCTATCAGGGTTCAGCTTCTTTTAGAAGATGCAGGGCCCCCTAACATCCTTTTGCTTTTCTGCTACCCAGTTTAGTGCCGTAAAGTGGTTAATACCGGCGAACCTTAACATCCCCCCCCCCATATAATTGAAGGGGGTTAATGAAAAGTCAAGATCAATTGATATCAAGCTAAAAACAAAACAATGAGTTCAAACTGTGAATTACTTCTTCAAATGTATCGGCACTGTGAAAATGGGCTAAATCTATACGGTCGTAACCCTGCGAGCACACGGTGAAGGACTCGGGCACTGTGTTCGCAGAGTCGACTGTGTGGTTTTGGCCCATTTTCACAGTCTCGGTACTGGAAACATGTGCCGCACACTGTGTCACAGTGTGTTCATATTGTGTTCACACTGTGGAACATTGTGTTTTTTCCGACATGGATATTTGAGGTAAGGTTATAGAAAAAGAAATACACTAACATATTTGGTGAACCCCTTTTAACCTTTCAGATTTTAACCTTTGATTTAAAAGACAGCTCCACATATTCGGTGTACTAAACATCCCCCTGCAAACGATATTAGTTCATGTCTCCACCCAAAATGTCGTGAGCGTCTTCAATTCATTTGTTGAATACAAGAAACCATACTTAGATATTGATTGCTCGTTTCCCTTGAAAGTGTATGGTTTACATAGTACTAGCTGGGGAAATTCACCATTTTTTTTTACACACACAACGGAAAACTACCGAAATTCACTTCCGTTATGAATGTATTTTAGTATGTAGTGGTATGAATGTAAGATCCTGAAATAGAAAATGTGTTTCCGATTGTTAGTTGTATGTTTCTTCTTGTAGATCCACTTATCATCGGAACATCAGTGTTTAGGGACCTCAAAAAGCTATAATACAACGGATCTGCTATTAGTTTGTTCATGATTACCAATTGTCTGGTGTCCTCACAAAACCGCACACAAAAAGCCGGCATCATCCTCTAAACTTAGCCCTCATATTGCTCATATCGGCCATGAACTTTGTACGATGGATAGACTTGGCACCCATGGGAACGGTGACAAAGATTCTGACTTGCGTGCAGGAAACATTGAGGTACAGAATCACGTGCCTTTGGTTCCTTGCGATGAATGTTAGTCATCATATTACGATTGTGCTTAAAGATAATCCCAAGTTCAGGTAGAAATGAAAATTAAATTTTCACATATCAAGGTGGTATATGCATAGCGAATTCCTGCGCAGCCTCGTTTTTGTGTCCACCACAAAAGTGGGAATTGTTCATTGAAGCATGCATTATTTTCGGATATTTGGGTGTCAAATAATAGTTGAGGATATGAGCTTTATCTACATATAAATATTTCATTCCAAGAACCATATATTTCTTATTTGGTAGCTATTTCAAAAGTGTATAGTTCTTTCTGGGACACACTGTAGTACAATACAACAAGCATTTGCAAAATGATATGGCCCTTTTAGCATAAAGCAGACGTAATCATGATGATTCTGATATTCTTTTCTTTAGCAGTAGTTTACGCTGTAATTTATTTTTGAAAACTTATTTAAAAAAAAAAAAAGAGAAAAAAAAGAGTCACAACATTACCGACAAACATTTTCATTATGTATGTTTTTGGCATCTCAATAGGTCGCAACACCTATAACCGTACAAAAGCAGAAGACAAAGGATCGCAGCATTGGGTTGAGCTCGACGTCCAAACATGGCGGATAGCACTGTCTTTAACTACGTAATAATCTGTATTATACATTTACTAATATCACAATATGATAGACGCGGGTTTATCGAATGCTTATCATGATCATACCAAATCTGTTCTCTCACTGTCTTGATCTTCTGTGAAAGATAACCCTTACACCCTTTTGGAAATACTTATTGTGCTATTGAGGTCCTTTGTTTTCTATCGCGGGAGAAAACATGCTTGGTAACCATGACAACCATGTTGGGTCTCATTTCCTCATATGTGCTTTATCTTTAGCATCACCGCCATTGAGGGATGTTGAAGGTACTTGATTTAGTTATGATTCATCGCCCTCAGTTTTCTTAGGTTTGACGCTGGGCTTTGTGCTCCCCCAATGATAAAAAAGGGTACATGATTATAGCACCCCCAAAAAGAATAAATAATCATAAAGAAACAACAAAAACATTTGTCTTTTTTATCATAACTCTCCTACTTTTAAAAGAACGTTATTCTACCTTAAGGGGAATATTTATTTCACGATTTCAATATTTGAATGTCAGAAAATAGAGTAATAAGACTGTAGGCCTACATTTTTGTCGTTTTGTCTCTGACGAAGATTCTGTTAGGATCGAAAGCTCAGGCTCTTTAGACTCAATAAAGTAAAATAATGGAATATGAAAAAAAAACCATCAGAACAATCATATAGGTAGGGATAAATAAAGATTAAAATAGATATTGGACTACTTAACATATATGACAATGATCTATATTATACAACTAAAAATCGTGTCAGGGAGATTTTCGATAATTTTGAAGAGGGAACCTGTTACCTCAATAAGACAGCAAGGTGAATATCAATGCCATATATCTCAAGTCTAAGATGTAGGCTACAGACGATGATTTTTACCTGACCTTTTCAACCTGACACTTCACACCGGACGCCACTGATTTAGGCTTCTTTAATTAACAGCAAACTTACATCACGCATGTTGTCTGAAGGGGAAAAGAACAGAAATAGATTTCAGCTCTCATTCCGCTCTTCTCCTATTTCCAACTCATCCTCATCACTTTTATGGAGGCAAACTTACGTCAATTGTTTGTCGGGCATTGGCCTTCGTAATGTTTCTGAAGTCATTAATTTTCATAGCAGATTAATTTAACAGATTTGACCAATTAATACAGGAAATATGATAACTCTGATAGATAGGCCAGATACCTTTAATTTGAGTAGTTACCAATAAAAGCAAGGAAACCATGATGCTAAATAAAAATAATAAATGTAGTAATGACACTATCAATAATAAGTGATATGTGTCAAATGCATGATGGTTAAGGGAGGCGTGATAGCTCAGTCGGTAGAGCGGTGGCTCGCAACAGGGAAATCTCTGGTGCGAAACCAAGTCGATACACTAATACTCTTTGCTGAGGCAGTGATCCCCAATACCAAGTCCCTTGGATAGGACTTAAATCTGTAGACCCCCTAGTTTGATAACTTATAATCATTTAATTGCTTTCTTAGCAATCAGGTAGAATAAACCACTCAATCAATCATCAATCAATAATGATTTTATTCGAATGTACAGTTGTGCTCAGAAGTATTCATACCCCTAGCATTTTTTTTGGTTTTTCCTTTGTATCTTTCAGCAAATTCCATTTATTCCATAACTAATGATATAAAAAGGTTACAATAGACTTTGACAAATACAACTGTAACCCTCGTATGTTACGTATAAACGATGGATACTGAAAAGAAGGAGGCGGAGAGAAGATAAGTGTATGATACAAACTCGGAACATTCCACATAGCGTTTATTATAACTAATAATTCATCATGTTTCCACATTGAAATATCAATAAATCACATCATGATTAAACAACACAAAAGATAATTAATATACCATATGTCTACATCTACGTATCGGAGATATATCATGAAACATCATCCTACAATGATAATACCAAGAAAAATAAGAATTCACTCTAACTGCTATATACAAGACTAAAGTAAAGGAACTAAATAGTCAGTGAGACTAATTGCCAAGACTGAGGAACGTCACACTACAATCTGTAACTGATACTCTCCCTATCATGTCAATTATTACTCGTTAAATATCATTATTATATAATCAAAATTAGTAGTAGCAATGTTATCATGATTATGACTAATATTATTGTCATTATTATTATTATAATTGTTTTTATTATTATTATTATCATTATTATTGTTATTATCATTATCATTATTATTATTATTATATTATTATTATTATTTATTATTATTTATTATTATTATTATTATTATTATTATATATAAGAATAGTATAGCTATTACATCAATAACCCAAAATACAGGTATATTCACAACCAATACATTATATGAAATATCCTGATCGCACAGGAGGATGACTATCTGAAACACTAAATGATGGCATATATTTGCCTAAACATGAAATAAATCTCACTAACACTATCTCGTGTGCTAGGCACGATTCACTAATAATACAGTGTTCAGTCGTGTATGACTAAAATGTATGTTAAAACACACTAAAACAGAAGCCAAATTACGATATGGGTAGTGCATTACGCAGTAACGATAATACTACATTCCGGACAAAATCCTTGAGTAGTCTAGTCACGCAGACACTCTGCGTATAATGTTATCCGCACTACAATCGTATAACAAATCCAGCTCATTCTAACCTAAATGTGTCATAGGAAATTCATCTAAACAATTTATAGAATCAACAGTACAAAAACATTCAAAACAACGACACCTCTCATTACGAGATAGAATATATAGAGTAAGAAATCGAAGACTAGCTAACTATGGAAACTAATCTGGGGTCAGTGAAATGGTCAAGCCCAAAATGTATCACCGTGAATAACATTAAAGTATATTACATTTATACATGTATTTCCTAAAATTAAACGCTAAATACTTGTCCACCTAGAATCCGAATAAGATATTATTATGGTTAATTCATATACCTGATCTAAGACAGTAACAATATACAAAGAAGAGACATATACTACAAAATATAACTCTTTCATCATATTGTCGATGGGAAGATCTGAGGATGTAATTCCTCACATAAAATCTTCATCTACTATATACACCACGAGAAAGTACAATTTCCAAAGAGTTATTTGGCTAATATCACGTAAATATAAATGAAATACATTCACAAAATCATATACAAAGCAAACGCAAATAATACATAAAATGACATATCAATATCATAGATATAAAGTTAATATGAAATCTGATAATTTACCTGAAAAGAAGGAGGCGAGAGAAGATAAGTGTATGATACAAACTCGGACATCCAACAGCGTGGAGCGAAGGAGTCAGCGAGTGGGATTGGTTGCCCAACCTTAGGGTTATTTGCATATTTTGTAGCGTGAATTAAAGAAGGTCTGGGTTCGAATGATGCAACGGATGGATGGGATGGATGGGATGGATTGGGTGTAATGGTTAGCCTTTAAACCAGTCGCCTGGTTACACAACATACACATTTCAGACAAATTTCTCTTGTTATTTATTCTTTATTACATATTTAGGGTAAAAAAGGCCTGTTCATAAGTATTCACACCCCTATGTATACCACATATGTAAAATAACTGTAGTTATCGTTCGCTAGGCTTTTACTTGCGATTACAGCTTCGAGACATCTTTTTAAGTTGACGATCAAGTTCCTGCATGTGCTCACTGGGATTCTGGCCCACTCCTTCTTCAACATCGTCTCCAGGTCCTTCCGGCTGGATGGTCTTCTGGCCATTATCTTCATCTTCAGTTCTCTCCACAGGTTCTCTATGGGGTTGGGATGGGACTTTGGCTTGGTCATTCTAAAACGCTGATTGCAATGTCTAAGAACCGTTTCTTGACTTTTTTTTAAAACCCAACATGGCTTAGAATTGTGGCATAACATGTCTCAACAATTCAGGTAACACCTGGACACACAATATGAGTGGCAAAATACTTTTACCAGGAACCAACAGTTACCTTAGTGCTTCAGGAGGATAGGGGTATGAATACTTATGAACATGTATAAAAACAGAACTATTACCACAGATTACATAATATTCTCGTATCCACATCAAATATACCCTGGAATGTTGCATAACAATTATTTCTACTTGAATATAGGTAAAATTTAATCATCCAAGCTTACTTGGAGCAAAACATTTGAAAAGTGTAGTTTTTTCCCAGGGGTATGAATACTTCTGAGCACAACTGTATGTTTATATATGAATTGATAAAAGTTACTCCATTATAACACAATTTCTGCCTTTTAAACAGGTCTGCCTGTTATGGTTATTACAATGGAAATGGATCCGCTTCATGATTTTTTTAAATGATACTCTCTTCCACATATTAAAGCCCATACGAACCAGCAGTCTTCTATAGCACGGCCTCAAGTCCTCAACTAATCATATCAGCCCCCGTTCCTAACCCATAATGCAACATTCTGAGCAGTGAAATGTAATGATACAAGATTTCAAGACTAGCTATTTACACACAAGTCAAAGAGAATGTTGGTCAATTCGCTCTCGCATTAAAGTGTCTTTTATATTCCAAAATTGGTAAAAAGAAAATCGATGGGAATAATGTTGTGTAATCAATGTTTAATGGCATCCATGCAAGTCACTCCATTATGTAAGGGATCCGTCGGTATACCATTACATTTGCTCCGGCGACAATTGGTCCACTGCCAATACCAATGACTGGCTTTAGTTAGAGATTTAACATTTTACCTAATTCGGACTATAAAACCCTTTAGGAACTCTAACCCTTACTGTACATGTGAGATGGGGAAAAAGTCTGGAGCAATTGCTGCGTCAAATGTCGTGTCACCCTAGGCATTGCAATTCAATGCGAGACATCCCACCTCCTTGAGAGTTCTTCATTTATAACTTGATAATGGCGGTCTTTGAAGTGCAAGAATAAGCATGATTTGGCATGGAAAACATTATAAGATCTAATAATTCAATGGGATCACATTAGATATATAAAATGACGTACACTGAAAAGATAACTTTGTCAATTGACAAATATAAATTTGTCATTAATGTGGTTTAATTTAACAAATTAATAAATTTGTCATGCCAAAGATTTGTCATTATAGATTTGTCATGCACCATAACATGACGAATTTTAATTTGTCATGAAAAGTGGTCTAATTTGACAAACCTTTTTCAAAGTTTGTCATTGCAACATTTTAATTCCTCATTCTCATTTTTCAATTTGTTTTTTTCATTCATCAATTTGTACTGCATTTTGACGTTAATTTGTCATGTAACAGTCAGAAAACACACTGTAATAACAAACAATACAGATAGTTAATATTTTTGTCAGTTTTAATAGAACCTCGAAATTCCTGAGGAAACAAATTCAAAATACATCAAATCCAGTCAACACTTGCCAGCTCAAGCCTTGCCTCGCAGCTAAATCACGGCGACCGGCGAGTGATTCGAAGACGCTGATTATGTGCGGGTTTCCCAAACTGTCTTCAGGAGCTAAATTTGTTCATGCATTTTGCGTCAACAAATTGATTTGTTTTTCAGCAAATAATTTGTATTATAATTCGTTATGGCCGACTTAAAATCGTCATTTCTACATTGACTGCGAAGAGGATTTGTCAATTACGGTTGCGAAGAGTCGTCACGCAAATAAATCAGTCATGCGCAAGTTTGTTTTTGTCAACACCAGTTGAAACTTTGTAATAGTGCTCGATCAATTTGTTATGTATACTACCATGAGTTTGTCATTTCACAGTTATATCGCAAAACACAAATTATTTTACCCCGATTGACGAATTAATCTGGCCTTGTGACAAAGTTATCTTTTCAGTGAAGCCTTGCCCTCAGCTAAATCACGGCGACCGGCGAGTGATTCGAAGACGCTGATTTATGTGCGGGGTTTCCCAAACTGTCTCAGGAGCTAAATTTGTCATGCATTTTGCGTCAAAAATTGATTTGTTTTTCAGCAAATAATTTGTATATTAATTCGTTATGGCCGACTTTAAAATCGTCATTTCTACATTGACTGCGAAGAGGATTTTCAATTACGTTGCGAAGAGTCGTCACGCAAATAAATCAGTCATGCGCAAGTTTGTTTTTGTCAACACCAGTTGAAACTTTATAATAGTGCTCGATCAATTTGTTATGATAATACTACCATGAGTTTGTCATTTCACAGTTATATCGCAAAACAAATTATTTTACCCCGATTGACGAATTAATCTGGCCTTGTGACAAAGTTATCTTTTCAGTGTACCCCTTCCGCAATAGTAAAATGTCTGAAATAGAAGTGATCGAGATCGCATTGATGGGTGTTAAGTGATACACACATAGTTCTATCGAATATTATTCAAGGCAATTATCATACTTTGTAATTGAAATAAGTTTAAATATGTTTGATTTTCTTCACATCTTAGATACTTCTGGGAGAGGCTACCATTCATGCAGGCGCAGATGAAGTGTCTCAGCTTCCAAGCTGGCCCGCTAGCTCCCCGTGGTTACCTCATCACAGCGAAGGACCAAGAACATAACAGATTCCAACACAATTTCCTCACTTTCACAGGCGGAGCCAACAACAAAGTCTGGATGGGATTAGCAGAAAGACAACACAATGTGTAAGTAACGTCAAAGATCCCTTTATATCATTTATTTTGTTTTTACCATAATTACTCAGTACAGGATAAAGTCGGCATATTTTGCTAAAAAAGAAATAATCCAAATGCATGAATTAAAAAAAAAAATGGAATGATGTATTTATGTAATTGAATTAAACGAGAAGGGAAATGAGTTATGTTTCCCTTTGCAAAAAAAAAGGGGGGGGGAGACACACCCTCTCCCCCTTTACAAAACAACCTAGGTACGCCCATGTGTATAATAAAAGAATAGTAGCAGTACAACATTTTAAAGTGAATGCTTTACATTAAAACTCATTGATTATATTCCATGTTTGTTGCTGATATAAAATTTGTTGTTGAAGAACACCGAAGAGACAATTTTGTACATTCATAATGGTCAATATCCAAGTTTAGATAGAGTATTATGTAAAAATGTGGTCAGTTTTTAATAATTTGTTGCTCGATGTTTCACAATTTTAACCGTCTATTGTTTCTCTATGCAGATTCTGGTGGGCTGATAATACACCATTCCGTCCTTTCGACTACAACCGGTTCAAACCGGATCAACCCCAACAAAACCACCATATTGATGGCGTACACACATTCGACAATTACCCATACCAAACATGGGTTACTTCAAGTCATGAGACAGAAATATCTTTTATCTGCCAATACCAATATATGCCATGAAAGAAATGATTGTTTCAATGCTATCGCTGCTCGAGAATATCTTCTTTTTGAGATTTCGTGGAAGGCAAATGCTTTTTGCTTTCTGATATTATCATCTTCCTTGATATATAATTTATTATAATATTACATATTCTGAACACTACCAGAAATATTTTTAAAAATATATTTCTCTTTTGCATCGACGAGGCAATGCAATGCTATTGATACACGTCTGTCAAATATAATCAACTAACCAAACATCTTTTACTGTCATGTTCCAGCAATTACTGTGCCTTATACCATGTATACAAAATGGATAATAAATCATTTGAATATTGCCATGAAAAACATGAAGTATTTGTTCATTTTCTTTTTCATTTTTTTCAAACGTTGGTTGAAATGATAATGGAATTGATTTCACCATGTGATGGGTAATGATTAAAAATATTTGATTTTGTCTTAAAAATGATATTTATTCTATATTGTTATTACAATACCAGATTGTCAACCATCATAAGTATATTCCATTAGATCTTAAATCCTTACCCTTCGTTCAGAGTGTAAAAGAAACTTACGTTTTTTATGTGGCTGTTAAAAAAATGTTGTTTCTTTTCTCCATTAATGGATAAAAACAGCCACATAAGAAAACGTAAGTTGGTGTTCAATATCTCAATTTTTTATTCTTCTTATTTTCCTCTAACTTTGCAAATTTGTATAGGCCTGTAATATTTAATCTTGTCATTTTAGGTCGACTTTAACTTCGTTCTTCTCCTGCTCTGTGCCTTTTCATCTGCCTTCTATCTTTTAATGCAATGTAAATAGGGTATAATTATGTATAGCATGTTCTTTGTAAATATCTACATGAAACATTTGAAATTGTCCTTCTTAAATTTTACTTTTGAATATTTCATATGAACTTTTTGCAAAACATGTATATATTGCATCAATATATTTGTAAATGCTTATAACATTTAAGAATAATATTAAAATAATCATTAGAATAATAAATATAAAAACAAAACGATACCCATCAAAGTCATTATGACAAATTAATAATTTATGTAAAATATTGATTTGTATTATTGACTTGTATTCGTAAAGTGAATTTAAAGCATAATGGTTTAGATGTCTTCCAATATTGCTTTAAAAAAAGCAACATATTTTAAAAAGGGCTCTCTTTTTTAAATCATTTGATGACTGTTAATGACTAAAAAGTTTCGAGAATACTAGTCAAGCTTTCTTAAAAAAAAAAGAAAAAAGAAATCATTAAAAAGTTCAAAGATTCAAATGACTTTAAAATGGCGTATATTTGTTTTTAATTTCAAATGTTTGGAATATAATAAATGATTCGATACTGTGTCATGCTATTTTTTTTTCAATAAAAAAAAATTGAATTAAAATGTTATTTGATTATTTTTGTTTGTACTTGACGTGTTTTCTTGCTGACAGTCATACAACAAGTGTACAATGCGTACATGCGTATAAAAGATTATTCCCAATGTTGGTAAATTTTAATCGGAATAGTTGTAACATCTGGAATCTTAAAATGTAAGGTACTATATTATAAATATTGTTTCTCATTAATAAAATCTACTGATGCAGTTAATGTTTTTTTTTCCAGAGATTAATCATGAAAGAAATGAAAGAAATCCTTATGTCAAATGAAGATTTGGAGTTACTTACTAGCATTTTTTCTGAGTATACACATATGTGTATATATACATATACATGAATGTTAGGTTACAAAGTTTCTTCAAATAATTTTTAAGAATAATTTCTTACTTATCACACAAAAACGTTTTGATTAAAAATCTATGATATATGATTAGCCAAGCGATTACTAGTATTTCATATTGCCTACACGTTTTAGGTACCTAGCTGTGCCTTCCCAGACTTCCGTGGTAAGCCGACAGGAAGACAGAGAAACTATATTGAGCCCCCACTTGTCCTCCGAGATAACAATTTCTTTACAATTTTTGACAAGAGAGGAAAAGGCGAGAGGAGTGAATGGAAAGTCGACCGACAAAACAAATTTTTTCGAAAGGTCCCATCTCATAATGCGCTATATTGATTTTTGCCAATTCGAGACATTGCCGATTGAATTAGCTAAAATGCGAAAAATAGTGAAATTATTGAAATATTAATGCTGCACTGTCTTTTTAGATGAAAAATTCATTTAGTTTGAAACCTAATAATTCATAACAATTCGATTACAAATCCTAAAATTTTAGTTAAATGATCGAGTTCTGCGAGATCAAAATTCTTATTCTTTACTTTATTCTTGGATAATAATAAAGAATAAAAAAAAAGATTTATTTTAACTTTTACTTCTTCTTCTGATTGTTCTTCCTCCACTAGTTATTGGAGATCCTCCAGTAGCTGACTTGAAATTCATGGAAATTCATGGAATTCATTACTTGTGACTAAAGTCCGCTTCACACTGTCCCAAAGGTTAGCAGCGATGGATAGACGATGGCTGAAAACCCCAAATTTTGCTCTGGTCACGAAGGCATCACGAAAGCATCACGAAAGCATAAGGACATTTTTGGAGTACTACAGACTGTTTAAAAAAAATGGAGCAGTTTTGGGGAAAATAATTAAGGAATGACATCTTCTGAAATAATGTATGTATGTGGTACCGCATTAAAAAAAAAAGTGTGCGACGAGGAGCTGATCGATATTACACATATTTATTGTTCTGGAGCGAATATTCGTGGCCACTATGCGCAAAATCTAAATATAGACCATGGAAAAACAAGCGCAATAGATTTTCTTGATTACCCCGGTATAACAAAGTGATCATATCACAGTATCTACATCACTAAATGAGATTTAAAAAAAAAATGCCTGATTTTCCTCCTTTATAGAAATATTGACTATTATTAGATTGTGTTTAATTTTAATAATTAAACAAACTGTTTTCCAATTGTACCATTTTATTTGATACAGCCTGTATAATTAACAATTTTAAAACCACCATGACCAGCGGTGGAATTTTTTTCAGGCTTCAGCAGCAACTTACGATGCATCGGCAAAATCTTTGGCAGCCCAAAAATAATCCCGATGGTCTATGCGAAGGTTCTCTTTGTTAGAGCATCGTAGCATTGGGCATTTTTGCCTTACGAAGGCAATGTGAAGGCAACACTACTTCTCGATGCCCTCTCAATGCCATCTTGTAGCCATCGTATAGTATTGTCAAGCCCGCATGGAACTTTCCCGAAATTGAGCAAGGATGAACCCACGGTAATGGATATTTTTTCATTTAATTGCTCTGAACACGAAAGCATCGTGTACCCTTCGTGTGTCCTTCGCATCGGCATAAATCCGTAAAAATGCTATTCATCTGTGGGATATTAAATAATAATACAAAACGCTATCCCCCTAAAGAATAGAGAGTTGCAATCGTATGTTACCTTCTGCAGGCATCGGCTAACTTCGCCCGAACCCTAATAACGCACCATCGTGAATCCATCGCAGCTGAACATCGGGACAGTGTGACGCCAGCTTTAAGGCCACCGCACACCATACGACTTGCGCCTGACCGATTTTTAATGTGAAATAACTAAGTGCGTACACTTTGCAATGCGCTTTGTTATTTCAGATCCAAAGTCGGTCAGTCGCAAGTCGTATGGTGTGCTGTGGCCTTTAATAAAATTAAAATAGACTGCATTTTATGGGAAATTTTGCTAGACAGAAAATGTAGGACTACACAGTTCATATACAAGAAGAGTGACTGTATAAACGGGAACTTGATCGGGAAGCTGCTCGCGAAGAGATATTGCCCTGAGGTGTTAAAAGTTTACTGATCACCACTAGTATCCGTCCCATCGTGAGTAAGCATTTTCTCACAGAAAAGTACACGAAGGCCTACTACTTACCGGTAAAGTTACCGTATATGCACAGGGAACCTGTTATTATGGCCCTGTCGGGAATCAAAAAGATAATAAAAATTACATTTGATTCCGAATTTTGTGTAGAACTTGAATAAGCACAAGCCCACCGAAAGTTTAAATGAAAGAATTGTAACGCCATGTTGGAAACGAATTAACTGTTGAATAATTATTTTTAGACGTTTTACAAATAATCAAGGTGTATCATTAAGGTGTGACATTTGACATAATCGGGCCATTTTCGAAAATTGACACCCTCTATTGACCTCATTTCTTACCTCTCAGAGGGTCTAGATGGCAAATGGAAATAGTTCCTTAGGATATCACTGAACACATACATGTTAAAAATCAAACTAAGCCATTGTTAACTAGCCGTTAAATCATGACAAAATTAATGAGACCCGACTATACGGAGTGTAAAAAAAAATATTTTGAAAGTATATGTATTTAGCCTCTCGGGAGACCTTGGTTATGTTAAAAGACTTTATAGGCACAACCGCCAGCCACTGTCCATGATATGCAGTGGTAAATCCAGGATTTTACAAGGAGGGGAGGGGGGGGGAAAAAATTTGAATTTCAGATTTTTTTTTTTTACCCGCCATTTTTTGTTAAGAGCAGCGCCGACCGAATGTGTCCTACAATCGGTTTCTTTTTTTTTTTTTGTTTTTTTTTTTTTGGGGGGGGGGGGGGCTGGCAGAAGTTAATTGGGACCCACAGAACGGTGTCAAAAAGGGTGCCATAGAAGGCAGATAGGAAGAAGAAAAGCACAAACGAAAGTATTTTTCCTCAGAATCATATAAATTCCTCTGAAATGCAATAAAATTTATATCAGAGCCAAAATTAACATCAAATAAAGCTAGCAGAATCATTTTGCATGTTGACCTGAACCGCAAAAGATAAAATTGTGGGTTGTAAAGGCATTTCCGCTTGATAATTAACCACAAGACACTTTTGTGTTAGATAGAGTTATGTGATCAAATGTGAACTAAAATAAATATAAGTATCTCGGGCCTGAGGAGATTCTAAATAGAAAGCAAAACACATCCTAAATGGTTGATAACACGAGAGAAAGAAAGAAGGAAGAAGAGGAAGTAAACAAAAAATAAAAACAAAATCATAAGCAAATGTTGGGAGAGAAATATGTACCTTATATACTAAGTATGAAAGGGAGGAGAATATAAAGTAAAATGGACTTAATTCGTGTGAATCAAACAAGGGGACACGCATATAATGTAGAAACCCGAAGAGCAGCGATAAGATGTTAAATCTATATGGCAGAGGGAATTATATGTTTGGTGGTGCATTGGTGTGAGTTTGAGTGTGTGTGTGGTGTGTGTTTGTGGTGTGTGGGTGTGTGTGTGTGGTGTGTGGTGTGGATGAGAGAGAGAGAGAGAAGAGAGAGATAATAGGATGTGGTCTAAGATTGAAAGATAAAAAGACTGTAAGATTTATTATAATGAAAAAGTTTTCAAAGATACACAAACATACACTGTTCGTCATAAAAGGTGGAATATCTTTTTCTGGCTCAAGCGACATATGTTGCTCCGTTTATAATTTCTTGAATGTGTTTGTCACGGCTTTCACTTTCTTGGATCCTGGGTATAATCTTGGACGTTCTCAACCTTCCCGGGTTTTTTCCTTCAAAAAAGTTTGTCACCCCAGTAGATGGCCATTTTCGTCATTTTATCTATTTGGGGGCCCTTTTTTGTTTGCCAACGCCACCAAGGCCCCCTCAGTCCTATCCTCAAGGAACAAGTCCTGAGGTGGAGACTTGTTTATTGTTCTTTAAATTAAATCTAGATTTATGGTTACAGGCTCGACTCTTTTGTCTAGGGGAGGGGTCAAAATTTATTTTGATTGGGGTTCAACATTCATTTTATTTAAATTTTACACCTTACACATTTCTATCTTCCCTAAATTGTATTGTAAAATTTCAACCAAACATAAATCAAAATAAAATATTAATAATAATGACTATTTACAGCCTTGTCATCAAAGCTAAACAGAATTTTAGGGGAAAATGATGATATTTAAGGGTTAAAGGTGGTTTTTCATTTCTTTTGTTTTCAGCATAAAGATGGAATAAAATATTCCGAATTTTCATCAATCTCGTTTTTTACTTCAACCCCTCCCTTAGACAAGAGACCTTAGCCTGTCCCCAGAAATAAAGATTTAACTTAAAGAAAAATGTAAAACAGTACACCTCAGTCGGGTTTCCTGGGGATAGGACAGAGGGGGGCTTGATCGGCCGGGAAAACAAAAAGGGGCCCCAAAATGAGAAAAAATGACAAAAATGGGCATCACGGGGGTTGACAAAACTTTTTTGGAAAAAGGTCCACGTGAAGGGTTGGGAGAATATCCAAGATATAGCCAGGGTCCCAAAAAGTAAAAGCAGGGACAAACATATTCAAGAAATTAAAGTCAGAGCAAAATCATGTCACTATAGCGGCAAAAAAATATTCCACCTTTATGACGGACAGTGTACTTACAAAATCAATACGGAACATAAACAATAAAATGAGGATACATTGTGGTGTCATGAGAACTGTGAAAATCGGAAATGGTTTGAATAAGGTAACTTTGTCGCTACCTATATCAGTCATTAAACACTAATTCCACACGTTGAACAGTGACCTTTCTTTACTATGTAATGTACATTATAAAGATGGAAATATGGAGAGAGAGAATTAAGCGATTTTTAATTACATAATTGCACAATTATCACACATCACAATTGCACAATTATCACATGAATAAGTTAAGGTTTCCTATTAAAACCTGAAAATAAAGGACAAAATATAATTACAGGCCGGAATAAAGAGATAGTCAAATGATAAAATTGTGCATTCATGTTGGACAATGAAATATGAAACGATAATGACGGGATGCATACATTACTCAAAGAGGTCGAGGACCCCAGAGCGAAAACATCATTTTTTAACGATTTATTTTAACGCCATTTTTTACACTGAAATTAGATTCTAAAACTTCTATTCCCGTTATTTACAGTGAGAATATAGTTTTGGCAAAAATGTAATCTGTTAAATTTTGAATATACTCTTGAATTGAACATGTGAAATGATAGATTGCATGATAAAACAAATATCACTAAAAAAAAAACCATATATCAACAAAACTTTACAGTGTGCATAATATTGATATAAAAATGTCTGAGCATATTTAAAAATGATCTTGAATAATCTAAACGCTGATAAAATGTATTTTGGTAATTTGCCATGATCCCGGCTTTTGAAATGTATATCATTATATTAATTTTATGGACATTTACAATGAATTTGTTCGATCTCATCTGATATCGATTATATTCTAATCTTCAATTTTATTTCCAAGTAAGCTATATCCTAGCTAAGAGCTTTAAAGAAACAAGGACATTTTGATAACGACTCCAGTGTCTCAATGCCATTTCAAAAACCTGGAGATGGAGAGATAGCGATAATTTTAATCACATACTTGGGAAAATCATCAGGTCAGGTTTCGAATTAAAGTATACTTGGTGTGAATAAAGAGAGAGAGAGAGATAACTATGCATTAATTTTTTACAATTAGATATGTACAGGCAAGGTCAGGATGCTGACATCAACGAGGTCGAGAGGGAATATATCTGAACCCTGGATTGTGTTTCTTGTATTATTGTTTTTTTTTTTTTTTACCCCTCCATCATCTTCTTTTCTCAACAATAGAGTCCTTCTTCACTTTCTCCCAGCGTTCTTGCTTCGATCAACATCTCTCCGAGTTGGGTCTTGCCAAACTTACCACAATATTGTTTTTTTTTTTGTTTTTTTTTTGTTTTTTTTTGCTGGGTAGATAATTTAAGGTATTCTAGCCAGGATAGCAGCGAACAGAAATCAAATTGTGACAAATTGGTTAGCATAAAATCAGTGCCAATACGTTGGGAAGTTTTGTAGCAGCGGAATGAAATTGCGTCTTAGGTGCATCAATGGACGCAAGCCTTCTGCAAAGTGTGTAATAGCTTCAAAACATATGGCACTGCCACTCATTTTCGCTTCATGTCCAAAAATTTGAATTTTGACACAAAATTTAAAGTAATCTTTTGTTCGTCGCCTGATAGACATACGTGATCATCATTGCTGTCAATCTGTTACTTCGAGAGTGCAAAGATATGTGTAAATTGGTTCCAGAATCCTCAAGGGCTCGGTCATATTTACTAAAGTGTTGTAGGTTTTCGGAATAATCAATTTCGAATCCCCAAATTACCCAACGTACATGCAGTCTTAAACCCAATCAACTAAGACCCACTGACCGAGAAAGCTTTTTATTTCTTTGTCATTGCCGCGGTGGATGGTAACTCTTTATTTCAAGAACCTTCGAAAACAGTAACTATTTACTCAACAAAAGTTCCGATAACTTCTACATACTTTTGTTACCTAGAACAACCATATACTATACAACGATAGTTGAAAGTGGAATACATCCTTCTAGCAATGGCAGTTAATGGGACAAACGTCACAATAGCTGAATGGGCGTCCATAGCGTCAGCCTGTGTCTTTTTTATGATAACACCAATAGGCTTGATTGGCAACAGTCTCGTGGTTGCAACGGTCATTCTCTCCAAGAAACTCCGTACAAAAACGAATGTTTTTGTCGTCAGCCTAGCTGCAACTGATCTTCTATCTCGCGCGTCTTTTCCGGTCCTCGCTATTTCCGTTCATGGCCCTCCGCCAAAATTTCTTTGTGAAATGACCGGAGCGATATCGAATATTACTTTGTAAAGGGCCTGTCCCACAGGCGGCGATCGTTGTGGCGACAACCTGATAATTTCATAATTATAAGGAGTTCGTCTTTAAAAAGGCGATTATAAACCTACATACGACTTTAACTAAGCTAGGCTACAACAACAACTTGCTACCACACTCACAACAGCAAGATCGCCAGTTGTCGTAGCAACGATCGCCTCCTGTGGGACAGCCCCTTTAGCAAGTATCAACAATTTGATGCTGATTGCTGTGAATAGATGGCTCAAGATCACACGATCCGCTCCGGCATACGGTCGAGTGTATAGTCATAGAAACATGGTCCTCATGATCGTCCTCAGTTGGAGTCAGCCATGTCTTATCTCTTTCTTCCCCGCAGTTGCCGGTGTTTTCAGCTTTGGGTACTCAGACTCCATGAATGCGTGTTACTTGACAGACGACGCTCGAGATGAATTCTACTTAGTTTATGTGTACACAACGTGGGTTTATACCACCGACCATTATCACCGCCGTTATCATAGGATCTTACATCAACATCGCCTGGGTCATCCACAAAAAGCATCGCCAGGTCGCTCCCGTTGGGGGACGAGATGTCACGATCACCCTAACTCTAGCCATCGTGGTCTTTGTCTTCTTGTTGGCTGTTGGGGCGGGCGCTATCTGTGATGCTTTTGCACAAAGTCCCATTACTTGGACATTCTCTGGAACTCTGGTTCTCAGTAATTCCATTGTACCCATTTATCTACACCTGGAAGTATCCTGTTTTCCAACAGACTTTCAAATGCATCATCAAATGTCGCTTTAGAGATATACCGGAACCTTCACGTCAGCTCAGAGCTATCCTAAGTTTCCGAGAGGAACAGTAATATTTAGATTAGATGTAATAACCAAGATGTATTGCATAATCTATTGTAGTAAGTTCTTTAATCATGTTAATATTTCACTTCGAGAGCAATTATTGTAAAACTATAGTGATTGACAAATTGTGCAAAAATATTTTACCGTGTTCTATTTTCGTGTCTGTAAAATAAAGTTACTATCAGATTATTACTGTTTAAGCGTATTCTTCACATTTTTTATTATTGTTTTTGAGGGCTCCATGTAATGTTGATATAATGATAAATATCTTCCCGCAATTTACCAAGGTGGAGAAAATATGCTCCATTGAAACAAGAAGGTTCTTGATTGAACTCATTTCACGTATTCTGAACTGCGGATTGGGAGTAATATCCAGTTTAGGTGTAAACTTGAGTTCAGTTTAGGATTGTATCACGCACTCTGTATACAGTGTGTCCCGGAAAGAACTATACACTTTTGAAACGGCTGCCAAATAAGAAATATGTGGTTCTTAGGCGGAAAGATTCATAATGTTACAAAAAGTTGTCTGAATTTGTATACTAGAAATGTAGGGGGCAGAAACGGGTTTTGAGACAGCAAGAAGCTTTGGTTTGGGGAGAAGAGGATTATGTAGGGGTAGTCTTGAATGTGGAGCTAGAGAGAGAAACACCAAGATGGAGGGTTGGGAGTCCATTGCCTGGATAGGACAATCAGTTTATATCATGGAATTGTGGAATCCGAGGGTGACTGTGGCACATTCTTTATATTATAGCATGAACTTGTAAATATTGTACAGTCTGTGTCAAAAAAATGGTACAGTGGAAAAACTATTTAGGTATGAAATATTTTCAAACAATGTATGTATTTGGTATCAAAATAAAGGCAAAAGATCGTCCTTGCTGATGCGCTTTGTTCTGTATAATTTGCTTTCGTAAAACAAAAGTTATGCTAAATTTTGTGCGACGAGGAACAGATCGAAATTGAGCACTTCATGGCCATTATGCTAAACCTATACACAAAGGTGTGGTACGGCGTGCGAAAATGGATTTTTGTTAATTGTAGAAAACTAGTCATATTTCAAAAATTACAACACCAAATGTGATGAAAAATTTGCAGGTGAAAGTCTGATCTTCCTGCTTTATGAAAATACCAAACAATAGCAGGCTGTGATTAATCTTTATAAAAAAAAATGGTTTCCACTTGTACCATTTTATTTGACACAGACTATATATAGTTGTTGCTTGGATGTTGTTAATAAACTAGTTAAGTTTGTTCATTTAAAGAAGTTGTGTTAGCCTCTATTCTTTACTGTTGTGAATGCAATGTACTTTTAGTTACAGCTCATGGACACAGTTTAAAATAGCTTCTAACATTCCTAGCTCTGGTTACAATATAGAGAAAGCTCATATCACATCTTAATTCCTACTCATATCCTCAATTATTATTTGACACCAAAATGTCCGAAAATGATGCATGCTTCAATGAGCAATGCCCACTTTTGTGAAGGACACAAAAACGAGGCTGCGCAGGAATTTGCTATTCATGTACCGCCTTCCTATGGGCGGCCATGAGGGATAAAAAGCAATAATGTGTGAATCGGATACCAAAGACAAAATAAACCAAACGTGAGAAATAAACATCAATATTATGCAAAAATGTAATGGACAACCTTTCTGTTTTTATGTTAATAATGTTTGTTTTTGTCTTTTTTTTTCTGTTTGTCTTTGTTTGCTGATTCACACCATTATTACTTTTTATCTCTAATGGCCGCCCGTACACAGGTGGTAAATGCATAGCGAATTCCTGCGCAGCCTCGGTTTTGTGTCCTTCACAAAAGGGGGTATTGCTAATTGAAGCATGCATCATTTTCGGACTTTTTGGTGTCAAATGATAGTTGAGGATATGAGCTTTCTCCACATATGAATATTTCCCCCCAAAACCATATATTTATTATTTTGTAGCCATTTCAAAAGTGCATTGTTCTTTCTGGGACATACTGTAGAGTGAAGGATTAGATGTTATCAATCATTTGAAAGATTCGTAGAAAATTAAATAAATAAAATAGAGCCTCAATAGGAAATGTCTCTATTGAAGAGTTTTTAAAAATAGATAAACGTCAACTTTAAACGCTAAATAATAGGACCAGGTCTCCGGAACGCACTTGGTGAGAAATTGATTCATCAGTCTATGTTTAAAGATTAAATGTCATACCTTTTTACACACAGCCAAATGAAAGTCTCCAGGTGTACGTTAAAATTTATGTCTTAATTCTGCTAAATGTCGCCATTAAATTTCCCTGCACCATTACCATTATATTATCATTATCATCATCATCAGAAGTAACTACAGTCAAACCTATTCATGGGAAATGGAAAAAGTGATTTCCTTTATAGACACGTTCTGAAAAACCCCCACACATTTCTTCCCGAAGGGAATGAAATAATTATGTGTCCACTATATACAGGGTGGCCATTATGGAGAGGTGGCTACTAAAACTGGTTTGACTGTATACACAGAAAAACAGCTGGTAGGTCTAGTGGGAAAGCTCGACCCAACAGTGTGTGTATGTGTGTGTGTGTGTGTGTGTGTGTGTGTAATTAAACCTCAATTAAACAGTAAAAACAAGATTAATGTCCCCTTTTAACACCTGTTAATAATAGCATGTCATCAGAACGCACACAACGCTAAAAAAGAGACCAGTTTACTAAGTTATTATAATTTATCCATGTTTCTTTCCTGGCGACATAGTAACAAGGTATTCAAACAACCTGAAATAAAAGAATGAACTACAATACATGGAATCCAATTTGCATATATTAATTCTTGCTATGTCAGGTAAGCCTCAGGCAAGCTTTCAGGTTCTCAAGAACATTCTTTGTATAAAAAGTATGCATAAATTTGAATATGTTAGTAAACTGGTCTGTTGTGTTTGGTGTGAAATTGCGTCCCTAGTCTATGGTCAAGATGATAAAGTTTATTGTCGCCGTCTTACACACATCCTATAAAGATGTCCCGGGAGGTAATTATTGTCCCATTTTTTAACATTGTTTTATTTATTTTTTATAGTAGGCATGCGCACATGAAAGTTTTTAGGATCATCAGTGTTTGAAAAGGTATCCAATCTCAATGCTGGCTAATTGTGCTTCCAACGCTGGATTAGCGTGTAGAGACATTGCCTAACAATCAGAAAACCGTGGGATCCAGTCTTGGTCAAGCTTTCATTTCTTTTAATGTTTTGTTTTTTAATTGTATCCATTTGGGTGTATATTTAATAATTTTAGGATTAGGAATACGTAAAGGGATAGGGTCACATTTACAAGAAGGTATATATTGTTATGGTAAAGGGACAGTGTGAGAGTATGACAACATTTTTTTTTTAAATGACATGGGACAAGAGGGATGCACTATTGCCCATGTCGGTAACAAAACAAACAAACAACTAAAGAAGGTGACAAACTAAAAGAGAAAAGGGAGAAAGATCCCTCACACCTATTATATCAGAGAGAATGAAGTGTGTGTGAGAGAAGAGAGAGAGAGAGAGGGAGAGAGAGAGAGAGTGCGTGTACGCGGGCTTTGTGTGCGTGTGGCTGTGAGTGTGTGTGTGTGGTGTGGTGTGTGTGTTGTGTGTGTGTGTGTGTGTGTTATGGGTGTGTGATGTCAACTCCACGGTGTCCCTGGATCAGCAGCTGAGGCTATTTCATTCGTCATCGCATCCTGGAGTTCAGTCTGAATCCAATATGATTCAACTGATCTGTACAGTTGATCCAGATTTACTTATACGTCCGATGCATAGATCCGTCTTATGAAACATACTTAGTTCGGTGTTTTTCGTTATGCAAGGGCATTTTATTGATCGTGACTAAGTATTTTTTTTAACCTTAATTATATTACATATTTTCATTGTTATTGGAGTCTGTTCTATTATAGGCATCTAAAAGGGCACAGCCATTGTTTCATAATGTTGATGCAAACCCGATAAAAGGGTATAAAAGTTTGAAGGGAGTCATGTGCGAATTAGGAGAAGGAGTTGCATAAGACAGATAAAAAATAAAAGAGTAATAGATAGCGAGGGATTGCGGGAAGAGGGAGAGAGATATATATATATCCTCAGTCTGATAATAGCGAGAAAGAGTGAAGAAATGTAGCGAGGAGAGAAAACAATGAAACAAGAATAAAAATGAAATTACATGCATTAAAAAAATATAAAGAAAAATGGGTGAGTTAGATTGCCCTTTTCAATTTAAGCCAGGGGGCCATTTGCTGAAAATACTTTCTGCAATGCATGCATCATCGTTTCCCATCAAGAAGTGAGGGGCAAAGCCTAAAATTAATCTCATTTTCCCCCTTCCCTGTCTCTTATAGTTTTGCCACAGATCTTTAGAGTTGACATATTTTCTATATTTCTTCTCATTCGGCACAACATCGCGACCGATGATTGGTGAATTCCCCTTTTGAAAACACGCCTTCCGTTAGTCAATTAACTCACTCTTCGCTCCTCCCGCTTTCACGAAGCTAGTTGTTCTATTCAGACCAATATTCGATATTTCTCTACGCCCATATAACATCAGCAATAATGTTTTCCATTAAAAAAAAAAAAGATTTAATGCATTTGTGAGAAAAAAGGATTACCATATTTTACTTTGGGGGCAAAAATAAATAGGATAAATAAACTTCTGAATCATGTATTGTTGCAAAAATAAATTATTGAGCAAAATATTTTACACCTCCATGTACATCCTAGTATTGATGTTATTTCCTGACAGTTAACAATTAATTATCAACAATTGCCATTGTCATTATTCCTAGTCATTATCCGCGGCTGTCTATAATGATTCATTTGTGAAAATATTATTTTACGTAGGGCCTACCAATTTCCTTGTTTTGCTCTTGTCGGCTTGTCTTGTTTATATTTTGCTATCGTTATATCATTTAATTCCATTTTCATATGGTTTTCCCTTTTTTTACTCGAATATTATGATAATAATTAAGAGTTTCTAAACGTTGCTTGATGTTTTCTTTATAAATAAATAAAACAGAATGAAATACAGTCAAAATGCTTTTATGGAAATGACAAATGAAATAGGCCTATCACAAAAACTCTCAATCAAGATAGCGAACGTGTGCACTTTAAAATAATTACACTTATCTATAAAGTAAAACACATCCTTATAATATGATCAAACTTGTCTTTTTACCCTCTCACAATAATTATGTCCTCTTTCAACGTACCGACAAAAGCGCAATACTGGCATATAACAATAATGCCAGTATTTATATACATGTATCTTTAGAAGGTATCACAAAGTTAATGGTAACCACGCAAAATGATACGTTTTTCAATATGATCCAGATCACAATGTTCGAATACGAACACTCAAAGCGCAACACCTAGCCCTCCACTACTGGTCCATACTGTAAAACGAGTCTGATAAGCAAGACTACGTATTGGGCAAGATTCATCTCTGATGCAGGCATATGACGCACCTGTTAACCAGTCCCCCTCCATGTCCCCCTCCTGACTACTGGGCCCAACTGAGACCAGTAACAAGTTCCATCACTTCACCCTGACTCGCTACAGCGGAGAGGACTTCAGTTTCAGTTAATATCTTCAGAACGGAACATCCAGAGGAACTCTCGACCAGGTTCTGTTGGTCGCATTGGTAGCTTCACGCACTTCTTGTGCATCTGCGAGGAACCCATTTGTGTTTTTATCCTCATTTCTCATTTGGACAATTTTGTAAAATATGGGATCGACGATTTTGGCGATTTTACTGGGCTGCGTGGCCGTAGCCCACGCGCAGTTTGGATGGAACCCCAACCAGCCCAACAACCCACAATTCCAGCCAAATAACCCATACCAACCAAACCGGCCTGGTATACGTCCTGGTAACCCAGGTTTCCCCGTTGGTGGTGCTGGACCCGGTCAGACTCCACAACAACCCAGGTTCGGACTTAGAGGCTGTTTACCGGGATGGACTAACTTTGGAAACTATTGCTTCAAGTAAGTAAAACAAGAAGTAACTAAAAATTATGTAAAAATCATCTTGCATCCCTATCTTTTGTCATTCATGCAAATTAATTGTCCTCCACATGTCAACAAAAGATATAAATATGATTTCAATTGCTGACGAATAGTTTAAAGACTCGTTTTTGAGGAATCATATTTTTTGGTTTTAGTGTGAGATTTGTAAACATACGCTATAACATGTCAGAATAAGCTTTCACATGTACATAATGTTGAGACCCGAACCGCAAGATCGGCATGTATCATCATCCAGTGGTTTGGGGGATAACGAAATATCCTCTCGATTTATCAGTTGATGAACATTTTCAACAACAAAAATGGATGCCTGACATGATTTTTGTACCTTTAATTTTAATATAACTAAATATTGAGTAAAAGTACGCACTAATTTATATTTTGCGACACCAGACCATGCACCAGACCCACATGAAGTTTCTTTGATACCGATGTGAAGAAGTTTTGACGTCCAGGCCTACCAGGGCGGCGGCCGCCTACCATAAATCTTGACTAGTAATTTTTGATAAAAAGTAAAATGTTGGCTTACTTGTAGGCATTTTTTTTTTAAAATCCCTTATTATCGTAAAACTCTTGTGCAGAGGAAAATAACAATTACGTTTTCATTTAAGTATTTTTTCATTACCAGCTCATTTACCCCAGAATTCACATGCATTGTTTGTCTCTGGCAAAGCATAATGTATGAAAATGCATAAAGACTTTGCCAGTTAAACGTTTGAATCGATTTCAAGCACAGTCATGCTGCATTGACCAAGATAAAATGTACCCCTTTTCAAGTAAATACAATTGCTTTTCTAACTAGATGATTGGTAGGCATCATACATGTACAAAGTATTGTCATTTTGAGAGCAATAGTGACGTTAGCACAATATTAAAATACATTAATTGAACGCCCCTCTGGCTCCCAGCAGCCTGTATTTAGGGAAAACACCTTCATTTCTCGACGACAAACAATAAAACTCCATCTCATTAGTTATTGGTTACTTTACCCCTTCGTTGGGTTTTAACTGAGGGTTGACGAAAAAAATACATTACCCTTTCCTTCAAAAAGGGGACATTACCATTTTCCTGTTGAATTATCACGCGGTTAAGCTCTTCACACCTTACTTGTGAAGGCAATTGTTAAATGTCCATCCTGTCAAACAGTCTTACTTCAATCCGTTTGTGGTATGTTCCTTTTCTCATATAAAAATTGAATCAGGTGTTAGGTAACTTATTTTTTATAAAAAGAGAATTTATCGTCTTTTACGTCCATGCTCATACCTATTTCTATTTAAATTTCACAAGCAGAAGAAGTCGTTCTTCTGAAGAAAAAAAAATTGGAGGGGGAGGATGATTTGAGATAGCTAAAAGTAGAGAAATGACAAATTTCGAATTGGGAACTGAACGCAGTCTTGCGGCTTGACTAATTAAGGGCAATTTATGATTTGAAAGGAAGGCATCATTAAACGTTGTTGTCTGCCATTTTTACGACAGGTAATTAGTCGTTAATAGGGGAAATATGTTTTCTAAATAGAGTCACAGACAAACAGAATAATTGCCTAGTCTAGCTCGAGGCTGCGACTTCTCATGTGACAGAAAAGAGATGGAGAGGAAGTATAGGACGATGTAGAGGTAAAAGAAAGAGTTAGTGGGTGTGTATTTGTGTGTGTATGTGTGTGTGTATGTGTGTGTGTGTGTGTGTGTGTGTGAGAGAGAGAGAGAGAGAGAGATAGAGAGAGAGAGAGATAGAGAGAGAGAGAAAGATAGAGAGAGAGAGAGAAAGAAAGAGAAGGAGGGGAAAGAGAGAAATGTGAATAATATAACAGAGAGAATAAATAACATGATAAATTAAAGATATATAGACCTAAAATATATACAAATACAATACAAAAGAAATAATGCTTTAGTGTGTGTGGGTGCAGGAGTGTGTGTAAAAAAAATAATTATGATGGAGAGATGGTGAGGGAGGGAGACAGAGAGTGAGAAAAAGAATGTGTGTTAGAGAGATAAAGGAGGACAGAAATATATACATTCAAACAGGGAGACAATAGATGAATAAAATAAACGATAAAGCAATTTCTGATTTCTACCCGCTTTTCCTGAGAAAAGGAAAGCTCAATGACCCAGGTTATATTGGAAACATAATGGACATGTATGACTAAATGATAACATGTGAGTAACAAGTTTAAGACCTTGTAATGCTAATTAATCCTAATTACTAGAAAACCGCCGCTGGTGTCAAGAACAGTCCTGTTTTTACACCTGCTGTAAACACTACTTCAATTTGGAATCTAAATGTAATGTCTAACTAATGTTCTTTTTGAAAACACTTTCTAATTGAAGATGCTAGTACTAGAAGTTCGTATGTTACATTTTGGCCCTCTGTTACATTTATGTAACAATGTGTCGTGTTCATCCAAGCGTAAAGACATACCACACAAAAATGGTACCAAAAGATGCGGGAGGAGTTACTCTTTCGGAATATGTAAAATAAGTGAAGATGCTAGTACTAGATGTTCGTATGTTACATTTTCACCCTCTGTTTCTCAAAACTGATTTGATGTAACATAGGAACTTCTAGTACTAGCATCTTCAATTAGTAATTATTCAATTCCCGCGCTAAAGTTTTGATAGCAACTTAATTTTTCAATATATTCCAATCAATGGTGACAGATTAAATCTGAAACATGGTATTCTTGAATTCATTGCAAGAATATTTGCTATTCCTTATCATTTGCTAATCATAAATCATATACCATTATACAGGCATTCATATGGATCCATACTCCTTTGGACTATCATCGAATGAAAAAAAAAAAAAAAAAAAAAACAAGGGTAAAAACCCAAAACAACAGCATACATTTAGAAACCTGTTAACGCTTTTATTTCACGAAAAATTAGAGAAAACATAGGCACGTTTTTTCCTGCAGAATACGGCATGAAATGAGTAATGAAACATTGACAAATTAACAATGTTGCCTTTTTGGAAGGAATTGATTGATAAGATTTCCGTTGGGTATATAAATATATATATTACATAAGAAAATGTAAATTGTTTCTGCACTATCAATGGCCAATTACTTTATTGTTTACCTCAAATTTTCGACGGGCCTCCGTCTTCCTTGGACGTTAATTTACCATGCATATATTTATATACATTGTAAATTAACTATAAATAAATATATTTAATGAAACATGGCCCCTCGATGAATGTGTAGTGCAGTGATTGATTTTTGTTTATACGAGCGAAACCTATCTGACATCTGTTAACTTTTCACTGCCTACAATTTTTTTTGTAAGCCTGATGAAGGCCGGATAAATGGCCGAAAGCCATATATTTATATATATATATATATATATATATATAAATATGGTCATTTTCAAACTAAAGTGGACATTTAGCTGAAATTTTAATGTGGCGCTGTGAAAATGCAAATTAGGATCTGAAGTCAACACAAAGGCTTCTTTACAATACAACCAATTATTTGAGTTCAAACATTTTGTGATCCAGTTTTCTTACACTGAATAATTAATTCATTAAACAGGAATTTGCTCATATGGGACTATGGTGCTTTAAATGCCTCTTATTCTTATATCTAGTCACTTTTATCAGATTTTAATTTTCTTTTTGCTTAAAGTAATTATCATGGACTACTCTAACATGGCATATACACACAGGTAATTTGAATCTAGTTATTTACTTGAATTGTTGCATTTAAGGCACTGTTTGTTGTTTTTTGTTTGTGTGTGTGTGTGTTTGTGCTTCCCCCCTCTTTTTCTCTCTCTTTGCAGTGTATTCCTTAAACTTAAGTCAAGAAAACAGTAAAAAATTAAAAAAAAAAAATCAATCTTTCCAGTGACTCTCTGTATAATCATCATTGCCAAGCCCAAGAGCACCCCTTTTGAACTTATCAAAGTTGTTGTCAGGTGGCACAAATATTTAGGCCTCTTTCAAGACTCACGCGATCTCTTACGGCTGAGGCCTCTTTTGAGATCTAAACAGATTATTGGCGTACCTAGTTCTTTACCCCAAGTCATGACTGTTTATCCACCACATGACGCAATTTATATCAGGTCAGCGATTATCTGATTCAGATAATTCCAATTTAAATGACGTGTAAGCATGGTAAGGCATGGGGGAGATGTTTTTAAAACTATTTTTATTTGTGGAAATATGCCAAGGCAGGGCGATGAAAATAGGTTCGCAAATCTGTGACCTTCATTTTTTCAGGGTAGGATCGGTCACGTGGGACTGCTTTGAAAGTTGCCTGATTTTACTGAGGCCTCATGGATAGAGGTATTCATAGAAGTATTCGTAGAAGTGATGATAATATTTATACATAATTATATTAGGCGCAAAAATAAAGACAAATGAATGAGACGTAGCTCTCCTTTTTTCCTTTCAATGCGAGCTCCACTGATTAAACATATTAAAAGATATAAAGTTCACTCTACGTCCTACCTGTCCTAAATTCGTTTTCGCCTACATATTTCTGGACAAATGTCGTTGAGTATCATCATGTGTGATTTGGTAATAAAGATTGAGACTTTCTTTTCAATGTTGCAAGAAATCGAAGAAATATTTAGTTCAGACGTACAGTGAAAGAGGGGGAGAAAGATGAAAGGGGAAATGAGAAAGAAAATGAGTAAGAGGAAAGGAGAAGTGATTCACAGTGGGAAAGAGATAGAGAAAGGTTATAAAAAAATTCAGCCCTTTACACTGATATACGCTGTATATTTAAACAGACACGCTATTAAATAAAAGGAAATATCCATCTAGACAAAGCAAAAAGATAAGTTTTGCCAATTTAAAACATGCGCTTTGCTAATTCAATTAGAGTCTCATGTAGTCATCTACTATCAATTAAAAAAGGTGTTACAAAATTATTCTAAAAGAGAAACCTGAAAGGCAATTATTAAATGAATTAATTTGTATATAATTATATTCATATTTTAACGAAAATTGATAAAGTGCATAGGCTGTATAATCAAATTCAGAATTGTCAACAGGAAAAAGAGACTGAATTATTTACTTAGTAGTGTTATAACATTAATACTCGGGCACAAAACTCACCGCAAACAAATTCTAATATCTTGTCAAACTACAACAACATTAAAACCATTGTTTTGACGTTAGGAATTAAGAGGAATGAGTGTATTAGGCTAATAATCTTCAGTCTACCCACAATCCTGGATTATAGAGAAGACATTATGTGACATATTCTCGTGTTAATGAATACTCAATGGAGACTACTGTTCACAATTGAATTATTTATAGATCACGTTTCATAATGTATTTCGCCCAGTCTGACATTAATTGTCGAGCCAAAATGCCTGTCAGATTTGCAATATTACATCAAATATGATTAGGCCTACAATGAAAAATATATCCCAAGCTACGTAAACCAGCAAACTTGCTTTCGTTTTTTTTATTATTATTTTTTTTTTATTGTTTGTTTGTTGTTTTTTTCGGTTAATGTCATATTTATATGACCCACAAATCGAGAAGAATAATGAAAATTAAAGAATCTTCCTTGATTATATAAAGCGCAGGCTATTGCCCTGTAACATAAAAGAGATACGATAAAATTTACGATTGATTGTAACTCTTCGTACACAGTTTACCATAGACTTACGATTGAAATCAATCGTAAGATAGATCGTATCTGTTATGTTACAGGGCACATGGTTGTTCATTTTTATTAGAGATTATTACTAGTGAGCAAATAACATATAATACTCATAGAATAAAGAAGCCATCATCATTGTCGACATGATCGTCATAATCATCATCATCGTCATTTTAATCATCATCATAATATGAAACCATATCTACATGGCACTGAATTTTCAATTTGATTGCATTTATGTCAGATCAATCTTGCTGGCATGTAAAGCATAATTTTAGCGTTATTTCGGTTCACCGCAAAGAACGAGACGCGCAATTAAAGATCATCAGTGGAAAATTAACTTTTTAGCATCCTGGGGGCCAGTCAATCTTTCAATATTCATCCAAAGAAATTGTCCTTTATCAAAAAAAAAAAAAAAAAACCGAACCAACAAAACAAAAACAAAAACAAATCGTTGAAAGCATCTTGATGATCGACAGTTTTTATAGTTGAGAAGAGGTTTGGAAAGTTGGAAATCAACAGAGGTTTGGTCATAAACTTTCAACGAGGTTCCGTAGATGGCGCCCTGTGACATCATACATTGTGTGACTTCAACTGCTTAGGGAATTCTTTAGCGTAACTTTTCCCCATTTGATTAACCCCAATCACAAGTCTTAAGTAAAACAATGGTTTCAATCAATGCAGTAGCAATAGGCCTTATACCCAAAAGATTTAATTAAGGTCCTATATGCTCTGTATCAAATAATACACTCAAAATAAAATAATTATAACCGTACAAAGTGTCGAGAGCCTCTCAACATTTTGTGGGCCCACACATGTAATTATGATCTCATAGAGACTTGGTAAAACTGTATAAAATCAAAATGAAATTCACTCGGTGCGTGGTCATGTGGAACGGATGGACAATTTATTCCTCACTTCTATTTTAGCCAATAAACCACATGTTCACCCCCTCATTTTAAAAATAAAGCGACATAGCGTCCCTCATGCCGAAATTGACACTATTGGTAGTCAAAAGCTAAAATTTAGTGTCACAACTTGCGCTTCTAATATAGTGCCAAGCCTTAACATTGATTTCTTCCTAGGTTTAGGATACGAAGCTTAATGATTGCTCTTCCTCGAACCAGTCTTGAAATGTCAATCATAGGCACACATTTTTGTCTATCAGCTGTTCATAGTTACATATTTTTGGGGTTGGGTCAAATGAATATCTCTTGTTCTCTGGCAGTAATAAGGCCTGTGTGACCTTGTTGATTGTTGTTGTTGTTGTTGGTTCAGTGGCGTGATAGCCTTCGTAGATTCGAAGATTTCCGCCAGGCGATGTATAGAGGGCGTTTTCCTTCTATTTTCGTTGTTTCTCTAGATTTGACATGATGATCAATCCTTTTAAAACAGATTTTCTTTACTTGCGCCATCTACGTCTTTGTCGTTCGATAAAATAGATGTGTCTCTAGAGTGTCATCATTTACAAATTCATGTCAAAACTAACGACAACAATATAGGCATGTTCATAATGTTTCTTCAATTGTGCAATAATGGAGAATTACACATTATTTCAACCAAATGTTTTTATACTGCTAAAAAATTATTCGTATACATTCTGGGATTCTGGTTGAGTACAATGGTTGTTGGTGCAACGTAACGATGATTTTACATCTCGATTAAAAGAAAACAAGAACAGCAACATAACAACAGGCGAATAACATAATATATGATTATGCAAATGATATAGGACATAATGATTTATATTCATACCCAGTTTATGATCTGTCTTTCTCTCCCCCTCTTACAATTCACGCAAATATGTTTATTTTGTCCTTACACGAATAACGATGAGTAATAAGAATATAATTTCCTTTGCTTTGATTATTATCATGACTTTAAATTATTATTTTTATCCCTCCTCCAGGTATTTCTGGCAAAGGCTACCATATGACGAAGCCAACAATGTCTGCCGCCGATACAGCGCTAGAGCCCTTCCCACTGGAGGACGTCCAGGTATGCCCATGCCACCCCCAGGACATCTCGTCGTTACTAAGGATATGAATCATAACAAATTCCAACACAACTGGCTCAGGTACACGGGTGGAGGCAACAACAAGATCTGGATGGGTCTCGCCGAGCTACCATCCGACCCCGAAAGCAACAGGTATGTTCAATTCAATAGGAATCTCATTCTTTTTCAATACCTTGGGGGAACCATCCGGGTACTTTCGTTCAAAGTTCACTGACAACAATGAGGCTTCCCTTCCGGAAAAAAAAGAAAAAAAAGCCACACAATGTAAATCACAGTGTGTCAACATTGTGGAAACACTGTGAAAATTAGCCAATTCACACAGTCGACTCGTGAACACAGTGTCTGAGTCCTTCATTATGTTACGACTGTGTGGATTTGGCTCATTTTCACAGTGACGTTGATAAAAAAAGTACGGTACAATGTGACCACACTGTCTCACAGTCTGTTCACATTGTGTAAAGACTGTGGGACATTGTGGTTTTTTTTCAGGTATGGTTCCCTAGCAGCCGATAAAGAAAAAAAAAAATCGCACATGAACATTCTAGCATGATAAAAAACTTTCCACTCGTTCGGTCGACATTGAACCATTATGATTGAACCGCCCCATCATGATGAAGTCTGCTAGCAGGTGGTGAAACGCAATTAGAAAAGTGTTTTCACTGCTTTAAGGGTTGCTAAGCTCCCACCATGACTTTTCAAAATACAAAGCATTTGCCGCCTTTCGTGCCAATAATTTAGGGGTACAAATTATATCCGAGAGCCTTCAGAAGTGTAGTCTGAAGAGCAGCTTTCACTACATGTCGCCAACTTGTGTCCGTATATGTGCATGCACACAGACAATAAGAGTGCCACCTTAACAGCTACTAAATGTTTATTTTCATCCGAAATAACATTTATTGACTTGAACGTCTACTCCCAGTAGAAATAAATCTTATGATTTATTTATTCATTCATGTATTTATTTGTTCGTCAAGTATCCTAAACTTCCGATTTATATGTTTGAACTACACGTTCACCAATCTTTAAGCAATGTCAGCTCAAAGAACAAAGCGTCTGAGCAAGAAGAATCCTAACTCTACGTTATTATATTCGCCTCTACAGGTACTTCTGGGCTGACGGAACCGAATTCTTCTGGACACGCCCCTTTGTCTTCAACCGCTTCAAGCCTGACCAACCGCAGCAGAACGCTCACCGACAAGCGGTTCACAGCTTCAACAACCGACCGGACAACACATGGGTGACAACAAGCGTAGAAACACAAGTCTCCTTCATCTGCCAATACCAATACAAATATTAAAGACCCTTTTTTTTTTAGATATATGTTTTTTAAACGCTTCGTTTGAACTTGACGTTATGAACTTTTGCCTGAATAATGTCTTCCATGGACGATCGCTGGAGTGGATACCCCTGTTCCTGAAGTAGTATACGCCAATTCATCACAGATTATCCATCATTTGCAGTTTGCGACAAAGTGATAGGAATCTTGGAATACTTCTTCCGACGTGTTTTCATCTGGGGATAAATTCAAGCCTTCTTCGTCATTCCCATTCAATGTTTCAAACACGATATGAATTCAAGCCCACAGTTTAAAGCCAGACTTTAAAAAGCAAAGATATTTGATACCATTTTGGAATTTCCGCTGGGTATCGGACATGTATTATGTGTACCTCTTTCCTTTTACAAGTCACTACGTTACATTTTGCACTACCCAAGAGATTATGTGCTCGATTGATATGTATATATGGAAAATATATGTCTTTCACCCGATGTTTACTGATTACATCCAAACATTGCCGAACAGAACCAATTTATCAACTCCGTTATGGTAATTTATGAACAAAGAGAAATCATGTCTTTATTGTTGATGTTCATCGGGTACAATGTATTCTATGACGAAATCTGTGCTATATTCTAGTGCTTTCAAAAAATCATTAAGATACTGATATTTTTGATCCGCAGTAGTAGGGTCCAGTTGAAAGACAAACAAACTGTCCCTCCTTTCTTAGAGAAACTAAATGATATATTAAAGAAAACTTTTAAGATCTGCTGAAACTATAAACATTGTTTGTTTAAAGCGCTTGTGGGTATTAGTACAATGGAAATGTGCAATATTTTTTTTTTTTTTGGATGGTGCTGATAAATGGCAATACAAAGTTTAACAATGTAATAAGAAATATTGTATGTTTAAAAATGTTGGTGCAATAAAAATAAAAAACAAGCTGTTGACATCAACAATATAGCTCTTGTTATTTGTTATCATTCTGTTTGTCAATCACTTTATAAATTATTACAAGTTTACATATCAACAGATCAGTGACTTGGTTGGAAAGCCATTTTTAAAATATAAGACTCGGGTTAAGACTCATAAATCTATCGGTTTACGCCCTTCGAAAAATAGGGGGAAAATACAGTAGTCACCTCGACTAATTATAGTAGAAACTCTCGAAGTGACTATAATCATGATAATTGTATCCTTAATTTAGTAGGATTTTATTATTTTAGCAAGAACTTTTTTTAATGAAATACAAACAACTCCCAATATAAAGAAAAAAAGTCACTTTATCTTGACCAATTTTTCAATAATAGTAGAAGCATGAATTCAATTTTTTTTAACCCAAAATGATTGAGCCGATGTAAAGCCCTATCCTTAGTTAACGACATGTGATAAACAGTCATTAGCTATAAGCTGGTTGGATTTATATCAACGAAGAATTGTGATTCATAATATATATTTAGAAGGGTTCCGGAAACATTTTAAAATGCGTAAGCGATAAAGTCTGTACCAATGAGCTTGAAATGTTTAACCTGCCAAGTGGAAGATTGAGGGAAAAAGAGGAAGAGAAAGGAGATGTATTGAAACAGAGCGAGAGTGAGAGAAAGAAAGAGGTAGAGAAAGAGAGGGAGAGAGAGGGAGAGAAAGAGGGAGGGAGAGAAAGAGAAAAAGATAAATACATGTATATAAAGAAAGGGATTGATAGGAGCCGGATGAATCAAGATGACAATACATTGTAAAGAGTAAATGCAAAACCTTATGTAGATGAGTGAATTTCGACTCGTTCAAGGAGTTAAACGGTGGATAACACGTTTTGAGTGGGAAACCACTCTGAGAGGAGCGAACGGTGTTATTTGGATAACTAGTTTCTACTCTAAACAGTGATAAAAATTCGCCTCCACACTCGTTTTAGATTGAAATTTTACCACTCGAAAACGTGTTGTCCACCATTTCACTCCCCTCACTTTTTTTTCACTCTTTCCACTCGTCTTGCATTAAGAGAGTTATTATCATTATTTCTTTTAAAATGTATTATTGCCATTGTTATTATTATCATTATTATAGTTATTATTATCGCTAATATTAATAATATTAACATTATTATTATTATTTTGTAAACAGATGTCAAGAGTAATCGTTAACGTTGTTGACTATTACTCACGCTCGAGGCCGTCTCCTATTTATCATTTTGAATATCTATATTATTTTATTTAAACTATTTTCGACCTTTCCAAAGGAAGCCCAAAATAGCAATCAACTCGCTTAACTTGACCGTGTTTGTCTGGATAATATAAAATAGCAGGACATGAATGGTGTCGTTCCCCTTGGAAAAAAAAATACCGCTAAAACAAAAATTAAATCAAATAAACATGAAAATATTGATCACTAAAATGTGAAATGAACTGATATAATATTTTTTTATGATTATAAAAATTATTTAAAGTTCTGCAGTGATAATGGAGAAAATTGATTAGTTGGCATTGAACAACAACAGCAACACCACCACGCAATTTGAGCAGCTACAGTTAATCCACATGATAACGATCAACGAATTTATGGATCAGGTATTTAAATGTACTAGAAATGCCAGACCTGGGGCCCACAAAGTTTCAAATATAATATTTATTTAAGACCCATACATGATGACTAATACGGAAAATACATACTTTACTCTCTTTTATGACTTTTTTAAAAGCAAGATATGAATTGGCTCCATTTTTAAGTTTTTATGTATGATATAATAGTTCACATTGGTATAAAATGTATAAGGCCTATACCTAACACCAAAGTAAAACTAAAATTCACGGTACTCAGAAAACAATTGTGCACCATTCCTCCTCCAATGTACAAATCGTAGGGAGCATTTAAACCGGGATGACTTGATGGCTGCAAAAGAGAGCTCTGCAATTTGCAAAGTCTTGGCCGAAAATATAATGTTTGTGTGAATGGTGGACACGAAAGAAGACCATATTCAATACATATATTTAAGGCCAACATAAAACTCTTTCCTTCTAATCCCTTAGCGACAGACGTGGGGGTAACTTTACGACGAGATGATCCTACTATGCTAATTGATCTATTCCCGTCACCACAATTTGCCTTTTCCGTTTGATGAATCGGCTCGTGGCACAACCCAAAGAAACATGGCATGACGCACGAAACAACTGGCGAAGAAAATCAAGTTAGGAAAGTTCTTCTTCTGTCTTGTACAGCCCGTTCAAGAAAAAAGGAATTCCGCAACTCAAATTTGAGCCCATGGAATCTTCAAAGTGTAAATACAGGATAACAGTTTAAATCATGAGGAGGTGAGGTGGATAAGTGGTAGAGCAATATAATCCACACGCGGAGTTCCATGCTTCGACAAAGCTTTTTTGGGGTATCAAGTTTTTGACCCCGTTACCCCACCCCCACATGTTTACATATAACATTTACTTTTTCACATTTTCAACATATCATCAATTAATCATGATATTAACAAAGGCATCATTCATATCTTCCATATTTTCATGTATTTGCTTGTATATTATTGTGGTACATGAATTTTAAACTGCCGTGAAGATTTGAATTACATTATGATAATGAATTAATTCATAATATTCAGATAAATTTTCAACTATTATGTAAACTTAGAATGCAATATCAAATTATTGATGTTCACAGTGTACATTACAAAGATTGTACTTATTATTCAAACTTGGCGTAACAGTTCACGAATGCTAGCGCCATAAAACTAAAAACAACAACAACAATTTGACACGTGATGTTCATATCTACCAAAGATAGTCTCATTACAATGACATATCCAGACTTTATTGACAGTTTTCATATCTTAATCCGCATAATGCCTACAGAGAATCGAACGGTTAGCATCGTGTCTTCTGTTATGCAGATATATTTGTTTTCTTGATACACCCTATGGAGTTGCTAATTAATTAATGTCTCGTATTCCTCTGTGGTGAGGGTGCATCATTAGATTAAGCGAAACTTTGAAGACGAGGGGGAACACGTTCTGACTATCGCGTCACGACCAAGTTTACTTTTCGCTGCGGTTCTTCAAATACGAAAGTGATAAGATAGCTGATGTTAGCTGGCGCTCTGGGTGGGAATACTTCGGGATGACCAGCGAAACTACCAGTTAGAACTTCTTTTAAAAAACTCATTGTTGGTTCGACATTGCATTGGTTATGCAGTTACATTGGTCGAATAGCACTTCATCATATCGACTGTAAACCAAATAGAATCTGGTTAAATCTAGTCATTTGTAGAATACATATATCATGAAAGCAGAATAAACATCCATTGCAGATATTCTGAACGTGCAACAGACTGGTGCACGACCACTCACTCATCGACCAGGGCGGATAATATCTTAGTCCAGAGAAGAGATTCACAGTCTCAACTCATTTTCCTTGTTTTGTAAAGTTCGGAGTCAGTTCTTGCAGGAAGTTCAAAACAATAAGTTAGTAGTCACTTCTTTGGAGTAAAATTTGGTCGAGAGGCAGAGAAATATTTTGAGTTTTAGACTGAAAAAGACAAAACAAGGAAGAAACATGAGGTATCTTTTGGGAGTGGCCTGCTTGGTGATGGTGTTTTCTGAGGTGTACGGTCAAGGAGGTGGGGGCCAGGGAGGCGGTGGTGGGCCCGGTGCCTACCCGATGAAAGGATGCCTGCCGGGATGGGCAAACTTTGGAAAATTCTGCTATAAGTAAGTATCTATTCAATTTTTATTTTTATTTCACTCCTGGAGAGCGATCAGCTTCATTTCCAAGACTGGTATACCCTTACATTTTTCTATGTTTTACTTCATCGAAGTAAGCCTTTGTCAGCCAATTTCCCCCTATAGCACTATAGGGCTTTAATGTACAGTCAAACATTTTGAAATGCGTATATTCTATGCTTCTTTAGACATCGTTTTTATAGAAAAAATTAACACATAAAGCATTAAACATTTCAAAACGATAAAGATTCAATCCCCCCAAGAAAAATATATATAAGTAAAAGATTAACCAATTTGTATTTCGAGAATTTTATGAGAAGCTATTGATTTATATTGACGTCAAATTATTGAAATTTCAGTATTTTTTTTTAATAAGGACCGCTTGAATCTAAAATGCATTTTTGTAAATGAAAATACTGTTTGGAGTGTTAGTAATCTTTTGGTCTCGAATCGAACAGAAGTTTTCTAAAAATTAGGTATCATTTAATCATGACTGCATAAGGGCTCTCATCAAAACATTTCTGTCTATAATATGAGCGTTTAATAAGTAACGATTTTTTTTTCATAAAATACAAAGCTTCAACCAATCTCTCAACTGCTGGCGAGTACAGGGGTCACGGAGCATTTTTGAAAGTAGAGAGACTGAGCCGAAAGTGGGGGTGGGGGGGGGGGGGGGGGGCTGAACAGGCTGAAAATCCCAAATCTATGGTCATTTTCGCGATTATGTACACGTTTGCGGCCCCTGGAGAACACACTTGGCCATATTACTCTGCAGTAGGCACGCATCGGTAATCTAAATCAAGGAAATGAATTAATTGTTCCAAAGGGGTTTCCGTAGCCTCATGAGATCATGTGATCATTTGGTAGGCCTAAACAAATCTGCTTGTCACGCTTACGGTCTGCCAGGCATGCATCTCACCAGTGTCATCATTATAGTAAAGTTCAAACTGAGAGGGATTCTGTGATGCTCCTTTACGTTGAAGCACAGTTTTTTGTGTCATCATTTTATTTAGATGCTGATATGTATATTTTTATATATATTCTATGTATATTTATATCTCAATATTGAAACTGAAAAGGAATAAAAATATAAATAATTTAAAGGTTCTGTCATCCTTATTTATAAAAACACTATTCCTACTCGCATACCGCATGCATTAGCGTCAACATTACACAACAAAAAATGAATGATTGTTCTCAACGTAGTATGTTCAGAAATTGAAAGAGAGGGGATTATGATTCATTTTGTCTGTTATATTATGTATGGTGAGCCATGTCAAGGCGTATCTTTCTCTTTCGGGCTTAGGACAGTTCCATGATGTTAGTACGTGCTAGGATTACAGCAGTTGATATTTGAAAACATATTGTGACGGATTCCTCTTGACGTGAGACTGGTTTATCACCTATTAGACACAACGTTACTTTTTTGTCAGATTATGGACACGAGAAAGAAATGAACAGTGAAGGTCTTACCGGATGTGAAGGTCTTACCGGATACCAGATATCAAGGAAATATAACGATAGAACGACTGACGGTTAAAATAAATCGATGTGCACTGAAAGAGTACGATGGGATCGATGGTTTTTGCTAAATGCAGAACCCGGCCTTATTATTATTATTATTATTATTTGCATTCAACGTCATACGTTTGCACTTCTCCCTTCATTAACCTTATTCATTTGTTATGAAGATCATACAACCAGGGGGAAAAACACGCCCTTTTTGGCTCATTTTGTAGGCCTACTGTGGGCTTACGAATCGGAGGCATACAAAGTATACCGTTATGAAAAGAGCTTGTCTATGACGAAGGGTTAATCTATGTTGATCTATTAAAGAATAAACTAGAAAGAAGTTCTATATGTCTGAAAGAATCAATTTCCATACATGCGTTGTAAATCATTAAAAAAAGAACATTTTAAGTCATGTATATAAACAGAATGCACATTTTTTGGCAAATTGATCTCAATGACACCATCCGATGTTTCATTAAAGCCTCGATCACAGTTCGTGACCGGGAACCCGTGCGGCGAGGGGAATCAGTCGTTTTGATAATTTTTCTACAGTGCGGTTCCAATTTTTTTTTTTTTTCGCGCGAGATTTACCCTCAGAGCGACTTGGATAGAGACCACTATTGTGTCATACCTTCTTTCCCCAAAATCTTCTATTCCTGGTCCGTACCATGAGTAGGAAAAAACACTTTAACCGTTACGTACGGTTCCCGGCCGACTCCCTTACTATTTTATGTGCACACCGAAACATTTACCAGTAGTTATGCTTTAAATGTAGGGGAGCCAAGAAGATCGACTGTGTGCACTCGATTTTCCCGGCGTTTTTCTCAACCCGGTAGGCTGTAGAAAGCCCGTGGAGTCACCAAAGGGACCCGAGCGGGTTTCTGCCGGTAGCCGTACGGGTTTCTGCCGGTAGCCGAGCGGGCTCCACCCGTGTTTTCCAGTGAGTCCTCCTAATAAAATATTGACAGGCCTCTTGCTATACGCTTCCCGTGCGACTTTCCTGCGGCCCCCGCCATGGCCCCTTAAAGGTTCCTGATGAGACTATACGAGAAGGCTTTATTGTCTAGGGTCAGATCTCAAACTCTGTCCTGAAATATACTTTTGTTTATTTATATATAATATTTGGGGGCTGTCACAGGAAAGGCCATTTTGGTCTTTTCAGATGTTTTTCTAGGACTAAGCATATCATATCGTTTTCCTATACATGGTCATCAATATCCCTTTCAAATGAATGTAATTTCTCACCTAACGGGTTTAATGGGTGTACAAAATGAAAATAATATTTTGGACAAAATTCGTCTCTGAACGATCAGTTTTATGGATTGATCTTATTTATTCATGTAAGTTCTATCCATTAAGAACATCAAAAAACAAAAACAAAAACAAAAACAAAAACAAAAAAAATCTTGGGAGTCGAACTCAAGTGTTCTTGATGACAGTCTGCTCCCCATACCACTCGGCTAGTATTAGTATTATATCCAAACTAGGATATATAAGTGCACGTTCAACGCTTATTTTTAGTAATTAATTTGTAAACGGTTCGGAAAATAAAAATCGCGTGCAGCTCAAACAGAATTTATCAAAACGACTGATACAATACGCCGTCCGGGTCCCGCGGATGGTACTGTGATCGCCCCATAAGCCCAGCACATGATCTGGGCTATATAGCTCGATTCTGCTACCTTGCTTTGTTTATCAGAAGCCAACTAAACACAATTATCTACACAATACCTTAAGATAGTCAAGAAAAAAAATTAAAGCACCCCCCCCCCAAAAAAAAAAAAAAAAAAAAAAAAAAAAAAAAAAAAAAAAAAAAAAAAAATCAATAAAAAAATAAATAAATACATGTAGCCTATATATATATAGAGAGAGAGAGAGAGAGAGAGAGAATAAAATAAAAATGAATGATAATGAAAAAAAAAAATCCTTATTTTTACAACCGTCATGACCGTTGTTTCTGTTACACTTAACATTTCGGCCTAGCATACAAGTTAGTTAGTGGCTTGCGTCATGTGGTGTTTTTAAACCACTGTGAACATGGTGGAGTTGATAAATTCTAGGATGTAAATTGTATAATTCGTGGAACAGTGAGCTCACCACACTGACATAATGTTATTGACAGGATGGTAACAGCGTGGGGTTAACACTTCAAGAACATTTATATATAGCCAATGTAGACAGGAAGGTATTCATTAAACCTAATTTTAAACTCAAAACCTTGCAGATAGACCCCCGGCCAAGCAAAGGCAAACCTTTGAGTTTTTGACTTTCCTCATCCGCCTCTTGGAACCTTAGTTATATATATATATATATATATATATATATAAATATATATATATATATATATATATATATATATGTTAAAATCAATTAATTAATTAATTTATTTATTTATTCATTCATTCATTTATTTATTTATTCATTTATTTATTTATTTATTCATTTATCATTATTATTTAATTAATTAATTTATTATTTATTTACCTATTCATTTTTATTATTATTTGTTTCATTTTTATTTAATTTTATTTATTTATTGATTGACTGATTTTTATTATTATTATTATTATTATTATTACTATTAGTATTATTATTTTATATTTTGTTTCTCGATTTATTTATTTATTTATTTATTTATTTATTTATTTATTTATTTATTTATTTATTTATTTATTTATTTATTTATTATTATTATTATTATTATTATTATTATTATTATTATTTTTTATTTATTTATTTATTTATTTATTTTTTTTTTGGGGGGGGGGGTCCAGTCTTTCCATTTCTTGAAGCTTCACATCCTAGTTTTGTTAGAGTATGGGTTTGGGTAAGGCTACCCCCATTCCACTGAGTATTTTGGGGCATCGGTCACTATTCGGACGCAATTTTTAACCCTCCAGGTTATCCACCGAGTGGTCTTATATCAAAAGCTGATGGTGCGACTTGTGTTTGTAGACTATGTGTCCGACGTGTTGAACGCGATCCGAAGAGGCAAAATAATAATAACAATAATAATAATATCGTTTTATTCACCCAGGGTAGCCACTTCAGTTCTGACAACTGTTCTCCCAGCGGGCCTTGCATGATGTTATTATTACCCCCAAAGCTCCTTCTTAAAAGGCAACTTTTAGGTACCATTTTTGTAAGTCTTTGGTATGACTCGGCCGGGTTTCGAACTCACGACCTCCCGTTCATGAAAGCAAGGTGGGCTACCTTTTTACGGGCGCTCTAACCGACTGAGCTATCATGTCCGATGAGGGTACTAAACTCATGCCTTAGTTTGCTATCGGACATGATCGGAGGCCATTTCCGGTTTCGAGACTCGAGTCAGCATTGGATATGTGTCAGTCAGTCCGATGTGTATCAGATTTTTTTTTCTTTTCAGCTGTCCGACGTCTCTGGCCGACATCTGATTAAAATCAGATGATCGGTCATTAATCCTATTGCAATTAGCGGTTTTCTATCACGCTTACCAAAAGAAGATTCGATTTCAACCTGATTGTGGATTGTTGGTAGTATCGGGTCGATGAACGATTGACCTCCATGTAGTCACCGATTGATGTGACTAGAGTTGGGCGTCTATCAGATTGGTGTCGGAATTGTAAGTTTAGAGTCATATCACTCTTAAATTACTCTCCGATAGTAATTGGATAGATTGGACAAGCCGAAGAAAATGATAGACAGATATCGGGCAGCAATTAGTTTTCCATCCGATTACCTCGGATACATATTTGATGTCTCGCGGATATTCAAGAAATCAGGGTCACCAAAACTCGCTTGTCGGCTAAGATTTCATCGGAACACATCGAAACTGGCATTTTAGGGATTAGCTGAGATCCAGATGAAAGTCCGATGGTCAGTGGAATGGGGATATTATAATGATCGTAATCAAAGTCCAAGTCAATCTTGTACTTTCTAAATTGTCGGTCTTCAAGATGCCAAAGGTCTGGAACAAATAAAGACAATTGTCTCTTATTAACGAGGAGTTGCTATTTTATTGAGAATATGACGTAAAAGACAGACTTAATGATACAACAAATTCCTATTTCGTCATGGGAATAAAGTATTAGTATAAACAGTGGTGGATCCAAACGGGGCCCAAGGGACGCGCGCCCCTCTACAATTTGAAAACTACTCATTCACCGTACACGTTAAAATCGAAAAATTTCAGCGGCTCACCCCCGTATTGGGCCTGGCGCCCCTTTATTTTCATTCCCTTGATCCCCCAATGGAATAACGACATCTCTCTCTCTTTCTCTGTATATACACCAAAACAATTATTCCTCCCTTTGAAAATCGGATAATATTGCCATAAAGCTGAGAAAAATTGTATACTCCTGACCTTGCCCGATATAGCACGAAACAATGTGTGCAGCCAGCATTTTTACTTTTGTCATGGCGTGATCTTACTGACCATGAGTCTCGGAGACTCGACAAGCCGAAAAGGTTAGCCAAATCTCCGGGGAGCCTCGAGAAATTCAAATTTTTTTTATTTAGGGTGCATTTCGTTTTCCAGTTTTTTCCCGTTATCGCAACCGTCACTGTGTCCTCTCAGATAACTCTCGAAAACCAATAAAACACTCGGAGACGTCGTGGCGACGTCTGGGCCGGTTGGTGTCATATTTTCTGCAGAAGTCGCGGTGACTTTCGATTTTGTCTCCTGAGTCGAGTCTGCGACTGATCAGTCACAGGGACATCTTCTCCAGTGTCCAGTGAGATAGGCCCTTAAGCAGTTTCGTTTGGTGTGTCAATCGGAAAATGATAACTGGTTGATTAATCTGAAAATTAAATATACCCATATCCCTTTGCGAACTCATAGACGTCATTCATTTTCGGATTACCGAACCTTATTTCATTTTCAGATTTAAGGAAACACGAGTTCAGTTATTTGATTTTCCAATAGAAAAACACTCTCCGAATAACGGACCTTGGGATTATTGCAGCAGAAATTTAGATTTTCAAACCCTATTCTATTTTCGAATTATTGAATCCCCAGGTATGAAACAGGACATTGTAGGGACTAACGAACTTTCGGAATGACATATCTTCGGTGGCGGATCCAGGATTTAGAAATACGGGGGGCGCATCCCGAAAATTTGTAAAAATAGGGGACGCAGCCGAAAATTTTTCAATTTTAACATGTATGGTCAATGAGCGGTTTTCAAATTATAGAGGGGACGCGCGTCCCCTGCGCCCCCACCTGGATCCGCCACTGTATCTTTGAAACAAAGAGCTTAAGCCATGAAGACGATAATTATCGTAATGAACGAGAGTTGGAAACGGTATAAACAGTGCGACAAGAGAACTTAATCGTCTAAGATGAAGATGAAAACTAGATTAACGTTAAACCTTTCGAACAATCTGAATATTGGAGGTCAAAATTGGATCATTATGAATATATACCCGAAAAAGTCACTCATAATGATGAAAGTTAGTATCGCGTCAGCAAAACTAAATTATTCATTTACATCTTTTAAGGTGATCAACCTGTTGTTTTTATTTCCGATCGAGTAGACTTCTGATTTCCTGCATGTACACGGAAACCGAGTCAAGGACGCCGAACTTTAACAAAACGTGTGACCTCTTCAAAAACTCAAGCCCTTGAAAGATAATTTTTTATAAGTTGGTTTAAGTGTTAGTCCTGTTATACATTGTATTATTAAACGCATAAAAATATACATGTATATGTCGGAGGGATGGGGCAGTTAAATCAAATTTCCCGAAAAACGTTTATGGATCGGAGACCTAGAAAAGAACGAATAAGCTTAGTACCAAAATGATCTTATACAAAACACTACCCCATGATAAAGCAATCTTTAAAATCATTAAAAGATTATTTATATCTGTATATTGCGGGTATTACTGATGATGATCTAACTACTGTTGAAAGGGAGGCTGCATACTTTGATATTTTTTCTTCTGTTTCCAGGAATGTTTATTCGAAGAAAAAAATAACCATGATAACAGCAACAACAAAATATCATTTAAGAAACATAAACTACTAGGCTCTAATTAATTTTAATAAAATTTATTAAATCTGATTGATTTAAAAAAAAAAAACTTTATTATTTTTTTTTTGTTTGTTACATAATGCAATGAATCGAACAATTTATTATGATTTCCTTATAAGCACGATTGAACTTAAACTGGCATTTGTTTGATGCCTGACCTCTTTACCTTTAGACCCTGGTATTGGAGTTCAAGAACACAGGATGCAAACAAATTTGGCTGTGAATGAAATGTAGGGCACACTACTTGTAGTTTATTTGAACCGCGTAAATTAAGTTCAATAAACAGTTAACCGAGTTCAATAATTTTGCAAACGTGAGGTCACTGATTTGCCATTGTTGTTCCTCTCCAAACATATATTTTTTCCCCTGTAAACAAACACAAGTATATTTCAAATTAAATAACAATAAACATGATTAGCCATAGCGGCAAAAAAAAAAAATAAAATAAAAAAAAAAAAAATCGACCGAATGAGAATTATAACAAAAGTGAACTTTTACATTCTTGTCAACAGAATAATAAAAAAAAAAAAAAAAAACGCTTTTTTGAAAAGTAGTCCCTACATTTTTGTCCCTTGTCAAACGCATTCACATACACATCTGCTCAAACAAACAAAAAATATAGGCTTATAGTAAATAGTGGAGAAAAATACGCGTCTCATTGGATAGATCAGTACCACGTGACCTACCTTCAAAAAGTTATATTGTACATATGTACAATATAACTTTCGGTTTTTGTAGGGTAAAGCCCGTGTTTAATGAATGGGGAGAGTATCGATTCTATCGATTGCCTTGTTGCGCGAGCGCGTACTAACAGTAAAATGTTGCGCCACAACAAGCTTATAACAATGGTTACGCGGAGCAACAAAATACGTCACAATAGCTAAATCTGCACCAAAAATTTGGCAAAGATAAAAGCAGAAGAGGCAAGGTCAAAGATCTAGGGGTCTATTTACTATAATAAATAGTGAACGCTCCATCTTGCAACATTACTGGACTATATGAACTCCAAATACTAAATTATCCCTCGTGCAGATCTATTTTACCTCGGCCTGCGGCCTCGGAGAAACAAATCTGCACTCGGGATAATTTAGTATTTGTCGTACCTATAATCCAGTATATTGCGCGATAGATTGTACACTATTTATATAATATTTCATATCAAATCATAGTATACATACATTCAATTACTACATTATGTTAGGTTATCTATTCTTGACCAGGAATAGAGGTGTGAAATAAGCATTAGAGAGCGAACGTATGTATGCCCAACGTTTTTGGAAGTTTGGGGGAGGTTAATATCCTTAAGTGTTACGATGAGAGTGAAAAGATTTACTCCTACTTAATTAATTCTTATGTAATATTTTGATTTTACAATTTTCCATTTTCAATTTCAGATACTTTAATCGAAGGCTGAACTGGCTACAGGCACAGATGGAATGCAATAAATATTCTGCTGCCGCTGGTACCACGCCCAAAGGCTATCTTATGACGTCAAAGGACATGCAACATAACCGATTCCAGCACAATTGGCTTCGCTACACCGGAGGAGGTCTCAATAAAGTTTGGCTGGGCCTTTCGGAAAAAACCAACAATAAGTAAGTTTAATGACGGGAGCAAAAAGATAACGAATTATATGAATAAAAGAAGACATGGAAATGCAAAGTAATTCCAAATTTGTGTTCCAATTTCTCGGATAACAGATAAAAAATTATAAATCCTCAAAGATCTTGAGACTGTCCTGAAATTACTTGGTATTGACTTATGTCTTGGAGAATAGCACAATATCAATATTGCTTCGTGCATTTTATTATTTTTTAAATCATTTTTTTTTCTTTTACCATTACCCTCAAAACAAATATTAATACTCACTTATTCCTTGAAGGTTTATTGTTGGTAACATAATTGTCCTACAATGTAATACGTATCAGATATAGAACACTGATGTCGTCTCTGAAAACATGGAAAATGATAATGATATTGCAATTCAATAAAAAGGGTAAAAAAAACATATACATATATATAAACAAATAAAATAATAATTATATAAAATGATAATAATAATAATAAATCAATCAATCAAAATTGATTGCAATAAGTGCCAATGAATATTTTTACCTCTCAATATTCTACAGTTACTTTTGGGCCGATGGAACCCCACTACTTCCCAACCACTGGAATAAATGGAAGACAGACCAGCCCCAGCTTAACGCTCACATACAAGGTGTACACACATTTGACAACCTTGTGGACCCAACATGGGTGACGTCATTCTACAAGACTGAGATGAGCTTTGTCTGCCAGTATCAATACAAGCCCTAAACTGGACTTTTATTTACTGATTCTTTTAGATTTTTTAAATTTTGTTTAAATTTTTTATTATTATTTTTTTTTTTTTGCATTGAATTTATATTGAGGGGTTTTTAAAAATCTATTTGTTTGGGGTTGTTTTTATTATTATTATTGTTACTAATATTGCTGTAAATTTATTTAATTTTAATCTATTAAGTTTTTATTATTATTATTATTGTTATTATTATTATTATTGTTATTATTATTATTATTATTATTATTATTATTATTATTATTATTATTATAGGTATTATTATTGTTACTAATATTGCTGGACATTAATTTATTTTAAAAATGTTAAGTTAAGAGATGTTTTAGAATGGGGGGGGGGGAGTAAAAATATGTGACATAATTTTATTTTAAGTCCTTGACCATGTCAAATAGAGTTTTATAATGAATAGCTATTTAATATTATATTGCATTAAATTCAAAGGTTATTCTATTGTAAAAAAATAAATCAGATTCGAATATGGAAAGAGGACATGGTTAAAACACAAGAACTATGAATGAAACAGAAAGTAATGTAAAAGAAATCCTTGGTTTAAGACAAGATAAGTGGTAATCATTGTTTTTATTGTGTTTATCACTAGCATTGAAATGTAATTACCACATATATTTTGTTGATAATCTTTAATCTTAACATATATTTTATAATATTTGATACAATTATTGGTTTGTATAAAATTATTTGCAAAGCAATTATAAATGTAAATAATTGTACAGCAATCTAATCTTAATCATAAAAAACTAGAAGCACGAAACAAAAAATACATTGGCAGAAAAATTATTTTGAAGAAAATTGTGTATAAAAATATCAAAGGCAGATTTTCCACTAGCGTAAAAGGAAAATAAATTTAGCGTTTAAGAAAATAAAAATAGTATTCATAATAAATATCGATATATTTTAAAAGTAAGCACTATCGCTTCATAGTTTCAGTTAGATATTTGAATATTTTATATACAAAGTGCATTTATGCACATAATAACGATGATCATAAATTTAGATTTTCTACTCAACATAGTCATTTCAAACAATATGGTATTACTTTTTTCTTCAGGCGTCATGAAACCTTGAATGGTAATAGGAAAATAGTAATAAAATGTGTGTACCTAATAATACCCTACCATTTTCATAATTTGCAGTGTAGGCTTAAAGATTACTTTATTCCGTAACAGTTTCTTGTTATCATGATTCTTTTTTATTATCTGCATCTAGTGAATGATATTAGTCATTATTAGTATTATCATTATTATTGCAATAACATTTTATTTTCTGCAGATGTACTTGAAAAATAACGTTAAAAGGGCAATTACAATCCTCAGGCTCTACTATTTTGTTTTAATACACATAACTTCAGTTATCCACACAGATATAATTAGAGGTGTATCTGTTTTGAAAAGGCGCTTTATAAATTCAATTTATTATTATTATTATACGAGAATATGTTTGAAATAACAATGGATGACATGAATAAAGTGCAATAAAAAGGTATTTCATTTTGTATGCGTCTTTGAAAAAATGTCGCCTCTTAATTAGATTCGTTTTATGTATAATACATTCTGTTTTATTATGAATTACGCAAGAAAATATATGTACGAGGAAAAAATTATTTCTCTGAAAAAAAAAGCACATATAATGCAGGTCATATAAAAAGAAGGATAACAATTATTTCAGAATTGAGGCAGCAAAGCTTAATTATCACGCTGCAACTTAACCAAACAAAAATATATTATGCCATTACTTTACCATGGGAGAAATGAAAACACGATAGGTAATACTAACAGTCAAAAGCTTTAATTATTCCTCGTAAAAAGATACATTTTAGATTTAACTGTTGCCCTGTTCAATAATTGATATTGCTTTTGTTAAACCTTCATTTCTATTTCACTTCATAATCATTACTAAAACTATATTATAATGATTATCACAAGGCTCCCATTTCAGTAAGAATTACTTCAAGTGTAATACACATAGTTGTATTTTACCGTCTCAAATATGTGTGTATACACAGACCCCTTATAACAAAGAAAATTAAAAATCATTGTGATTATCTAGCTGGAAAAGACCCCGATATTACAGTAGCAAAGTTGGGTTATAATTACATAATTAGATTATTGTCATATTTCCTGTTTGTTGGAATCGTGATGCTACCCTTAGAGGGTAATGATCTCACTTAATACCTCCTTGCCTGAATTAATTTTGCGCTCTTTTTAAAGGGATACGGTCATGAAAGTTGTGGCGCGAACGCTTTTCAATTTTAACTCACTTCCGATATACATTCACATACTAAATACTTGTTTCATTCTAAAAGTATATAATTTGCAAAGAGAAAAATTCGAAAGCAAATGCTGCCGGAGCATTGGTGATGCATCATGTCAAAATGAGAATCTAAACGCCGAGCAAAGAGTCAGGAAAATTGGCAAAATAATTAATTAATAAATACTTTCACATTTATTTGTTTCTACTCTTTTTTTTTTCTTTTTTTTCCACACAAAGTACACATGAAACATTAAAGATTCAGAAAATCAAAATAATGTATTTTCCACTGAAATTTGAAAAAAGACCATTATTTTGCCAATTGCCTTGATTTTTTTTTTTGTTTTTTTTTTACTCTTTGCTCTGCGACTTGTGTCTCATTTTGACATGATGCATCACAATTTATTTACTATCTCATGCTAAATAAATATCTGACTCTTCCATCATTTTTCCCGAGCCATGCTAGTGTTATACAGTGTCCCCAAAAATTATTTGTACACTTTGAAAATATTAAATTAAACAAATCAATGTTGGTTTGAAATCTCAATTACTATTTATATCAGATGGTAGGTAATGTCTCCATCACCTGAACCCTAAATCTCAAATGGTCCGTCAGTCTCGGAAGTTCTAGGCAGCCATTTGCAATTTTCATGGCCCAAAAAATATTTGTACACTTCAGAAGATGGGTTTTTAAAGGAGTGTTTCAAATTTTTTGGGGGCCTTCTTTGGCCCAGCGGCATCATCAAGCTCCTTGCATACTGTCGACCAATTTAGCACTCATTTGGCCAATACCATTCCAAGTTCGCTGGAGCGTGTCCTGGAGCAGCTGGAGGTTTGATGGTGAGTCTTGAGGGCGCTGTCGCTTCAGATCACCTCTCATGTGCTAAATGAGGATTAAATCTGGGCTCTGAGGTGCCTTTTCTAGCTTCTTAACAAGTTTCTGCTAAAATAATGCTTTAATATGCTTCGCTGCATGCTTACAACACTGTAGGGTCCCTGTCGTGTTGAAACAAAACTTGAAGACCAATCAGCCTTTACGCAAGTGGGAGCCTCTAAGAGGCAAAAAAATAGTCTCATGGACATCCATTTTCATGAGGATATTGATAAACAGACAGTAAGCAATTAAATATTGCAATTTGCGACCAAAGAAAATTGCATCCAAGGCCACAGAGGCTGAGGAATGATTCGGTGCCCTCAAGAGTGTCTGCAACAGGCTGAATGTCTACTTGACTATAAGTGGAATAATTGGCAAGAAAGAAGCCAAATGTAAGGGACAGTAACAAAGAAGCGTCATGGTTTTGCTAAACAAAATGTGAACAAGCCTGCGGAGTTCTAGCACTCTGTCCTAAGACCTAATTAGTGCAAAAAGTGATTGGATATGATGCACAGGACCATGTGTATATCCTTGCCCCTCAGAATGGCTCAGATGCTCCCATCTGCTTCAAGTCTGAAGGGTCGTCAATTTAAGGTCCAACATAACAATGACCCTAAGTACACCGTAAACCATATGAAAGTAACAATTCAACAGAAACATGTTAAGCTGCAACAAAGGGCATCTCACAGCCCAGATTTAATCCCCATTTAGCATAATGATTTGAAGCGACAGCGCCCTCTAGACTGACCATCCAACATCCAGCAGCTCCAGGACACGCTACAGCGAACTTGGAATGGTATTGGCCGTGAAATGAGTGCTAAATTGGTCGACAGTATGCCAAGAAGGTTCATGACTGCCCTAGAAGCCAAAGAAGACCCCCAAAAATTTAAACACACCTTTAAAAACCCATGTTCTGAAGTGTACAAATAATTCTTTGGCCATGAAAATTGCAAATGGCGGCCTAGAACTTCCGAGACTGACGGAACATTTGAGATTTAGTGTTTAGGTGATAGTTACATTACCTACCATTTGATATGAATAGTAATTAAGATTTCAAACCAACATCGATTTATTCAATTCCATTTTTCAAAGTGTACAAATAATTTTTGGTGACACTGTACATGGATATTCCCTCTCCAACCTGGATCTGTACTAAACCTAACATTATGTATATTATACTCCAGTAATATCATTATTATTGTAACTCGTGCCATATCCGATAGCCTGAACTTTATTATTGGATAATACCGAATAAAGAACACACCTTGTGAAATGACTTGGAGGAAATGGAACTGAATTTCCCCAACCCAGACTTGTTCTTTTGTTTTGAATTTGGTCATGAACAAAAATGATACATAGTTTAGCCTAGCCTGTATTATTAATTAGGGCATGAAGGTATGTTATTGTTTCAGAAGAGAAAGCCGTCATGTCTACGTAAACCTGGTTTTTAATCATTCTATTCTGACGTACTTTACCATGGTCATCTGGTAGATTGATGAGTACCCCCCCCCCCTTCGTAACAAAAGACAAAATAATAACAATTAAAACAAATTAAAAAAAGAAAAAAAGAAAAAAAGAAAAAGAAGATCTCCTTCTAGCACCAAAAACAGTCAAAAGATATTCATGTTTGGATGAGCACTGCAGACTTTGGCAAAAGGCATGATAATAAGATTGCTACCCATTTTTGATAAAATAAGACAAGTTAATGATTTCACAAAATATGTTGCATGAACGTTGTTTTGACACTACATGGATCACTGTTACAATTAGCATGAATATCAACACCAGACCAAAGATACATTCGAAACGACTTCTATCTATCAGATTAATGAAATTGTGATTTTAAAAGACGATACATTATCACTCATGCATGCAGATGCACATTTTCGCATTTTTTTTTTCCTTCGGAAAACAAACACATGCATAAAATAATTTGTTTGGTATCCATGATCCCTCAAATTCCACACCAATAATGATTTGATCTCGAAATTAAGGTATCCCAGGAAGTGTATCATAAACTTAGAAAAGAGAGAATTTTTGCTACCCCTTCGACATTGACCAACTTTGTGAAATATCTTTAAGGAGTGAAACCTTCTTGGTATCACAATTCTTTCTAATAATTTCAAATAAAACTTAAAAAGGAAGTCTTCGGACCTACCAAATATGTGTCAGGTCTTTAGAGCTTTAAAAACCCTGAACTAGCCTACGTTTGTTATCCTAAGTTGTGATTGGCCTTCGGTGACCTACAGAAAGTTTCCGGTTTCAAGTTGGTCTTAACCCCGTTTATAAGAGGAGACAATCGTTCACATCTGGGCTATTGGTGGTACTTCTCACATTTTGGCGCCAGATACTGACATTTGGCGAGAAAGATGTGGACGTTTTTTATAGCGGTTGCTGTCTGCCTGCTGGCAGGGCAGGCCCTGGCTGTTACCTGCCCCGCTGGATGGGCTACCTTTGGCTACTCCTGTTACAAGTAAGTGTATTAATTGTTATAGGGGAAGTTCAACCATTTCATATTTTTTTTACCAATGCATTAATACCACCATCTTTTTCCTGATGTAAATATTTTATACCAAAGCGTTTATCTTCATATTATTTCACGAAGTTGCATTTAAATAGTGTTGTAGAAAAAGAGCCAGTGAACCAAAACTTCAAAAAATTGCATGCAGCTCTCTACTCGGGACCAAAATGTTAAAACCACGAAATGCGCGGGTAAAATAGAAAATGCCTGAACATTCCCTTAGCAGCTCAGTAAGTGATAGAAATTCGACGAAATCTTGGGGATTTCACTACAAGCTTGCATGAATGTTGATATGGTTAATACCTCAGTCTCATAGCAAATAGACCGACTGATATACTTTTTCCTTTCGTGGTAGGCCTACACATTGGCCTATAATGGTGAGTTGGTGTCGGTATTCAGTTTGTATTACATGATTATCCGGTTGTACCATCTAAAAATAAAGAATTCATGTTAATTGATATAAAAAAAAACTTTTTTTTTCACATCACTTTTACACATGATATATTTTTCCTGTGTTATGAATCAGGTCTGTATATTTTTCGAGCAAAATGTTTTTAAACGATTAACATTGGTACATGTATCAAGTTATCAGTCTATATCTTACGTACAAAATGTTAATTATCCTGAAATGATTTAGCATTACTGTTGCATAGTTTTCTCCTCACACTTTTGGTATCCACTTCATCCGCTCATTTTAAGTATAAAAAAAACACTATATCTCCTCTACAATCTTTCAAACTAATCACATGCAGATTATGTGATCAAACCGAAACAATGAGAGTTTTTTTGATTTGGCACACGCAGGAATGATGCATGTCTGTATCAGATAAAGGGATAAACGGATACATATTGGATAAGGAAAGGATTGCTACTGTACATTAAAATCATACTCTTTCAATATTTTTCAAAAATGATTATCATCATTGAAGTGATATATATTTCCTGTATCATTTTACTAAAATTACTTCGTACTGCCCAGGCAGATTAAAAAAAAAAATCAAACCGAAACAAACATGTTGTTGTTTTTTTTAAAGTCATGTCTAGAATTTTCACTGTCGGGAAAATACATTTATTTAAGTAAGTTTTCATTATGTTGAAATGAAGCACACATAAACTGTCAGTTTAAAAGTAGTTCGGAAGAATGTCAAAGAAATACCTGTATTGGAGGACATTGATGTTCCTTCAAAAACAAGACAAGTTACGCATCAGCAAGCAAAGCTGAAATTGAAGCACACAATGTATTGGAGTAAAGGCTACATACATGTAGTTTAAAAGGAAATTCACAATAAGGGCGCGGTGTACACTGTTAGAACGCGGTTTAAAAATGTCGCTGTTTAAAAAAATGTTGGTTTAAAAGTTAAACATTCTTGTTTAATATTTAAACATTGTTGTTTAAAACCTGAAAAGCAAGGTTTTATAGCCTCAAAAAGACCTGTTTAAAGATTAGAGTTTAGATATTAAACAGTTTTGTTTAAACAGGCCGAGGTAAATATCACGTGATAGTCATTAGCTTATGGCATCACTCGTTACATATGGAAGGTAAATCGGCACAACGTTTCAATCACGGCGAGGGACTTAAGCCTCACACATTAAACTCGTATGTGCACAGGAGGGCATTTCATGAAAGGACTTGTCAGACGTTTTATCCGACAAACTGTTATAAGCTACTGAAATGCTTGCATCCGATTGGCTGAGAGCAAATTTGTCGGATAAAATGTCCGACAAGTCCTTTGATGAAATGGCCCCCAGATGTGTTGGCTGAGTGGATAGAGCGTCTGCCTTATAATCGAAAGGTCGTGAGTTCGATGCCTGACCGCGTTAACCAAAAGTTGGAGCGTTTTTATTTTTGGAGAGAAGCGTTAAACAATACTGTTGATATTTTAAACAACCATTAAACAACAGGTTGTTTAAAGTTTTAAACAACAATAGTGTTAAAGTTTTAAACAACTACAGGTTGTTCAATTTCTAAACAACGCTGTGCGATTCACCGGTTAACACGCAGTTGTTTAAGACTTTTAACAACTTTTAATTTTTTCTAACAGTGTATGATAATGCTATTAATACTTACATATCATGAGACTAGGCTAGATCGTACCCGATGTTATGTTACCATGGTTATTGTACTACCAGTTTGTAAACTGTATCATGTGTATTTAGTTATATTAGCTCCATGAAAATTGCTAGGTCATCGTCACTTTAGCCTTGATTGATACAACATGGTTATGGTCTGTTACAGGCCGATATGAAAATGTATGTATATTTGGGAGGACTGCATGGCTAGCTCCTAAGAGATGGAATATACAGTAAGCGGTTAATTTTACTACAAATACTCCAATATGAGGGAAATTTATATTTAAACAATATTCATGTTTAAAGCACTCTTTAACCACATCCACAATGAAAAGACTGAATAAAACCAAATTTTTAGGAATATGTTGGAGGAATATGATGTCCTACGTACGTTTAACGGAAAATAACATAAAGATCAAACAAATTTCTATAAAAGTGAATATTTGATGTTGTTATAATACGGGAACTTAAATTAAAGAAGGTTTGTATATATATAGCAATGCAATATATGTTGTTTTTTTTTTTCATCGTGTTGATGATCAGTTGACGAGTTCAGAGCCGTGCAATGTTTGTTCAATATCTTCCAAATACTATGAGTAGCTCCCGCAAACTCAATCGAATTACCCGAGCTGGCATCAATCTGTGGTCATTCCCAAAATAACTATATATTTAATTCAATTTTGAGCTTCTTAGATAACGGCTCTGAAATATAAATTGGCAAGCCATTCGACACCTTAAAAGAACTGCCGTGAAGGGAGCTTTCCTAACTTTCTGAACCCTGGCAGATTGCCCTGAACACATGGTCCATTTGGGCAGGAACTGTGGAAAGAAAAATATGTATATCATTATTGAATAACATAATTTTGAGGCCGCCATATGAAGTTTAAGTAGAGGGAGATTAATTCGATCCGTCGAGAGATGGCGCTTTTGATATTCAAAGACTTTGTCCGCCGGAATAAAATTGAATACAAAGCATGACCTTAGATTAGTAGTTCTAAATATATTTACCGTTTACTTGAGCAAATTTCATCCAGAACCCCCCCCCCTCCATCTTTTTCAGTTCACGTTGACAAAAACGCGAACATGACCATCAATTTGTTTTTTTTTTTCATGTTCGAACTGCTTCGAACTGATGAAAACAGCGAAAGCTAAACGGGTGACCTGGTTTTGCTTTCGAGGTCTGATTTGAGTTATTCACCTTAAAATCATACCAAAACACTGAGATGAACCTATCTATATCATATTTTGATATTTTGATATTTTTTTATATATAATTTATTTTACTTGAATATCGTTTCACCGTTTCAAGACCAAAGTATTTTGCTCGTGCAGGCCCAATTTTTTTATTTTTTTATTTTATTTTTTTTTATTTTTTTTGGGGGTGGCACTTCATATATATTATTTTTTTTTTTTTTTTTAGGGGGGGGGGGGAGGTATTATTTGACCAATCACTTTCATATTTGGCACGACTACAGAACAACCCAAGTTCTACAGTTTGGTAGAACTAGAATTTCTCAAGGTCATCATATGGGGTGCTATTTGCAGATAAATAAAGAAATATAGGATTACATAGGAAAATGCACATACTTCAAATTTGAATCAGTTTAACTGTCTACAATCAGAGTTTGATGGGACTGTTAGAAATTATGCTTTATGATTCATTCATCGTAATTCATCTATTTAAAGTGTTCAAGGTTGCTGTCAAATTGGGGAGCCTTATGCTCTTAAATAAGAAAAACGCAATTTTACCACTAGAGGGCGTTTTATGCAATTAACTAAAATGATTAACATCTAATTGCTGTTGTACTAATTTTCACTGTTAAGGTATGCAAAGTGACTTTATAATAAGAAATATTCATTTTCTGTGAATTCGAAGAAATAGACTCGCTTGAGAAATAAGAAATGTGAAAAAAAAAATGATAGGCGATGTTTTCTATTTGGCTTATATTTATTGTTTTGGCGCCATTGTCCAGATCAAAGTCAGAAGAGTGGTATTCAGAATTTTATTTCCATACAATTTCAAGTAAGAAACCTCATTGATAACACCCTCATATTCATTATATTAAGGTGTTAGGGTGTCAACTATGGATATCGAAAATGACCGAAAATTGGACTAACAGTCTAATAACATAATTATAAATCATTAAATAAGCGACGATGATAATGGTATTTTTGTTTTAAAACCGTGAAAGTCACAGACGGACCCAGTCTGAAATCAAAATAAGTTAGTGTCTGATGATATATATATATATATTTTTGTCGGACAGTTCATACCACAGTCACTGCCCTCTAATCAAACTTAGACTCGCTGGCCCGTTCTCATTTCCCCCTTGAAAAAAAAAACACCCCACACATTATTTCAAAATATTTTACACCTACATTATTTTCCCCCGACTGTACCATTTTTTTAAAACACAGATTATAGTATTCCTGGTATTGAGAATTTTTATTCGACGTGAAATGAAGTGATTTTTTTTATTTTTTAAATTTTTTTTTAGAAAGACACCAAAATGGGGATATATTGTCATGCACATAGTATAGAGGCGGACAATATTTAGTTATTACTTTGTGTACTACATGATAATAATAATAATACAACAAATATCGATATGTTTTTTCAAACTGGTGAATTCCTAGCAAAAACATTCAAATTTCTAACATTAATAATTTTGATAATCGATGTATCTCTTTTAATGATATACATGTATATCGTCTTGCTGACGTTACAGGCCCGACCAATTTAAAAATTTCCTTCATAACTTGGTACATAGGCCCAACATTATCTGTCATTTTCTTTTAAAGCTCAATTCCCCCCCCCCCAATGTTTGAAAGCATTTGAGGTGGGGTGGAGTTGGGGGGGGGTACGTTGAGATCCGGCGATTCTAAAGAGAAATACGCACCACACTAAACAGTGATACTGTTTTGCCCCTATACCCCTTCCCCTCCATTCTTGTTACAGAGAATCTAGTGTAGTGGGAAATGTGAAACATGGGTCAAGAAAATAATTGTGAGCTTTTAAATTATTTTCAAGGTATTTAGAAAGAATTATATTGTAGAAAGTTCCACTGAAAAGGATTGCTCTTCAAATACCCTTATAATGATAAAAGGACCAAAAGGGCTGATATGTTCGGGTCCCGTACATGTGAGCACATGTACATGACTGTAGTCCCACATATGCATTTTTGAGTGCAGTGCATGTTCCTCTTCGAAGAATATGTTACATTTCTTATCATATTCTTGATTCCAAAACCTCACATCAATAAATAATTCTTAGGTGCATTGTTATCAACCTTTCCAATCACTTTGAGACAGTTTCTTTCACGATTCAATCTCATGACTACAACACTATATTAGCTTTAAAAATGGAGTGATACTCTTTTCCCAAAAGTTTGAATTCCAGGAAGATTGTATTCGCTGTCTCTTTAAACTATTTTTAACTGGCAGTGCTAACGTTCCTTTTAAGGCCCCTTGATATTGTAATCTCAAGATGCATGACGGGAAGTGAACAACTTTCTCTACGGAACCGATGTGCTGACGTCATCCTTCCTGGTTACAGCTCTAACTTGTTTTAGGGGATCAGCGAACTGCCTAAAATAGCGTGCGGGACAGGAAGTCGTACAGGGGTAGAACTGACTGGGCAAAGAAAGCTTCACGAAGACAATATTTTTCAGGAAAGCATGGTCTCATGAATACGCGACTTTATAATAAGTGCCTTTTTTTAGTCCAAAGTTATTTAAATTTTAAGTTGTCCAATCACGTATAAGGAAAACTACCCCCGGACAATTACCCCCGACAAACTACCCCCGGACAACTTACCCCCAAGGACAATTACCCCTTGGACAATTACCCCCCGACAATTACCCCTGAGGAATTAGCCCCGAGGACAATTAACCCCGACAATTACCCCCGGACAATAACTCCCGTACATTAACCCCCGGACAATTACCCCGACAATAACCCCCGGACAATTACCCCCGAGACAATAACCCCCGAGGACAAATTACCCCGACGACAACTACCTCAAGACAATTACCCCCTGATAATTACCCCGGACAATTACCCAGGACAATTACCACCGAGGACAATTACTCCCGAGCACAATTACCCCCGAGGACAACTACCCCAAGACAATTACCCCCTGGACAATACCCCCGAGACAACTATCCCAAGACAATTACCCCCTGGATAATTACCCCCGGACAATTACCCCACACGAACGCGTAAGAACCACGTAAGATATTGTATATTTATATATATGGTCCAACGGCAATGAAGCATGAAATGCTTAGTGATGTTTTATCGTAAGAACGCTGTAAGGAGAGCAACAACAACATCAGACGAAACGTCTTGTAAAAGTTGCAAATTATCTTTATGCTTCATTTCTTCCCAATTCCATAATCATGTTTATTCATATTTTTTCAGGCCTAATTAATGATTTCATTTATGTGATACAATAAAATTCGATAAAAATCAATGAATTTGTTTGGAGAATACTACGTGTTGTTTTTGTCTTTAACAATAATCAATTCTCGATAGTTTTATACAGTAACCACGTTAATAAGGTGGTGTAAATCAAATAAAAACTATCGGCCCGGATTCTTGACGGTGATTCTTCTGAAAATCCGTGTCTGAAACCATGGTTTTGATGGTGTCATAAGGGCCATAATTAATGACTCTATAAATTAACAAGTAAAGTGAAAATAAGTAATATGACATTTGATTTTACGATTAACCTTATTGATTCCAAATCGATGCGGAGAGGGGGGGGGTAATTGTCGTGTTTAATTGTCCGGGGTAAATTGTCCTCGGGTAAATTGTCTCGGGGTATTGTCCGGGGTAATTCCGGGTATGTACAGGGGGTAATTCGCGTAATTGCCGGGGAATGTCGGGGTAATTGTCCGGGGGTAATTGTCCTCGGGGGTAGATTGTCCTCGGGGGGTAATTGTACCGGGTAATTGTCCGGGGTAATGTCCGGAGGGTAATTGTCCTCGGGGGTAATTGTCCTCGGGGTAATTGTCCGGGGGATAATTGTCCGGGGGTATGTCCGGTAATTGTCCGGGAATTGTCCAGGGTAATTGTCTAGAACAGTCCAATCACCCTCCACAATTTGGCAAACTTTAGGCTCTGTTCACAAATATTAATAGCATTCATCAACTTAAAAAAAACGATATATACATTTATTGTACTTTTAACTTGCTTGTAAGAAGAGCCCCCCCCCCCAAAAAAAGAAAGTCGTATGCAATTATTTGAAAATTCCGAGGAAAGTATGCAACAGAATTAAAGTGCGAGATATAACCCTTTTGCTGATTCTTGAGTATGTTTATCTCTTTTATATGAGAGCTAATTTCCTCTCTCTAAAGAAAAAAAATAAACGATATACAACAAAATATCACCAACAACAAATCGACTTCTTTGATGTTTAGCACTCGAACGTTTCTTTCTAATGTCAACAGATGGCGGTAGAGCTAATACAGAACCAATTTATTTTAGTTTGGCCACCTCATTTTCCTTTGCTTAGTTTGTGTGTTATGAAAGATTTAACCAATTCGAAACTGGCGAAACACTCTAATTTTTTTATTTATTTATTTTTTTTTTTAATGAATCACCGATTAACCCCAAATTCTATTCAGTATGAGACTTTTCAGATCATATTCAAAGTGGATTTCTCTGCATAATGTGTTATTGCGCAAGATTAAATTATTTACGATTATCACATATTACAGTTGCAGCCCAAAATAAATGTCCCTTACACTAGAATTTCCTCTCAAAATTCAGTCAAACCTTGATAGAACAATAACTGATCATTTTTTTTTTCCAACCTGGAAGAAATTGGGAAGGGCAGGAATTAAATCCCTGTACAGACTTTACTCATATTATTCAAGGAAACGGAAGCCATATAACATATATATATATACTGATAGTAATATAAATAACTGGATTGAAAAAAAACAAACAAACAAACAAAACAAAAAAAAACGCTTGATCATCACTTGTTCATCTGAGCCTGTGTTTCCGACGGATAACAGGGAAAGGAAAATGGAGACTTACTGGAATTTATAGAATTTCCTAATAGTTTAAGAGATCATAATGTATTATCTGCAGCAAACGATTTTGAATCCTAACATAAACAAAAGCCGGATTGAATCGTTAACAAAACGTTGTGCAGTTTATTTTAATATACCGAGTGAGTCAAAAAAAAACTTTACACCTAGAAAAATGTCAATAAAAAGAAAACCAATTAATAAACTCCAAATTATTTTACATATTCCGAAAGTGTAACTCCTCCCGCATCTTCTGGTACCATTTTTGTGTGGTATGTCTTTACGCTTGGATGAACACGACGCATTGTTTGCTTACATGTCAATTTCGAATTGTGCCAGAATTGGAGTAAAATCAAAACAACAAAAAGTTAGAAAAGGGCAACTTTATCCTGATTAAAATTGCATAACTGTTTAACAAAAATGTCTTCCGCTTAATAACTTGGCAGGGGTGTTGTTACACACATGGACTACATTTTGTATAAAAATTAGATTGACTCGTGAAGTAATGCACGAATGAGTACACATTAAAGAGCAAATTGCCACTAACAGACCTAAAAAGGCCTCCTAATACTTTTGAAAAGTGATTATTTTGTCTTTGCCGAGCGCTTACTCATGCCTGACTCTACAGATCTATCTCATTTTCATACAAAATGTAGTCAATATGTGTACCAACATCCCTGCCAAGTTATTAAGCGGAAGACATTTTTGTTAAAAAGTTATGCTATTTTAATCAGGATAAAGTTGCTTTTTTCTAGCTTTTCGTTGTTTTGATTTTACTCCCATTCTGGCACAATTCGAAATTGACATGTTCGCAAACAATGCGTCGTGTTCATCCAAGCGTAAAGGCATACCACACAAAAATGGTACCAGAAGATGCAGGAGAAGTTACTCTTTCAGAATATGTAAAATAATTTGGGGTTTATAAATTGGTTTTCTTTTTATTGACATTTTTCTAGATGTAAAGTTTTTTTTTGACTCACTCGGTATACTTTGATATGACGACACTTCGCTTGATAAAGTTCAGTGCCTTGTAAATTAATGTTATCTTTGATAGAAACGGAATGCGCTGAAAAAAATTCCTTGTCCAGACAATCTGGGGAGCGTTTCATGAAAAGACTTGTTGGACGTTTTATCCGACAAACTGTTATAAGCTACTGAATTGCTTGCATCTGATTGGCTGAGAGCAAACTTGTCGGATAAAATGTCCGACAAATCCTTTGATGAAATGCCCTCCAGGTCCGAGATCAATTTTGCAAACTTGAGCTTGAACAACTACCCTCTATACAATTGCCCCCGAAAAACTCATCCCGCCAAGAATTTACAACCTAACCGTAACCATTTTTCTTGGGGGGGGGGGGGGGAGTTGTCTGTCTGTGGTTTGATTTAATTCTGGTGTTCATCTATGGCATTTATTGGATAATTGTGTGGAATGTATGATCCCGTATTCCACTTAAGATTTTTATTTTCTCTCATTTCTTTCACATGCTATCTAGATTCACAATTTAAACCAAAGTTAACGCGGAGCGGACTATCAATGGAGTGACGCAACGTCGCCGCTGCCAACTCGTCCAGGAATAGGACCAAAATGGACAGCTCTATCGGGGCAGACGCTGTCTCATCGAGAACCCACGTGAAGACAAAATCATCTACAACTGGCTCTACAATACAGGAGCGCTCACAGAACAAAGTCTGGACAGGACTAGTAGGAATGAGAAACTCAGAATGTGTAAGCACCAAGGACCCTGTTCTAAAAATTTGCCTTCGGCATCAGAAGAGTAATATATAGCC
>CALNVZ010003426.1:40711864-40734349 GCA_940671915.1 Paracentrotus lividus
ATAATAGGAGAAATAGAGGAGAGCTTGCATTTTTGTTGATTTTGAAGTTCATAATTCTAGAGAGATAGAGAAATAGCGTGTTTTCTATTCAGAATAAATTCACATTTACATAGAAGTTTAGAAGCTCCGTCCAACAATATTTAATCAGCCTTAAATAGAAAAATAGCATTTTTGTTGATTTTTAGCCGTGAGGCACGGACGCCTGTAGTTGGACATAGACACACATACTTGACCACTTTGTTATATTTTGATAGCCGAGCGGTTATCAAAAATCATAGACGAATGTGAACGGAGGAGACTCGGGGGCGCGCCCCCTCCACTCCAGTCTCATGCAGAGTCTTTCGTGTAATCTGGCAATATATAGAAGGGAACCAAATAAAGTACAAACAATCGTTGGAGAATGGAGGGGTGGGAGTAGGGAAAAACTTTGCTTCTCGAACGGAGTCCATGATGAGAATGATTTTATTTCAGACACAATTCTTCCGCAGATCAGATGCAAGTTTTAAGTAAACGCGTGGGAAAGTGTGTTGCGCTTTGATGTTGAAGAACAAAAGAGACCGCGTTTCTATTGGGGTATGTAACTCTATGGTTTCTATGATAATTGCCGACATGCGCGCGTATGACATATTTATGTAGATTAATACGCGGCGCTTTGATTAGTCTGCAAATTATATTTGTGAACAACTCAACAGTTGTTAATGTTCTCTATTTAAATGCATTCTCTTTGGCCCAGGTATACAATTTGACGCAAGGGTTGCTATCTTTTTATTCTCAGTTCGACATAAAATATTGCAAGATTTCTAACATGACACCAATTAATCAAAACATTCAGTTAATCCTCCAATTCATTCTTCTTTCTTTGTCATTTCTTTTTTTTTTCTTCATAATTTAAGATCAAGAGTGGGGCGACTCCGCCCTATATCGACGATATATTTATAGGAGAGGCCGGTATTCATGGGCATCACTCCGAACTTGAGCTGGGGTGGGGGCGGGACTGGTACAACATGGACCTCGCCTCGGCTTTCCTTTACTTCCTCTACTTTAATACTCAAAATAATTTGAATAAGAATAAGAATACTAGAAAGTGCCCCTTTATTTCTTCAATATATCTTTTAAACCCCCAACTTTTCGATTTAATGAAAATTTTTCATAAAAACGACTGGTTCAGAAAACTACTAAACAAAGCCTTTCGTGAAAAGCCCCCCCCCCCCCCGGTGTTCCCGAAAGGGTGCGTTAACTTTACTCCCCTCCCTCAACCTACCCTTTCGAGAAAAGCCCCCCCGGTGTTCACGAAAGGGTGCGGCCATCCCCGCTCCACCCCCGCTCCGCGAACGCAGACGATCGTTGCAAGCCCCTTTTTTGTTTGTTTTGGCAAAAGTGGGTGTGACCTTCCATTTCAACGGCACAATGCGCCTGAACTGGTTGACCAATTTTTGTGAAACTGGTACCATTCAAAAGGAAATTCAAAGAGAAATTCAAAAATGGTATCAAAAATATTATTGGAGCAATTAAAAGTGCTATGACCTTTGACCTTTCCTTTAACCTTGATTTTGACCCCCAGACGAATAATATTTTTACTTGATTTTTATGTATGTTAATTGTCAGTATAATATTAACATAACATGTAAATATCTAGGATGATATTTTATTTCTTCACCTTTAAAAACTCTTTTAAATGTATTTTTCAAAGTTACTGTTACCCCCACATACTGATATTTGTGTGGGTAATGTGTGTACAAGACTCCATTATACATGAATACTTTCAAACTGAAGTAACATTACAATCATATACCATTAAAGTATTCCATATCTGTTTCTAATGCTTCAAAGATCTCAAGGATGTATCCAGTTTGGGACAGTAGAGCTGACTACATGTAGGAAGCATTTTGTTTCTGTCAAAACCGCAGATTTCTGATAATTTGTATGTATACCTTTTGCACCCCAATCAAAAGGGCTAAACAAATGTCTCTATTCATAAGCAAATGGAGTCTACGTAAATGTATACATTATTATTGTGTTTAATGTTTCCTTTATTACCTGAAAAGTTTAGTATCCTGTTTTAATTGAATGTAATTTAACTTCAGTTTGGAAGTATTCAAGTAAGCCTATAATGGAGACTTGTTCACACATTACCAACACAAATATCAGTATGTTGGGGTAACAGTAATTTTGAAAATTACATTTAAAAGAGTTTTTAAAGGTGAAGAAATAAAATATCATCCTAGATATTTACATGTTATGTTAATATTATACTGACAATTAACATACATAAAAATCAAGTAAAAATATTATTCTTCTGGGGGTCAAAATCAAGGTTAAAGGAAAGGTCAAAGGTCATAGCACTTTAAATTGCTCCAATAATATATTTGATACCATTTTTGAATTCCTCTTTTCATTTCCTTTTGAATGGTACCAGTGTCACAAAAATTGGTCAACCAGTTCAGGTGCATTGTGCCGTTGAAATGGAAGGTCACACCCATTTTTGCCAAAACAAATCAAAAAGGGCGGGCAGGAGCACGGAAACCGTCGAACCGTTTACGCTAATTTTTTTTGTTTCATGGGAAGGTAATGTTAAAGTTTATGTTTACCAATTTTGAGTGAATTCCGAGATGGTAGGGTATAACCCATCGGGTGAATTGGCTTGGAATGACCCGAATGTAAAATAATTCACGAGGTAATGGTTATGAAATGAATCATGATATTGAGAAAAAATACAAGGCAAGTACCATTGAATTCCATTGGTTGCATAATTATTTCTAAGTCTCCACTTTGAAGAACTACCAAGCACATGCTGCAGGAGGAGAAGCAACTCAAGCGCAATATATCAAAATATCTATACTTATACTAAAATCTGCAAATCATTCCAAAATGATTAAATAATATATATATTTCATTCCCAATTTTCAGTCTCACAATAAATTTAAAATTTGTATTCAAAATTTATATGTACCAGAATTATACCCCAGCTTCAATTGAAGCCCTTTTCCACACAGTCCTAGCTACGACAAGGCAATGTCAATTTGCAGTATAATACCCATTTCATATGGACCTCTTACCTGTTAAAGTTAAGCAGGGAAAGGTGTGACCCGCTTAAACTTTGGATGATATTTCATTTCCCTCCTTAACTTCCCCGGTTAAAAGGGGCATCAAAACCATGCGGGGAAAACAGCGCTATCTGCCTGAACTTGTCCTATATGAAATGGGTATGGTCTTCAACCGGGTCTTTTATGGCCTGAAGTACATAGAATTGCATTTTTTATTGAGAGTCAGAAGTGCCTGAGCTGGCAGACCATATGTTGACATTTTTTGTAATTAAATTCTGTCCAAAAAACAATTGAATTTAATAATCATTATTCAACAGGTGTATGCAAGCAATCACCTACAAAGCTACAAAAATATTCCTTCTACATATTTAATATTGCTAAATACAGCAATTATCTCTAAAACAACTGGTACACACACAAAAAAAGAAAAAGGCTTTGACTTTGATAAAAATATATAATGCAGAAACTTGCTTCAATCAAGGACAATAATTGGAGGAATGTCATTAATACAAAAACAAAATATAAGCTTCTAAAAAAATGTTGGTGGGTGCTTTTAGCGGTGGAACATATAATTGTGTGATTAAATATAAGAATATAATTTATTTAATATATATAAAACGGTTAAATATATACAATGCAATACTATGAATCTATTCAAATGTAAAGATCAAAAGTAAATCAAAACATAGTTCAACAGATTTATCAGCATGTTTCATTAAAAAATGAATAATTAGAATCCCATCAAATCAACAATTATACAATGTATGAGGAAACCATGTGATGGGTCTTCATTTTCTGTTTTGCCAACTCAAGAATTTTTTGCTAAAACATGCAGGAAATAATGAAATTTTGTATTCATTTATTTTTTTATTTTTTTTTGTAGGGCAGTATTAAATATCCACCATCATCTCATATTCAAAGGGCATCTTTTGGATGGTGATTTGTTTTTGTAATTTTTATTATTTTTTTTCAATACTATAAATGTAATAATACTAACATTGTCTTATGCCGGGCCCCATGGGAGAACAGTTCATTAAAAGAGCTGAAGTGGCTACCCTAGGTAAATAAGTTACTATCATATTATTATAAGTACATGAAGCTTTTGAATATGATTGTCGGAAAATTATGTATCAACGGCCAAGACCGTATGGTGGGTCTACTGACCAAGGAAGTGTGCCATTTGCGTCTTTTCCCCTACATTGAGACATCCTGCCCTGCATTTCAGACAAAATCCCTTCTACACAATGTGATGGGGGGGCACTAGATTCAAATCTCCAAAAGTGGTTTATTCGGTTTTATGTAATGTCCAGGCGCGGATCCAGAGATGACTTTTACGGGGTTCGGAAAGGTACCTTTCACGTGACCTTGGCTGCGCTGATTAGCCCGAGGGGGGGGGGGGGGTTGGTTGGGGGGGGGGGTGTTGAAAATTTTGGCCTTTTGGCCGTTATAAATTTCAAACATACGTTCATACTAGGGGAGGGTCAGGTCATCGTTTCGTCCGGACAATTGACAAGCAAACAATAAAAAATAAAAATAAATATTTAAGATTTTAACGGGGAGTGCTAAAAAGGTTTATGTACAAAAGGTATGCTGATTTCCCAATCTTACGGGGTGCGCTAGCACCTTCAGCCACCCCCCTGGATCAGCGCCTGATGTCCACTTGGTCTTACAGCAGTTCATTCAATTCTCTGATTGTTTTACACCTAAATTTGGTCTATTAACAATTTGGTCTAATTTCCACTTAGTGTAATACATACTTGGTCTCATGACCACTTGGTCTAATTGGCAATTCATCTAATTGCCATTTCATCAAATTCCACTATGAGTGTTTGGTCTATTAGTATTAGCAGTTTGCAATGGTAATTGACTAAGTGGCGTTAGACCAAGTGGACGTTAGACAAAACGTGGCATTAGACATAATGGGAATAAATTAGCAAAGTGGCAATTAGACCAAAAGGTAATTAACCAAATAGTTTTAGACGAAATGGAATAAGACCTTGTGAGAGGACACCAAACTGGCATTAATAGTCAAATACCCTTTTCAGACTGCAGTTAAAATCCTTAACCCCAGGAAATAGGTGGTGCTAAGGGGGGGCCTTAGTACCACCTATTTCCTGGGGTTAAGCTTAGCACGCTTCGGTTTCAGACTGCGTTTTACCAAAGTAGGCTAGCATGGTAAATAGTACGGCACTACAGTTAGCCGGGCAATTGCGGTGCTAAGAGTTGCAGTCTGAAACCAAACCATGCTAAGGAAAAGCGGGGCTAAGCATTAGCCAATCAATGAAAATGTGGTCATGAATTATTATGCATAATTATTTGTAAACTTGATAACACAAGTAAAGAGAAAAAAAATGAATAACATAAGGAAGAAGAGAAAAACAATGAATAACATAAGGAAAGAGAGATAAAACAATGAATAACATAAGGAAAGATAGAAAAACAAGAAATAACATAAGGACAAAGAGAAAAACAATGAATAACATAAGGAAAAAGAGAAAAACAATGAATAACAAGGAAAAAGAGGGAAAAAAAACAATGAGTAACATAATGAAAGATAGAAAAACAAGGAATAACATTTATAAGGAAAAAGAGAAAAAACATGGAATAAAATAAGGAAAAAAGAAAAAACAAGGAATAACATAAGGAAAAAGAGAAAAACAATTAATAACAAAAGGAAAGATAGAAAACATAGAATAACATAAGGAAAGAGAGAAAAACAATGAAGAACATGAAGAAATACAATGAAATCATTAATATTCATCCAGCAAATAGTCGAGGGTTAAGGAATACCCAGTGTGAAAAGCATTGAATTTCTTAAACCCGGCTAAGCAAATAGTATGGGGTTAAGAAACACAGTCTGAAAGCAAAAAAAGATAGTACAGGGTTAAGGATAGTATGCGGTTAAGGATAGTACGGGGTTAAGAAATAACAGTCTGAAAAGGGTATTAGTGGGTTTAGACCAAGTGGCAATTATTGTTGTTCAAGGAAAAGGTTAATAGCTTTGGTTGATGTGAATGCCCATTCTTCAGTAGGTCTGGAGTTTTAGTGCAATTCTTTGTACTCGCTGCTAAACTCATATCCAGATAAGCTAAGCTTGGTGATGGGTGGGTATTTGTTGATATTGATCAATGCATTCAAGGACTGCCTCGTTGCCGGATGGCCGAAGAATGCGATTGATTGCCGGTCCTGTGTTGCTGCTTATCTGAATCCAGAGGAATCATCAAACAACGGTTGTTTCTGGTAAGAGAGAAGAGGATGTGACATGGGATAAATCAAAGAGACAGAGCTGGAAAAATAGCTGATTAATAGAGGTTTGAAAAGCGAAATTAAAAAGCTCCCATACGTCATTTACAGAGGAGTCTAAATAACTTGAGTCACATAACAAAAAAAGCCGATCAGCCAAAAACTGAACTCCCCTCTACTGCTGAAAGACCTCTCAAATATGGCGTTGGTATTACACCCGTTGACGACAAAAATTGTTTGGCCTGATGTCATTACCCCGAGACGAGATTAAAAAAGAGACGACCTGTCCGCGCCGTCGGGCTCTGGTTAAATCGCTCATTGCGTAGCCTGGTCGCACGCTTAGGTAATGGATCTTATGAAGTGAGCTTGATTTTATATATAATTATAATTTTTTCTATTAACGTATTTGGCTGTCTTAGTTCTCAATCTGACCCTTTATAACTTACATGATTGAGATTCCTACATCCCATGTCAAACTGCGAATATTACTACATAGAAAATAAATATAATATTGTAAACAAGAAAGCATTCATCCGGTTGTAAACTGATGTATCTTGTCTTGGCCTTGAAAAAAAAATGTTATACACCCTAAAATGAGTCTCCGAACAAGGTGAACAAAGCTGTAGCTTTTTTTTAAAATCCCTATTTAAAGATTTCTTATTGAATTCGTATTGAATTTTCTTATACCAGTGGCCTAAGATTATACCTATGGTTTAGTTACAAAAGAAAACCAAAAATGATTCTGTCTCTGTGTTGCCAAAACTGATTCTTGAACACACTGTCTCTTTACTCTTTTTCTTTTCATTTCTTACAACAATTTAAACTAAGGCCGTATATCCTCTTCTTTGAAAAGTACTATGGGGTAAATGTTTTTAGTCATTTAGATTTAGTTTTAAAGAATTTAAAGAATAGTTTTCTTCTCAGCTTAAGCCACTGGAAGCGCTGGCTTAATTACAAGCCACCGATCGATACATTCTTATTATCTCAGAATACATCCGGGTTTTTTTGTGTGCGCCGCCAATGTTAAGATATAAATCGCTCACACCTTGCGCTATCCATTGAATTGTCATGCCGTGGCTAAACAATAAAATTAAACAAAAGGAGGATCAGCGAAACCGAAAATTGCTAAAATCGGCTGATTGGTCACTTATTATACACTTTGTTGACGCATTTCTTCTGAGTGCCTGAGAAAATATACATGTATCTATTTAAAAAAAGCTTACTTATTAAATAGTTTTATGACATGTTTTCACTAGTACATGTCCACTCATTTCATAAAATTAACTACTGCATATAGCAAATAATTCAACAAAAGTAGTACAAAAGTTGAATTTTAGGGGGTATTGGTACTAAAGATGTGGCATAAGGAACCGAGGTATACCCGTGTTTCCCTCCTTGAGTTGTGTTAGACGGGACCCGGGTATACCCCGGTTCCCGCTCTCAAATGCGTGATTAAAAAAGCCAGTGGCGGATCAAGGATTTGAAAATTCAGGGGTTGAGAGTCGTACAGAAATGTTCTTAATGAACATGCACTGTCTATTAGTGTTTTTCAAATAACACGGAGGGTGGGGTTCCCCTTGCCCCCTTATCGTCATTCCGCCACTTAATAATTACACACTTGAGGAAAGCATTAACCCTCTAGCTCTTCAAATGCTCTTCAGCTCACTCTTCAAAACCGCACCGTAACCGCTTGTTGATTGTGTGCATAGCCCTACAAAGAGACCAAGCCATTTTTTAGATTTTTCATAAAACTGCATATAACCTATCCATGATTTGCAATAGCGCCATCTATCAGTGGAAGAACCTGAACAGTTTTAGTGAGACCTCATAATGAAAAATGATGTTACATATTATTTTAAAGACACATTAACAGTGGCCTTTCAGGATATTTTATTATTTCTGGTCAGTCAACAAACTGGCTTTGGGGTTCTGAGGTTTCAGGTTTACAGGGATGCTTTGCTCCTTTGTTAATGACCATGGTGATACAGAGCACCATTAGTATCATGCATGTTAGTCTTGCCCTGTATAAAATAAATCACTGATATATTTCTTATTTTCTTCTTCTTCTTGTAATCAATATCGGAAGCTTTATTTCATCCATGAATCATTAATACCAATTTTGTCATTCCAAGTATATTCCTTTAAAGTTTGCAAACTGTAGGCCCGTCTTCACTAGCTCGAGATGACAAAATAGCTAGCTATTTCTGATCTGGCCAATTAGCCCGATCAAAACTAGCTCGAGATTATTTGTAATGTGGACGCAATTAGCTGGCTATTTCGTGGGCTACAATCCCGAGATTCAAGCCTGAGTCAACTAGGGCTAGTTCGCGAAATAGCTAGCTATTTTGCGAACTAGCCAGCTAATTCGCAGATGTGGACGCACTCTGGTTTTTTGACTTGCGATAATTTATTCATGATGTCCAACCATAATGCAATTCGAGTTCCGGTTTTGATATAATACGGAATGATAGAATTAAAAAGAGATGAAAGAATGATAACACAAAGAAATACATAAGAATTGATAAAAGAGAGGATAGAAGAAGAATACATAGTAATTGAGAGAAGAGAAGATGAATGAAGGAAACAAAGAAATACATAAGAAATGATAGACGATATTAATGAAAGAAGGAAAAACAAAGAAATATATAAGAATTGAGAGAAGAGAAGATGAAAGAATAACAAAAACAAAGAAATACATAAGAATTGATGACTAAAACAAAGAAATACATAAGAAATGATAGACGTTAAAACGAAAGAAGGAAAAACAAAGAAATACATAAGAATTGAGAGAAGAGAAGATGACAGAATGAAAAAAAAACAAAGAAATACATAAGAATTGAAAGAAGAGAAGATGAATGAAGGATAAAACATAGAAATACATAAGAATTATAAAAGAGAAAATAAAAGAAGGACAAAAAAAAACAAAAAAAAACAAACATACATTAGAAATAATGGAGAAATACAACTGGAAGTCCCCAGCCCATAGCGTGGGGAAAAAAATGGCGCGATTTTCAAAACTCAAAGTCCCGAGTGCGCATGCTCCGTAGCTCGAGCTAATTCATCGCTCGAGAGGGAAATCGTCAACTTGAGCTGATGTGGACGTGGTTTTTCGTATCTCAAGATATTTTAGGGGGAGGGCTGATCGGGCTAGAATCTGGAGATGGAGCAAGCTCGAGCTGATGAGGAAGCAGCTTGTGTGCATTATAAAAAGACAGCAGGTCCGGAGCTCCCATGGGTAATTTGACACCATGGATGTTTACCCTGTAACAGCTGTTTTGCATCATCTGACCACTGCCAGTCTTATGTCATGCCTAGTTTATTCCACCCATCGCTTCATCTGGTAAAGTCGTTAAATCTCCCTTTCCCTGGCCTGATGATGCCCGAAGCTGTCTAGGGTGGGACAGATTGTTTTGCTGTGGTCAAGAAATTTAGCTTCAAGATGGGTATTTCCAGTGCTTTTCTCAAAGTCTGGGGTCAGCAAATTATGATCCACTCCCCATGAAATCTGACGCCCCTATGTCTTTAACTACAGAATTTAGAAAATTCTACTCTTGTAAAAAGGCAGAGTAGCATACAAGACAATGCTAGTCTGTGAGTACACTTTATGTGCACCTTATAAACCAAACAAATATTTACTGTGAGCAAACGCCTTGAAGAAAATCATATAGCAAGCAAACAAGAGATGATTGTCATAATTTAGTTCAATAATGTTTAACAATGTATACTTACCGAAGCGATGAGTTTGTCTGAAGTCCATCTTTGCATAAGATCACCAATGTTGACAACAACAGTACCGTCTACAGGACTGGCAGGAATCCATTTATCATGAATGTTCCTCACCTGGACAAAGTTTTAACAAGATAAAAAAATTGAAAGGTGATATACACAATTGTATCTCCTTTTTGCACTTCAACCCCTTCTCTCTTTTTCTCTCCCACCCTACTTTCTCTTATTATCCAACTTGACCCTCCCTCAGACTCCCAAAACAACCGATCTCAATGTTGCGCTTACCCCATCCTCTATCCTCTATTAAAGGTCATGTATAGTGTTGGGAGAATAGATTTTTTGTTTTGCTTCCAGAGCAGAATAATATGAATGAATACCTCAATTAACGATTAACCTCTGTGTAAAAGGATTTTAATAATCCATCTAACACCGATTTAGACAACTGTTGCCAAATATATCAATGACGTCCAAAATCAGTAGAGATTCCAGGCACAATGCCGATCACGTTTGTGTTGCAAGATATGTGGCTTTCCATCACGACTGCACCACAGAATTCATCCGCTATACCATCAGCTGTGCTGTTGGCATGCCAGGGTTCTGGGTGATGAAGAAGTACTAGGCCTTGCTTATGAACATTCCCCGTGCTCATGAATTATTGATATCATGGCGAACCATCATTGGAACATGTTATTCCTTGCCCACTTACTGTTACTGTCTTTTTAGAACTAATGACGAAAGTTCAGAGCACGGTTTTTCAAATAAAGTGTTTTCTACCAACTAATTTGGGGGCCTTTAAATTACCACCACAGGCTGTGTCTCTCTGAATCGCCCATTTGTCCTCCCCCTTTTCAGTCCAAATGCAACCCCTTTATCCATCAACGCCCCCTCCCCCCGCCCCTTTCAGTCCCACACCATCTCGTCTTTTCACCCTCGACTATTTAACTTCTCATTCCGCTCACACCCCTTCTAGTTCACCTCATTCTCAGTCATTGCCCCGCACATCAGCTCTACTTCACCTTCCCTATCAGTTCTTGTCACGCACTACTGCCTCAGTCCCTCTATATCCTTCCACTCTGGTCCTACTCCCATTTCTCCCTATTTTATCATCTCAGTATCCTACCAACCCCTTTCCCAACCTCCCCCCATTCTCCAGTCTCGCCACCACTCTCTCTCAGTCTCCTAACTACCCGATTCCTATCTTTACAAGTATCGTCTCCCACGAATTTATCACCTTTTGGATGACGACGGCTTTCTACGAGAGCCGAGCGCGGGTGTTCGTGATGATGCTACGACGGGGTTTACAGAAGAGAGCCGAGATATTCTCCTAATATATTGAACGTATTCGGCTTTCCCAGCTTTTTGTGAGCTGCGACGGCTAAGTTTTGAGGAAAAGGGGGAATACGACAAAGATTATTCATTTTTATCATTAAGAATTAACCTGTACGTGGAAAAAAATCAAGAAAAACTCCTTTATTCGCATTACCATAACTTTAATAAGAGAACGAATTACCGAATCTTTACTTTGGGGTACGCGTACGCAGTCGAGCGCAGGGCAAAAAACACAAAAAAAGAAACAAAAACCAAACCAAAAAAACAACAATACTAAAAATAGACAATAAAAATAAACAATACACAACACAAACAAAAATAAACACAAAAAAACAAAAAAAACAAACACACAACAATAAATAAAAAAAAAAAAAAAACAAAAAAAAAAAACCAAACCACCAAAACCCAATCCCAAACAGAACACAAAACAGGGACCACCCCAAAAAAAAAAAAAAACCCATCCCCCAAACCCACACCCACCCACCCCACCCCCCATACCCCACCCCCACAATAACCACAGACAAACAGCGCCGAGGGGAGGGAAAGGGGGGGGAAGGGGAAAAAAGAGAGAGAGAGGTATAGGAAACCGGAATGATTGATGAAGCTAAGAGACCGAGATTATCGGGTAGAGGATCAGAAGAGGAGGAATTGGACGGAATGGGAGGGGAGGTGGGGGGAAGGGAAAACGAGGAGGAATTGAGGGAAAAGGAGCAGAGAGAGAGGGGAATAGAATCAAGAAGGGGGTAGGGAAGAGGGTGGGAGGAGAGGGGCGAAAAGTGGGTGAGAGGGGGACAGGGTCGGAGGAATGGTGAGGAGGAAGGAGGGGAAAGGAGAAGTGACGGAATGAGGGGGAGGGAAAAAGAGGTGGATAGAGGAAGAGAGAGATAGGGGGATAGAGAGATAAGGGGGGGAAGGGAGGAGGGGGAGGGGAGCGGAAGGGGGGGATCGGGGGGAAAAAGAGGCAGAGATAGAGGGGGGGAATGTGTGTAAGAAAAGGGGTAGATAGGAGGGAGGAGGGTAGAGATGAGTATGCGAGTAGAGGGGGGGTTTAAAGGGGGGGAGATAGAGAGTGGATTAGGGTAAAACGCAAGTGGGGGGATGGTGGTTTCGGGTAATAGTGGTGATTAGGGAGGGATATAGTTGAAATGAGAGGAGTGTGGAGAATGATGGAGGCTGGGAAGATGGGTGGGGCGGGGAAAGGCATGGGGGGGGGGGGGGAGTTGGATGAGGGAGAGAGGAATGTTAAATTAGCGAAGGACAGGGGGTGCGTCCGAGGGGGAGATGGTGAGTGGGTGGTCAGGAGGGGGTGTATAAGAGATTGTTGATTTATTTATGGTGATACGATCAGAACGAGAGGTAGAGAGTAATAGATAAATAGCTTGTTTCGCAGAAATATAAAGGAAGAAAGGGAAAAGTAGAGAAAAAGTTAATAACACCGTGGAGGTTGGCCGGGAAACGGAGAGCAATTATTGATTGCGAGAAGAATAAGTTGATGGAGTGGGGAGTTGAATCGCTGAATTTTGCGTGCTGTTATGACTCTGTGGTATATTTGAGCGTGCGCGATTATGAGAGATTTAATTATGTCTCAATTATAGAGAGTAATTATAGCTAATGGAGTGGGTGTGCCAAAGCAGTTGTATTGACAGGTTACAGACGTGAACTCATGCTGGGCCTATTTTTTATCCAGTAGTACCTGCGGCCTATTGTATACCAACAGCTAATGAGAACAAAAAACAGAATCGGAACCACCCATAACCACAAGCACGACAACACACATATGGGAGCGATAAGGGGGAGGGACGGGGGAGATGGGAGTGGCTAGTCAAGAGAAGACGGCGAGAGGTAGAGAGGGAAGGAAGAGACAAGAGACAGACGAGCGCGGGGATGGGGACCGGGTCTGTAGCCTGGAGACCTGTCCTGATGTTTTCTGATGCCGTATCATAGGTGTGCAGAGGTTTAGCGCGAAAGATATCCCGAGTCGGGCGAACCCGAAGCCAAGCGATTTGAGTCTTTATCATATGATCCTGAATTAATTAGTAGTAATTTTATTGAGAAGAGAAGCAACAAGGATCTTTAGGGCTGAACGCGGGCCGTTGCTTTCAGTAGGCTTCAATCGAATCGAACGGTATGACTGTACATGCATTACGCACTTTGTGGTGAATCTATGGGGGACGGACAGCTGGTAAAAGCCGAACTGGAGTGAGATGGATCAGGACCATCGTGAAATCTTCTCGATCCCGATGGTGAACTGACTTTGGCCCAAAGTGACTGTTTTCTTCTTCCGCCTCAAATAGACTACAAGCTAGGTTCTGTTATTTGGTTCTTTGGAATGACTTTGCCTCCTTACGTGGTCTCTAGGACGAAAGTGCCTTTATGTTTATTTACTCAAATCTATGAAAGATGCCTGAAGTTAGAGCCAGGAGTAATGAAGCACAAAAACTGACAATTCATCATACTGTTCCGTTCCTTTTGTACAAAAAAACGCTCCGCCACAGTGGATCTAAACAATCGCATCTCTCAAGCCGCCAGAAGGTGGCGTCAAAGGTACATGACATTCCACAGGATATAGGTTTGTACATCGAAAAAGCAGACCTGGTTACTTAAAAAGACAAATCCCTATATCCGGGTCAGCAAATTTAATAAAAACCAGTGGCAAGAAAAAACATCAAGAGAACAGGATTATGATTCTTCAAACTTGTATTGCTTATATCGCTACTGCAATATCGCGGCCTATAGGAGGGCGCTACAGTTCATAATGATTTGTACAGTGGCGTGGGGAGGGGCACCCACTTATGCTTGTTGCTTATAAAGATATTACTGAGCCATTCGTTGTTATGGGACTAGGTATACTTCCGACTGATCAAAACATGATTCGCCATTAATAACTCTGCGGACCTGGGGTACTTATAGAAAACAAGACCTGCATGAATACACTTTACGTTCATCTTGAGGCTTTGCTGCGGAGTGCCTACGATTTACTATTACTATCAAGTGTTGGTGGTTTTTTCCCTCCTTTATTTCAGACTACTGGATAGAAGCAGAACCACCGTTACAGTACAAACAAATTATATATCTTCTTGATTCCAGATAAATACTGCACAGTTAAGGAGATTTAAACCGGCCATCCCCTAGTGTTATTCCTTATGCAACACATGCTTTTCAGATGAGCGGTGGTGAGGGATTGTCTATTTGTGGAAATCTTGTTAAGGTTGATATACGATTTTGGAGAGGGAGAAGAAGTCAATAAAGCGTTACACCTACGGCAAGATAAAAGTTATTAAAAGTACCCCGCTGGCAATCATCAGAAGTCTGATTACTTAACTGCAAGAAGCATAAAGACCTATATGTGTGCTTTTGTACTAGTTATGATAGCATAAGAAATGCTTTGATCATTGTTGATTGATTGCATCTTGTATACTTCTGCAATGGAGCATTTCAGTAAGGAATGCGGGAGACATTCGATTTGAGGGGATCATGTTAGAGACGATATGACTTGTCTATTCGACATGTACACCGTTTCCGCTCTTTTAGTCATATCAGAGTGTCTTTGTATTTATGTATATCCTTTTTTTTTAAGTCGCCACTGACTATTGCCAAGAGAGAGGCTTACAAAGGAGAAGTATGTTTCTAAGGAATGAGTACCTCAAGGTCTTCAGGAGGAGAAAATAAAATGGATGTGGAAGGAGAGGTAAGGATAGTCTACAATTAATATTATTATGTACTTAGTATTTCATCTTGGCATTCAATTTTTTTTTGAATTATTATAATTACTTTCAATAAAGTAATGCTGTTCAATATTATTTTCTTTCATACAAAGGGGAAATGTGCTTTTATCGAATAATAAACTATAGTTGCAGCAATACAAGGTAAAAAATTAAAATTAAAATGTTAAATACCGTCAACCACCTTGTGAGCCTTAGCCGGCGTGATGATGAGAGGTAAATCCATCATAGGCTGCGAGAATCGAATACCCCCACATGGAACTGATCTCCGATTCACCTCTAGACGTTAAGACGTTATACGCGGAGGGAGAAAGGTAGCTAGGAGTGTCCGTAAGATCAATGAAGTGAGTATGATTGTCTGCTTCAGATCCGATAACTTATGACTTCAACAACGTAATTGTGGCTCTAAAGGGGGGGGGGAGGTGGGAGGAGGAAAAAATAAAAGGTTCAACTGAAAGCAAACAACAACTGAAGTAAGTGGCGTGTGTACACATGATAATTGACAATTTTGGGATTCTCTGTTCTCTTAATAAATACGAAGAGAGTGCGGGGGACAAAGAGGGAGCGAATAATGCCGGAATGGCGATGTCATACAAAGAAATTCTATCAGGACCCAGCGTACCGAATAGAGCCGCCTTTGTGTCCCGAGACGAAGGTTAGCCCATCTGGAGATGCGATATTTCAATATCGATTTCTTGGAACTACCGGCCACCATGATACACCTATTCTCTCAACTAAGAAGAAATCTGAAATGTGTTCTCTTCATAAATTTACCTAAGGTAAATCGTACACATGTGACAAGTAGATCTCAATTTACCAAGTACCTGTATAAATCCCACAAATTAACACTATTGTTAAAGTTGAAAAACAGAAGAGGATGAATTCTCATTTAATTCGTTCTACAGAAATAATATAGCTATAAAGTTGTATCAAACAATAGCATATCACAAATATCCTCTGGCTTCTCAATATTCTAGTCTTGATAGTTCATGAAATTAGTACCCTCCTGCCTTTGCGGTGAAAGACTATGTACTCTAGTACCACTCTGGACCAGGGGTGACGATCGACGGGAGACAGCGTAGGCGACGCGCCCAGCAAGCCCAAGACGATGTGTCGTTTCCGTTGCTGATGTTGAATATAAAAATGAGTGCGACAGATAGAGAAAGTTTTACAATTTTTTTCAGAAGTCATTCAAATAAGCTTCAGATTGCATGGTACGAAATCTTTACGTGTCCAGAGACTAATTTATAAACATAGTACGCAAATAGAGACGATTTCCAGTTTCCTTAATTGTGAGCAGAGTTTCGCGACACAATGTTGTTATTTAAGTTCTTTTCTAGTATTGGCGTGATAATTTTTTTAACGTGACACGAGATATGGAGAGACAAAGATTCTGTGAAAGGAGCGGTGGCTATACGCATCTGTAGACTCCAATTGTCGCTACAGTGCACAGCAGGCTGAGTAGCGCTTGTTCGCAAGAGCTATATGTTCTGTAGTATGATGTGTAGTTTTAATGGTGGGAGATTAGTTTGACGCTGCGTGTAACTAGCTGAATGGCATTGTGGCTTTTTCTGAGAATTTTGTTATTCTTGTGACAAAGTTTCAGATCAATGGGTGAAGAGAAGTTGGATCACAAGAAAGAGGCTTTTCTTCGATGAAGATTTCGCGAGAAGAGGCATGTATATTGTTGAAAGTGTTGGGAGATAGAGCATTAGCAAGCGTCAGCAAGAGGAATGCATTAAACAATTACGGTAAGGGCTTATGTAGTTACGGAGAGTGAAAGCTGATACCGATGCATTTATCGTTCATTATAAAATATGTAACGGAGAAAAACCAGGATTTCATGACGAGCAAGGATATTATTGCAATGATCAAGCGCAAGCAATACGTACAAATACTGATATACATGAAGTAGCTAGCCAGGCCAACGTCAGGGCAGTGAGCGACCAGAGGAAGAGACCAGGACGGCAAGCGGCAGTGTCCGATCAGAGAGAACTATGCTAGAGCTTGGTTTTCAAACGAAGCGCAGCAGCCGAGGAATAACGCGACGACCCGAAGCGAGATATTCCTTACTACGGATGATGGAGACGTAATTAGCGTAGACCCCGTGTGAAGCACAGACAGATTGAGGCGGGTGGGAAGTTAATGACATGCGAGATCAAATTTTCATATTAGCTTCTCATTTGAATAGAACCTAGGCAGGTCGTGTCGGATCATTTTTAGCGAGACGAGCGGATGATACATTTTGGAGACGAACTGAAGTAGGTGCAATGTTCATAATCTTTTTATAGCATTTAGCTATGTATAGCGGCAAATTGATCGAACCTGCACAACACACTTAGGTGAATTTCTACGCGCGATTACCGACGATTAAATGTCGATTATAATTACTGTGTTCGACAGCCGGGCCTCGTCCTTAGATTGATAGCAATAAAGATCATTGTATGTACAGTAGTTTAGAGGCCTGACATTATTGGAGAATGAGTGACATCGATGCTAGCGTTCAGTATTTTATTCTGTTTTTTAGAATCATTACACTATAAAAGCTAATAACGATTAAGATAAGACAGTCTGACACAGTGTGGATTCATACTGAAAGTGTGTCAAGTGATAGTACACACGGCCTGTTGTCTGACGCTTACGCCGAAAGACCGGACATTCCGGTGTTGCAGTGTGACAGCTGCGCACGGGAGGAGGAGACCTAGGTAGTTGTACGGCATCCCGGGGAAGCGAACTCGGGTAGAAATATGGGTCGGGAGGAGAGATACAGGTACGTTTAAAATTCGACTATTCTTACACCTGTTGAGCTCAGACGGAAGGTACACGAGTGCCGAACAGGGCGCCAGCAGCGTCTGTGCCGACTGAGGGTTTATTGAGGTAAAGATCATGGGTGGTTGCTAGAACGTGGAGAAGTGATATGTTTAATTCATAGAGACTAACAGCCAATAACGGACTAGACGTTGTGATCCGCGCACAGAAGGAAGATGGTACTGAATTATCCTATGTCTAGCCACGAGTGTGGTGGAGGATATGGAATGTAGTAGCGTATAGTGATGACCGCGAATACGGGGCAGATAGGCTAAGATGAATAGATTCATTTTTGGTGCAGTGCGAGATATAGGTTGTTTTTGTATGCAAACTACACGACTTATCGTTCATGATGTGCGCAGTGGGCTAAATTTTGTTGTTCGATGAGGTTACAATTTGTTTTTCTATATTCGTTTACTGCTGGAATTTTTGAAGCTTGTATGATGTATTCTTGAGGATCGGCATGATATCCGTTTTTTCTTCTTATTAATGCTTTTTCCTCCTCTCAGATTGTTTTACTCTCTAGACTCCTGTTTTTCCCGATGATCCTTTTCTTTTTACTGGTAGTGATTATTTCTCTGCTCTGTTTATTTCGCTCATGATATATTTTTTAATCTAATATTTCTCCTTTTTACAAGTGCTTTTATGTTATTTATTTGTATGATTTCACCTTATGCTCTTTGTAAACCTTCTTGTGCTGTTACTGATTATGTGATTTTCAATAAGTATCATAATATTATAATAATGATTATTTCATTTTTTTTTCATTTTAATTGTCGTAATCTCCTTCGTTTGTTATTAGATGTTTTTTAAGTAGGATATATAGAGTTCATATGTACTATTCAACTAGCTTTTTCTTTAATATCATTCAAGGCTTAACATATGATTATTATATTATAAGTGGTAATATGTTCTTTTAATTTGTGTTTTTTTTTTCTGTTTTCATTTCGTATTTATCTGTATCTTTGTTTGTGGCGAGGGAGGACCTTTTCAGCTTAGGTTCAGTCGACAACCATAATCGCACATTGTACCCCTGTCCCCGATTTATGTTAGTTTAGTTTGTTTTTCCTCTTCTCTTTTAATTTTGTTTCTTTCGTTTGGTATTAGAGACATTTGTTTACGCCAATTGAAATTTCTTGTTGAGTCAGTTGATTGAGCTGATCTGATGTATGTATTTTTTGTAAGCCCTGTATGTATGTTACAGGTTACGATGTATAGAGTAGAGATGATGGAATGCAGTGCAGTGTTTTGGTTTTTTGTGATTAAATAAGACACAAGCATGGACTGCGTAGATGTTGAAGAGTGAAAGAGGAGAGATTCATGTAAATAGGATGAAAGCAATTGATTCGCTGACTATTTACGTAATATTAATTTGATGTATCCAGAAATTGTACATGGAGAGAAGGATGGGCAAGTGACACAGGATAGTGTATGATTTAGGAGAATTAGTATGAGAGGCGATGGAAAGCGGGAGCGAGGAAGAAGGGAAGGGGTGGAAGAGGGATATGATATGCCGTGAGCTCGACAGAGATACGATCGACCGATGGTAGAGTAGATGGTAGATCTATCTCATTTTGTGAACGTACGAATGATAGGGAGGTATAATTAAACGGCGAGCATTAACCTTTGACTAATAGGTATTAGATAAGTCCATTGTGGTTTACGTTACTCGGTGTACATAGTCGGTGAACAGGTGTAGTCAGATTTGAAGGATGTCAGAGGTTTTGTTATCGGGGTGGGAGATGAAAGGTAAGAACAGATGAAGCGCACCATAAGACGATTAGCGACCACAGTGGTTGAGAGTGAAAGGAGATATGAAGGTGAGTGCCGCCGAGAAGATCGACGTAGGAATGAATTGCATATACTACTGCATGCCTTTCCAATATGGAGAGGCCGGTCTAAGGCTGCTTGATTGTGGACGGAGGAATTAGGCCCGCGAGTGCAGCGACAGAGAAAGAAGAAAAGAGTGGAGAGAAAGGACATGTGAACTTATAAGAGAAAGAGACGAGGGTGGAGATAAAGGAGAGCGACTGGTTGCTTGATAGCTCAGATTTCGCGAAGGCCAGAAGGTCACTGTATGGAGGTGTGAAGGCGTTTGTGTGATGATTAGAAGATTGACGTATTGTTTTAGTAATGAGATCAGAGGTGGAGTGTAATAGTGGAGACTCATTCAATTGATATCGACAGAAAGCTACACAGTTAGTGGGTGCAATGGACAGTGAGCGACAAGAAAGAGTAGAGGTGGTGAGCCAGTGAGATAGGCAGACTCAGTTTGTGCCGACTCTACGAATGTTATTAGATGTAGCAGTTCATTGAATTTGACAGTAGAAAAACATGTTGGAAATGGGAGTGACTTTCGGATTTTTCGATCGAGTATTGAGTTCGGGGGCAAAGGTCGACGTGTGAGGGCAGTTCGAAAGCGCGACAGGAGAAAGAGTCGGGTGGTGAGAGAAAGGAGACAGTAGAGAAGGAAAGAGACCGACGGTGGGAGAAAGGAGCAGTTGTGGCGACAGAGGAATTGACCGAGTAGTGAAGAAAGGCGAGAATCTAGGTCTTGAGAAAGAGACAGATTTAAATTGATTTGGGGAAATTGGAGACTCTGATGCAGCCTACTCACGAGGTGAAAGATGTACTCTTGCGGTGGGGTGTGTGAAAAAGAGGACTAGTTTAGGCATAGAGAAAGGATTGACATGAGTGGGGATAAAGGGATTGACTCGTGGTCATTCAGATTATGGAGAAGGCCGATGCTCGTGTAAGAGTAATCGATATTAACGACCCCCTCGACGAGTGTTGTCTGCAGAGAAGCGACTCGAAATGGTGGCCGAGGGGAGATAGAGACGGACAGTGAGCGATAGAGAAAAGTTTTGTCAATCGAGCGGTGGGGAGAAAGGACGTCGGACAGATGGATAGCGATAGATGAAGTACGTGTTACACTCGGTGTGTGATCTGAGATAAGGATAACAGTGGTAGCGTATTCGCAGGAATAAGAGACCGGGGAGACGGTGGAGAGAAAGGAACACGTGAGATGTAAATTATTACGAATGATTGATCTGCAGAAGTAGGTAGTTATCAGTCGGGACCAGTGATGGAACTCAGAGAAAGAAGCACGTGATTTCATGACACGCTCTCCAAATCAGTGTGTTTTTCAGACAATAAGAAAGGTTGATCGATAGATTGAAGCCGATAAGAGAAGAAAGAGTCGAAATGGAAGGTGGGTGAGTAATATTGGATGTTTGCATTGACACAGACGCGACAGGGATGATACAATGTTCGCCATAATTGTCGTCTAGGTGTGATAGAGAAGAGCGAGGACATGATGTTTCGAAGCGCAGAGGAGCGTTAGAAGTGATGAGAAAATAATAAACGAGTACGAAAGACTACCGCAGGCTGGAAGAGAAAGATTAGAAGAAGATCAAACAAACCATAGTAGTAGGACATAGGAAGATGACGAGTATGTGCGTGCATGATGAAAGGAGACATGTTTTGATGACCGAGGTGAGTACTCTATGGGTCAGGATAGAGTGTACAAGAATTAGTAGATTTTCGAAGAAAAGGCAGAAGGGTGTTGAGGCATATTAGTTGACGAGCATTGTGTTATTGCGAGATGAGATAAGATGTAGCCGGTAGAGGAAGGTGATTTGGTCCAGATACCTCGAAGTAGAGCGTTGCAATATTAGAGGATAAGTGATGAAGGATTAGAGATACAGTCTGACGATTGAAGCAGAACAGGTGATAGAACTAGATGAATCGGTATGATGGCAGAGCATCAAGAAACAGGCGCATGCAAACCAAAGGAAGAGACACGGCGGGTGGACACTTACGATGGTCTTTTCGTATATGACATGTATAGTCGTTTCTAATTAATTCCTTTAGTCTCTGTGCCGACTTGGTCAAAGCACGCAAATTATCCTGTAGCAACTGAGTAGGCTAGACAAGGGAGATCCTTAGACACGATCCGGGGAAGTCCTAGACTAGGGAAATTTAGTTTGAGAGGTGCTAGTTGTTCACGTTCATCACCCACACATCCTCCCACCTGCATGCTTCCACATACAATATCAACACCCACACCCACACCACACTACTTACCACGCCCCCCCAGGCGACTTTTCGAGCTCCATCACATCCTCACAGACCGAAGAAGCGCCTAGAAATACATGGCTCTTTAGTTATAAGACTATTCGTGTTAGGTGTTTTTATCTTTACAAAAAATATGTTGACGCTAGACAGTCGCACAACCTCTGAATGTATCCCTAAATCAGAACATGGAACTGTTTGATGTTTCACTGTGGTAGCACAAGCTATACCTATCGACATTCTTTTACTGACTAATATAGATACATCAGTGTGAGAATACTCATGTTGAACTTCTTACCATTCATTATTTTCTCCTCGAAGATCATTGTCCAGATGGTAACTATGTATGTTTATAGACCAAAAGCCTAATTTGAAAAGATCTTTGCAAAAGGCAAGAGTCGGAACTTGGTGATATAGCCTTCAATACATGTCACTACGTTTTGATAACTCACCCCCGATATATTCGTGTACAAGAGACGAATCCTTGTTTACAGAAATATTTGTACGGTTCTTCTCGAAGTGAGTAGTTAATCTTCATC
>CALNVZ010003426.1:40734374-40756420 GCA_940671915.1 Paracentrotus lividus
AAGAAATAAAAGTTCATGAAACCAAACAACACTGAAGTGGTTAATGTACAATGTATATATGACAATTTTGGATCTCTCTGTCTCTCTTTAAATACAGTAGCGGACGAATGCCGATGTCATACAAAGAATTTATCAGGCCCATGCGTAAACACAATAGAGCCGCTTTTGTCCCCAGACAATTGGGCCCGAGAAATGCATTCAATTCGGTTTTCTTGGATCCGCGCCTGAAATACACCTATTTCTCAACTAAAAAATCTGAAATGTTCTCTTCATAATTATTACCTAGTAAATGTACACATGTGAATAGAATCTCAATTTAGCAAGTACCTGATAAATCCCCCAAATTAACACTATTGTTAAAGTTGAAATAAGAAGGGGATGAATTTCCATTAAATTCGGTTCTACAGATAATATATAGCATATATAAGTTGTTCAAACAGATAGCATATCACAAATATCCTCTGGCTTCTCAATATTCTGGTTTGATAGTTCATGAAATTATAGCCTCCTGCCTTGGCGTGAAAGACTAGTGTACTCTAGTACACTCTGAGGGTGACGTCACGGCCGGGTATTGTGTATATCGTGCCTGGATGTTGAATATAAAATGATGCGCAGATAGAGATAAATGATTTTACCAATTTTTTTCAAGGAAGTCAATTCAAATAATTAAGGATCATATGTACAAATCTTTACTGTCCCTATATAAACAATAGTACGAATAACGATTTCCAAGTCTTAAATTGTGAAGTATTATTGCAAACAATGAGTTATTTATTGATATTTTCACTATTTTATATATTTTTTAACTCCGAGTATACGATCAAAGTTCTGTGAGGTGGCGTACATTGTAGATCCGGTCGCTCACACAGTGCACACGCAGCTTGAGCAGCTTGTTCCGTATACGTGTGTATTGTGTAGTTTTATGTGTGTGTTGCTTCGCTGTACACTATACTGTGCATTTATGTGGCTTGCTTATGATGATTTTGTTATTCCTTGTTGACAAGTATTCAAGATCAAATGGGTGAAGTTTGGATCAAAATGACTTTTCTATGAATTTCGAAGACATATAGTGAAAGATGATGAATTAGCAAACTCACAAAGAAATTGATAAACAATTCTACTTACTTACTTCGAGGCCTATACCGACTGATTTTCGTATAAATTGTAAGGCAAAACCGATTTCATGAGACGGTATTATTTGCAAAGTGAAGCGCAAAAGCAATCACGTAGCACATTATTATGTGATAACCATGAACGTATTCTAGTACTCAGGGGAACAGCGGGGGAAGCGAATAGTAAGCAGCGATTAACGAGAAGTCGATTGGTGTTTTCAGAGCGGATGATCAACGCGGAGAGATATAGTGTTCAACTAAGGAGAGAAATTATGTTGCGTAAGCATTACCGGTGGCAAGTAATTGTCAATTATATTAATTATGACTCTATTGGAAATATAAACAAACTCTGTGAGGTGTAATAATCAGTAATCTTAGTTATGGCATTATAACATATTTTGGAGAATGAGTATGTTATTATAATCTATCTTTCTTGTTCTTTGGTGCTATTTAATTCTTTTCTAGCATAGTTGATGCAATCTGGAAACTATAATAGCTGACCTTTTCACGTTACTAATATTGTTGACAGTTATTTATTGACTTGTTTATGCACGGCTTTTGTCTTAAAATGCTAAAATAAGAGATAATTCTCGCAATATATGAGAGGCATGATGACAATCTATGATAAGCGGAATGACAATAGCTTCTTTTCTATATGTGCTGTTAGGACTTATTAAATCATTTAGTTATTCCATTACAAGATAAATATGAAGGTTTTGAACTCCCATGGATGATATCAGTATATTTATGTGTTGAGTGTTGTATCAATGGTGTCCTGTGTTATATTAGTAATGGCATGACTAGTATATCTAGCGTTTGTGACGTCGTAGTAGAGATACATCAGAACATTAAAGATACGCATTCTCGGGAGTCTGAATCTCGGAAATATCGTGGTATTTTGTATTTGTATATCGTTATGACATATTCAAAACTATGTTACTAATTCTCTCTCTGGTGGGAAGACACAAGTGTAAGACGTTAGTCTCGCACATTCGGTAGTGAGGAGGACTTTAATTGTTGATAATATATGATTTGTTTATGAGACGTTGGTTTGCTTTATAAATGGAAGTGCATTTATATTCATTTGATATAATCAACAGGACAATAACGGTGGTTTGTATCGAGATGGTACTGAATAATTCTATTATAGGGTGGCGTATGGTAGTAGATACGCTATCACAAAAGTCATGCTGACATCCTGGGATCAGAATAGCTCTATTACATTGTCTGTTTTTTAGTATGCCTCATGATTTAGGTTTGTTTATAATTGTTATGCAAAGACTATTATCGCTTATGAGTAGTAGAGGTGGGGCTAGACTATATCATGATGTTTAGTATGTTTTTTGATATATTTAGTGTATATATTCGTTCTTGAGTTTTTTAAAGCTATTAAGGCTAGTAATAATTTTCCTGAATCATTTCTATATTCTTTTTATGTCTTCTTGTTGACGCTCTTAGATTTTGTTTTACTGTTATAGAATTATCCTCTGGTTCTAACTTTCTATTACTTAATTTCTTTCTTCTTATTTTATATTTTTCTCTCTTTTTTTATATTGAATATTGTTATGATTATAATTTATTATACTAGGTGATAATTATCTGATTATTTAAATCATTCTTCATAGTAATATCCTATATTGTATTTCATTTATCAATCCTTTCTAATGCCTATATATGGTAGAACTACTTTTTGGTGCATACTGCTAGTGATTTCAATAATTTATTTTCCAATCAATAAAATATAATTATTGATTCAATCATTAATAATTTCTATTGGTTATTAGCATCATACGTATCTTTAATTTTAGATTGGTGATTTATTGGGATGTGAGATTTTTATTGTTGAGGATGGAAGAGAATCACTAATTTAAGAATTAACATGGTTTGATACTAATCATTGAAACATTGATAGGCTTTTCCTTAGAGGATCAATTCACGCGCTTAACAACATACTAGTTATGATTATTTAATATGTAAGTGGTGACATGATATAGCTCTTATCAATCTTATTATATTCTCGTCGCAGTATTCTTTTCTTTATCTGTGATTTTGTTACGTATTTAATTATTCATTTGTAGTTCTAGTGGCTGTTGGTCAAGTGTTGAAGCTCTATATCAATGGCTATTGAGATGTTCAGGTTTTTAGCACCAAATAAAATTTGGAAGATTGAATTAGCTGTTTTACAAGTTATCCGTCCCTGTATGTCATTTATTCTTTATTAGGGTTATTTGTTGGTGATAGTTTTCCTCTTCATGTATTCCTGTACTAATTATTGTTTCCTCTCTCATAAAATTTTTTCAAATGAATTTCGTTTTAGTTACATTATAGATAGTCTGTTATTTTCATATTTATCCCGATTAATTACATTTACCATTACTATAATAATTATGGAGATGGCTTGCACGATTGCTTTTGGTGTTTAAAATTGGGATTTTATTTGTTGTGTGTTATTTTTAAGTTTTTTTCGCTATTATGAGTGTTGGGATGTGAGTAAGAATATAATATTAAATATAAAAGATTAGTTCGTTATTATCATATTATCTTTCATTTAAATAATTACTACAAAAGGTAATAAATTTGGTTATTGAAAGAGATGAGAGAGAGAGGAGCAGAAGAGTTATTGGCAGTACTGCTTAATTAAGTTCTTTAATCATGTCTTCAATTATAAGGAAGGGTATTCATCTTACAAAGGAAGACGCGTTCACAATTATTAGGACAATTGGGGCTTATTCATGATTAAAGTCCATATAGTGGTAATTTCCACTTATCTGAAATCATTTCATCTCAGGAGAAAGTTTGAAAGATGACTAGGTTTTGTTTCGGGCAGAAGAGTGAAATAACATAAGCAAACGATAGACTACTACAAGTTGAGCTATGGAATCGTGACTTCGATGCATGCTGGTTGATAAAATTTTGGCATAATAATTTGAAAAATAATAGCATTCAATAATGGTGATGGGAGAAGCAGAGAGCAGCGTTACAGCTCGCTTTTAGATTGGCGAACGTTGCAGGCAGTGTAACTTATGGTTGCTTAGCTCACATTCGGCCGACGGGTTGAAAGGGATTTTTGGTTTGAAATTTTGACGATTATTTATGATAATGTTTATCGTTTCAACGTTTAACCAAAGCTAAGTACAAGGTGGAAAACTGGTCTAAATATTCGACCTATACCATTGTTTATTTATTTTATTCAGTTTTGAGGTATTGAGTAGAAAAAAACAGTACTTATGGTAAACTGGGTGAATATCGACAGGAATATTTCAGCCGAGCTATCATTCAGGGCTCAGTCACGAGTTGAACAAAAGCTATCCGGAGTATTATCGGGCTCGAGTTTTCGCAAGCAGGGTTACTTGATGTTTGGTTTGAAGCCGACTCAGATTTTTTTGGGGGGTCTGTGAAGGATGCTATAACTTAAATATCTTCCAATATTTTGGTATCCATCTTGTGAATTTCATGTTGAATGCCCCCTCGATTCATTTTGTCGAGCATATAATAAGAGTGCAGAAATATTTTTTATCGCGCCGCTCGCTGACTTTTTACTTTCAAGTCTTGTGCATTTTAAAACTATTTTTCGCGGAAATCGGGCGTACCGTTACTATGTTCCATGATTTTGAAAAATTTTCGACCAAAAATGGCTCAAAACTGATTTCATGTACAAAGTCAATACAAAATTGGTTTTCAGCTAGAATCTCATAAATGAGTGATTATTTTTTAATTTTATTGACAAGAGTATTTAACGTTATTTTGAACATATTCTAATTATGCCGGGATTAATGTCATCGGACGAATTGAGTCGAAAACTAAAAATTAAAAAACTAGAGAATATAGAAGAATCGTCATAAATACAAAGTAGATTGAAATTGAAGAAAATTTAAAAAACAATAAATCATAAGAAATGATTTTCGTACAGGATTTTTTTCTTGTACAATTCTTAGGAATGATATAAAGAATATTTTCACAAAAAATTAGCTTTCTAGGAGCTTTATTTAGTGAATTAGAGTGAAAAGTATGATTTCATGAATAAATTAGCATAATTAATTCATATAAAATAAAGTATATGAATTTCATGTAATTTACTTATACAACCGCGTAGATTATGTCATTCTCTACCTTCATGCAAATTTTCGTCGCGATCGCGCGATCCGCGGCCGAGATCTTAGGGGGGGGCCATAATGCCCCCCCCCCCCCGGACTTTGAGCTCACGAAAAAGCCCAGGTAAGTTAGGGTTAAACCTGGAGTATAGTTTTGGTAACAAAAAATGAATTAGCACAAAACCGATCGAATGTAGTTACATGTTGTCCACATTGCACTAAAAGATATGTGTGAGAGATCCTGTGACATTCCTTTCATTATTTCCGATGAATTTCAGTGAAATTGTTTGAATGAAGGGTGATTTAACTGCCGTTTATACCTCTGCTGACGTTCGCACGCCGGAGGTTATGGCGTGAATTAGTGCGAACGATCTGTGTGTAACACCCACACAAGAGAATCCCCATTGGTTTTCCACGTGAGCGCTAACCTGAGACGGGTCCCTGACTTATCTTTTTTATCCTTAGACACTAAAACGAGATTTCAAGTACTATAATTTGCTTTATCATAGTTCTTGGATTCAATCTATCATAATTTATCTTAATGTGAATCAAAATTATTATTTCTTTCTCCCGAAACTATACACCAGCTTTAAGCTGTATCTTTATTATTTGAGGCCACATTTCAGAGAAAAATGTTTTGGGCGTTGTGTTAGGGGTTTAAAAAGACAAAGTAAATCTATTTCTTCCCCACTTCAACTTTTAGCGACACAACGTAATTCTTTTAACATTCCATTTACCTCTAGCTTGAGTCCCCTAGCCATGATCTCAAGAATCCTATTGTGGAGGACAGTAGTTGCATCAAAGAGCTCCAATAGGGAAGTTCTGAATTTAGGTAATTCGTCATCTGGATAGGGCTGGAAGAAAATAAGAGTACATAGAATATTAATGCATTGACCAATTACATGTATACACCCAAGAAAACTAAATTTTAACAATTGACATGATTGGACTTTATAGTTAAACAAGAAAAACATAATAAGGAATTGAGAATTATAATGAGCAACATACATAAAATGGGAAAGAACAATCAAAGAACAGCACCAGAAAAACAGACACAGACAAATACAGAAACAAATTAACAACTTAGAACAACAGAAGGAAAAAGAGAAAAGAAAGAAGAACACAAAGGAAAGACAGAAAACAATGAATTAAATAATATATTTGACCAATTATAAATGTACATGTAGGTGCATGCTTGATAGTAAAATCATTGGTACGTGTATTCATAACTTCTCAAATGGTTCAGGGTTAGCGGTGTAAACAAGTGTTAACGCCTCTGCTTCCCTAATTGTTTTCTTCCATTGACTTTAATACAGCATGGTGACCCTGTACAGGGGGGTACCCACAAAAGACCAAGTACATTAAGTACACTGTCTTTCAGTAAGCACGCAAAAGAGGAGCTCAACATCACAAAGACAAGTGAAATTTTGGGTCTACATAATTGTTCGCCTACATGTAGTCCCATGCAAGCATTTCTGTATGCAGTACATGCATGCCTTCCAACAGAATTATATATATTTCTTATCATTTGGTGATTCCAAAACTGTCTCATTCATTCAGAGACAATTTCTTCTACAATTCAATCCAACAACCACTTACAGGAATTTCCTGTTTTATTGGGGTTAAGGATAGACCAGATATTCCTTCCTCACAGTACAACAAACTTTATAAAACTTTAAGTAGTTCATACAACTGTATAAACATAAAAGTTTCATTTTATACATGTATGAACTCTGCTAAAGTTTTTAAGCAATGCAGATTAAAGTAGGGACCTGGTTGTGAGCTGAGTTTCAAAACATCCATAAATTCCACAACAATAACAGACTAGGCCATTGTATTCAAATGAAATGAATATGACTCGTCGATATTCCTTCCTCACAGTACAACAAACTTTATAAACTTTAAGTACATACAACTGTATAACATAAAAGTTTCATTTTATACATGTACATGTATGAACTCTGCTAAAGTTTTTAAGCAATGCAGATTAAAGTAGGGACCTGGTTGTGTGCTGAGTTTCAAAACATCCATAAATTTCCACACAATAACAGACTAGGCCATTGTATTCAAAGAAATGAATATGACTCGTCGATATTCCTTCCTCACAGTACAACAAACTTTATAAAACTTTAAGTAGTTCATACAACTGTATAAATAAAAGTTCATTTTATACATGTATGAACTCTGCCTAAAGATTTTTAAGCAATGCAGATTAAAGTAGGGACCTGGTTGTGTGCTGAGTTTCAAAACATCCATAAATTCCACAACAATAACAGACTAGGCCATTGTATTAATATGAAATGAATATGACTCGTGTAAAGCATTAATGTCAAAGAGGCACAGGCTTAACCCTACCAAGCTTTTTGAGAAGTAACAATAATATCCAACTTCAGACCTATGTGTCAAGCTTAAGTTCTATGATTCATTGACATAAAATCTCTTTGTGAGGACAAATATATTCTATGAAATTGGAATGAACCATATCTGATTTAAAGTTTGTGTGAGAGATTATGACATACAAAAAACAAATTTGAAGAAAAAAAAGCTAGGGAGAGCTGAAAAAGCATCTACACTTTTGAACAGAGTAAGTTCAGCTTTTTCTCACATAATATTCAGAAAATACATGTCGCTAACAGTTTGGATATATGTCGCAATTCAAAATGCACCATTAAACGTGAAAAATACTTCACTGACATGAATATTGTGGCTTGTAAATTCATGTACTTCATAGGCCTACATGTACATTTGTACAAAGACGGTAAAAAGGGCTGGAAAGAAATGATTCAATACAATAGAATTTGAAGATAATAAATACACATTGACTTTGAGGTGTAGAATATCCATTTAAAGCACAAGTCATAAAAGAAATGCTTGAATGCAATAAATCAAATTACAAATATGCTGGTATGAACCTGAAGGTAATAAAATTAAATTCTGAAAGGGATCATAATGGAAAATCAATCATTACACACACAATTAAATCTCTTTCTTCAGACTAAAGTTTTAATGAATAGGAAAATAGGAAAATAATTGGCCATTTTGATAAATATCTATTCAGTGCATGCATGAAGCCCATTGCATGGTTGAATACATGTTTAAATAGTGGTTTGCAATTTAATTTCATTTCCAGGCGGACAGGCCTCAGTATATTCTTTTTGCTTTTAATTTTAAAGGCCCGGTCCCACTGGCGGGAGGATTACATGTAATTGCGCATGAGTTGCGTATACAAATTTCGTTCATCCGCAACAAAAAACAAAAACAAAACAAACAATCCGCAATTCATTCGCAAATCATCCTAAAAAGCCAGTGGGACCACGCCTTAAGACATCAAATTTATGTCACAGATGAAACTGCATACACCAGAACCCCCCCCCCCCCTCCATTCCCACTAGCTTTATAGTGCAGAGTTAAATGTATTTAAGTGAAAAAGACTCAATATCAAATTTAAAGGGATGCAGTAACATTGAATGATATTCAAATCACAATTTCTTGATTTAGCTCATTTTGTCAACATAATTATAAACTTATAGGTCAGTCTGGTATCTCTTCAAAATTACAAGTTAATTGCTTGCTTTACTTTCGAGATATCAATGATTTCATACTCAAATTTAGTAAACCATCTCGTGGTGGAAAACAAATTGCCATGTGCTTTTCAAGACACCCCACTTCCTGTCGTGTTCCCCCCGACCCTAGCGAGCTGGAGGGTTTGCTGCAAAGGGGTTGAAAATTCACTCGCGTTTGGCTGTTACACTGTTTTGTGGTAGTATAAAATGACTTCCATTTGATCTGAAATTTTCAGTAGTTTGTTTTTACTATTAGAGCAATATAATTTTATTCATCTTGATCTAATTGCTCTTGTTTTTGAAAGTTACTGTTTCCCTTTAATAGTAACAACAGTTAGGCTAAATCCTGTATGACAGGTGACCTTGACCTTGAAGGGAGTGTTTGGTGAAGGTCATGGCCCAGTTTGGGAATGTTAGTCCATCTGGATTTCAGTCACATGCAAGGATGTATTAAGATGTATATACATTTGTACATGTAGGCCTACATGTACAACTGACTATCTAACCACTAAAAAGTACATGGCTATATCATTATAATCTATTGAATAAAAGTGCAGCTCTGTAAAGCCTGTACTGTTAATATTTGTTCATTATTCTGTTCTTTCTTTCGTTATGCCCCTTGTTGGATTGATGGACTGTTCAATAGTTTTCCTACTCTAAATTATCTTCCTTCCTTCAATGATGTTTAGTTTTTGTTTCTTTAATTCCCCCCTCCCCATTTTTTTTCTTGTTGTTTTTAAAATTCTTATTCATTCCATTAAATCATAATTCTTCCTTTTTAAAAATAGATAATTGCTCAGCGGCCGCGGAGCCAGGGGGGGGGGGACATCAGTCCCCACTTTTTTCATTTACATGTAGTGTGTACGAAAAACATGAAAATGACAACCTACATTGTACATGGTTTCGTGATTTTTAGCCTCCATGGCCCCCTTTATATTCTACTGTTTACTTTATTTCGTAAAACTCTCTTCTCTTCACCATAGTAACTGCCTCAATTTTCTTCTAGTTTCCTGTCTACTTTATTGTCTCCAGTTGAATAACAAAAAAGCCCCAGTAGAAAGCCTTGGTTTTTTCACAAGGTATTTGATCAGTTTGAGCATATTTGAGCTCAGTGTGCACTATTCAATCTAATAAATCTCGCTAAGTAGGTCACAGCAACTGATGCAAATACTCACTGTGTCAACACCAGCCCAGTTTCAAGGTAAACTCTTGATTAAAGATGATCTAAAAATCTAAATTTGACAGAGATCTTTTCGATTTTGACCTGACAATTTGAACATTTTCTTCTTTTTTGTCAAAACCTGGCAAGCTCCAGCATGGAAAAGATCCATATTAAGATCTTTCAATCTGTATCATTCAGAATTTGTTATATTGAATGAAATACCTGTGTCTCCCTTCCTAAGGATAATGTTATGAGAGGCCATAACTATCTTGATTTATGGGGGGTGTTCTTCTTTCCCTACTTTCTATTTTTTCTTCTCTTTTTTGTGATCGTAATGGAGCTAAGTTTTCAAAATACATGCTCAGAGTTAGTTTCCAGATATTGTTTGAAATAAATTAATACATTGCATGTGACATTGTACATCCATTCAAACATGTGTACATATTAATAGCCAGATAATCCATTGAGAAATAGGATAGAGCTTTAAAGAAATAATTCACCCTTATATCATGGAGGGTATATCGGACAAATTTCTTATTGAATAAACCATGCAGGGCGGATCAGGATTTCATACGGGGGGGGGGGGGGGGGGGGGGGGGGGCCAAAATCGGATTTGAGATTTTGGTACACCAAAAAAAAAATTTCCATACATCGGCGAGCTACACTCAAATTTTGTTTGGCTATGGCCATCAAAGAGGTCACCTTTGGATGTATCACACATAGGGGTAACGTTGAGGGGTCAATCGGTCGCTCGTCTATTTTTTTACTCCGTTTTTTTTTCTTTTTTTTTTTTTTTTTTTTTTTGCTGTATCCGGCCTGCATAGACTGTAATTTAAATTTCTCATTTTTGACTATTTGTGATTCTAATTCAATTTGGGTCTACTTACCATATGTTCTCCTGCTGTGGCCTGCAGTTTGAAGCTTCCTTTAGATCTTTGAAAGGTCGGTCTGGTTCAACCTGGTTTTCAATAGCAGAGAAAGGAGATGTCACAGAGAGAGGAGACACTTGAGTAGACGAGCTTAGAATGGTCAAGAGAGAGAGAGAGAGAGGAGAGAGAGAGAGAGAGAGTAAAGGGATGAACAGAAGTACAACGAGAAAAGGATGAGGGGGAGAGAAAAATGGGGCAATTGAAATTTTTTTTTCTGTTTCTTTTCGAAGAATGTTACAGGCCACGCATTACAAGGCAAGAATCATAGTTAGTCCTCAAATCACCCTTCAGCTTTACACCTCAATCTTCACGAACATATACAATGTAAGTGCCACTTGTGAGTTTTGCTCACAAAGGCCTTTTTTTTTCTCACATACACCATTTGGCAGGTGCATGGAGCTCTGAGAAGTACATTACATAGGTGCCTTGCTGCATGCAGCCTCTAGATTTCTGCTGCTAAAGGCTTACAACTGGGTTACAATGCAAAATGGTGATTTTCCCTTTGACTTGTATATTGTAGCAACATAATTTATAGCAAAGCAAATATAAAAACCTATTGATTATAAATTTTGATAACTCAGAAAATATTTAAGATACATGTAAAGGTATGAAACTTTAAGGGATTATATTTTATAACATGTCCTACCAGGATGCCAAGTTTCAGAAGATTTAATAACTCCATGGCAGATATCTTAGGGGGTTGAAATCCATCCCATTTTTCTAATTTTCACCCAAATTCCAATGTAAAATTTACCTATTATTTCTTATTTTTTGCCAAATAACCCAATTGTTATCCTCAATTTGATAATCATTTTTACAAGACTTACAAAATGTATTTGAAGGCAGCTTTTATTTCTTTTTAACAAAATCCTAATCATTATCTTTATTTTCAAAAACTTTGCTTGTTTTGTAAAATGTGACTCGCATTAAAGAAACCCTGAAGTGACTGGCGTGACAGTGCTTTAAGGTTTTTTTTTCATAATGAAGCGGTCTGCACTTCAAAATTTTCTTTGGTGGTATGATTGAGGACCCTAAGTTCCTTACTTTTTATGAACTACAAATCATTCACTCTACTACTTTTTAAGTGAACTAAAATATGGGTGCATTTTTGTGACTCGCGTGACACATTTCGAGGGTGTTTTCAATTTGAAATATTATCAAGCTCGGTTAACATAAATGCAGTTCTGAACCAATGTGATATGACAAGATGGGTATAAAGTAAGTCAGAATACTAAGATTTATGAATCTACTCACTATGGAACACGCTTTAAATAGAATATTACTAAAACCATTACAAAATAAAAACATACTTTTTGGAGCAAATTTGTTGTCTCTTTGAGGTGGTGTAACCCAGTTGTTTGAAGATAAAAGGTGATAAAAATTGTACCTAGCCAAAAAGTACTATATTTTTTTCATGGGTTTTATTTGAAATTTTAAGCAATGGGCGTCGAGTTACACGGACTGGCTGATAAATAATTAAAGTTGTGCACCAGATTTTACAGATAAAACCAACAGACCAAAACAGTAATAGCATGCTTTCCTGAAATGCGATAATCATTTCTAGGTATTTAATGGATGCTGTCCAAATCTTACCCTTCTCTTTCCATCTGTACATATCCATGGTTAGTATTCTCTGGCCTAACACACTTCATCTTTACATCCAGAGGCAGCATGAAGAACTCCTTGGAGTAGGAAAATGCATTGTTGATCTGTGTTTGAAAGATGAGATTTAAACTGTTCAATTTATATGTTGCACAAGAATTTAGATAAATGATTTCTGAATAATTGATTTAGAACTCACCTAACTAATAGTTTTGTGGACATGTTCAGTAAATTTACAACTTGACCCAACCCTATTCTAGATTTTGTTTCTTTGAACATCTCTCATGAAGTTGCTATGGATTTTATTTTTAAACTTCATTCCACCAAAAATAACAAAAAATAACAAATATACATGTAGGGGAGACTGGGGTAATTATGGCCCCCTGTTTTACATTTCATATTACTACCATTAAATGAAAATTCCAATAATATTCTTATTACGCAAAAATAAAGTCAGTCTATATACCTATAATATACATAAAGAAATTATAAACCTGTGACTTCTCATTTGCATATTAATTACCATTATGTTTTGGGGCCATAATTACCCCACAGGCTGGGGAATTTATGGCCCCTATCGTAATGACTGTATGAATTCAAATATATTATGCTAATTAATTATGGTAATGTAAAATAAATGTTGTTGGGTATTCCTAATACACTTATCAACCACCAACAATGATTTAATCAATAATTGGTTCAGCCAAAATGTTAAAATTTTCCGGTCATAGCAATACATATATTTATGTAGATAATCATACAAGTGAATGTCCCCATCTACGTTTATACACTGTTTATTCATTGGGGGCCATAATTACCCCAAGTGACATTTTCAATTTGATCCCTCTTTACAGCTTTTTTGAAGATATTCAGGTGGATGTTTTTCTGTTGTGTTTGTTAGTTCCTATTGTTTCTGTTTTAATAAATATTTCATCTCAAATGAATTTAATCCATGATATCACACCCCAAATAAAAAAGCAGACTTGCCACTTGCCAATGAACAAAATTGTGATTGCCATACATTTTAGGCTCCCCTAAGCACATAATTTTTAAAGTTTATGGCTTACTTTTTGCATATGATAGTAGGAAGAGTTTAGCTAGGCATGTGTACAAATTAAATTATCATTGTGTAATGCAGCAAAGAATCCAGGATTTCATTATGGGGGGGGGGGCCAAAATCGGAATTTGAGATTTTGGTACACCCAAATTTTTTCCCCGTTACAACGGGCAAGCCAAAAGGTACACGGCCATGCGTTTTGAGTTGGGCCCTTAAAAAGGGGGAGTTGTGACATCTGCTCCTAAAATAGATTTACTCAACAACTATACCCTTATTGCTGGTTTTGGTCTTAAATTAAAGCTCTGATGTATAGGACAACAAAATACTTGTATCAAAACATGAAAAAAAAAATTCATCATTTTCTGTTAATTAACTGGTAATAAACAAATATCTGGGGTGGAGGAGGAGCCGCGCAGGAGGAGCTGCGCAGCAAATTTGGCAAATGTACTGTAATGAGTTAAATCAAGTTCACAGAAGAGTGTTTTTGGTTTGAAATGAATACACCCTGCTGAAATAATCAATTTAACTTGATTTTGATAGTTTATTATATTAGTCCAGGAATTTGAATTATCTTGATTACAGTAATTGGCCATGCTTCTTGAGATTGTCCTACAAAAAGGTTTAGTTTTCACAACTACTCCTCAAAAGTGATTTTGTTTATATTTACTCAATCATTGTCAATGAATAATTAATAAATTGATTTTAAGTGCATTTCTGAACTCCTCAGACATTCAGCTTGAAGAAAATGTATACTTTTATGGGGTAAATATAGATTTTGAAAAAGTTAGAGCCACTTTCAGTGAAATGCGCGCGATTAGCACAAATTTTGAGTGTGTCACACAACATGGGCCCAACTTTAAACGCATGGCCACACTCAATTTTTGTTCATGTCATGTTTGCCGAGATAAGCGGGCGGGGTTGTTTGTTTGTTTTTTTTTGGCTAAGGGGTGGGCCCAGGCCCGTCGGGCCCATTGAAATGTTATTTGAACTGTTACCGTATTGTAATTTTGTATAACCTGCCGCCTAACCCAGTGGGTTGACGGGCCTGGTTTTTCTGTTGTTGTGTATACATGATCTCTAATAATAAAGACATGATTGAACATCAATGTCTCGCTTGGTGGTTTAGTCTGGTGGTAATCCTTTGTCAAAAAAAGCATACTTTTGGGCGTATTCAGTGGAACAAAACCATTTAGTTGTGAATACGATTTTTTTTCAATAGCATCTCAAATGAACCCTAAAACCATTGTTTGGATTGAAGCAGATTTACCACACTTGTCCTTGAATGCTCGGTGGGTTTTTCACCGCATGAATAAAGAATCGTACCATATGAAAAAAAATGCACAATTTTTTTATTTTTTTTAATCTTTGAAGTGTATTTTAATAATAGTATCGATTGGCCTTGATTTAACAAGATTTCCAGTATGACAAATTTGATTAAAGGCTAGCTGTTTATACAAATATCGTGGACATGGATTAAGCCGCACACAAAATGCTTTACTTTGATCCTCTATGGCATGCATTCTTGAAAACCCAAGTACATACATGTATATTTTAAAAATTCAATCAGACCCGATTTTAAGGCCTAAAAATGATCAGGCATGCTGCATTGACAATAGTAATAATACCACAAAACAATTCCTGTTATCACTATTTATTGCACTGGCCTTGGGTTAAATCACATGAAACCAATTCAAATAAAATGTAAAGTTTTTCACCGACTCTACACAAATTCGGCCTTACATGTATATTGGTATCGTGTCATGATCATGATAATTTACATATAGTCTAAATGTAAAAATTGCTTTTTTGCGGGTACCTTTTCTGCTGGAATTCCAAAGTCTTTCAGGTACATGAAACCAATGGTTGTAAGAGCTTGATGTACATCATCAATCAGCTTCTGAAATCTTTCTGGATCGGGGCTCTCACGATCCAAACTGTAGGCTGAGAAATCTATGATTGGAACTGCGTCCTGTGACATGATGGTAGACTGGGAAAAAAAATTAAATGTAACATGAAAGAAACATAAATGTATGAGGTTGATCACAAGATCAATCTATGTAAGCACACATACATAGGCCTGCATGTCAATTTACTGTGAGCCAAGCTAAACTTCAAACTGATATAATTCTCTTGAAAATGATTTAAAGGAGACTCGCATTAGTAGGAGAAAGACTTTCTGAGTAGAAATTTTCACATTTTTTCACAAAAGACTTAAAATTAAAAAGAAAAAAAAAAAATGTGACAAACTGACACAGCCTGCATTTCATTTGTTGTGTCAGTGAAATCTATGCTCATCCTTTTTTTTTTATTGGCGAACGAATTACCACGACTTTGAAATGACAATTAAAAAAGTTATGAAAAAAATAGAAAACATTGATGTACAATGTATGTATGCTTCTCTGCACCATCTGCAATTCTCCAAACTGCTGTTTCCAAACCAAGCAAAGGAAGAAGATTGAACATCATGTTTTAAGAAAATCTAATCCCCCCTTTTCAAGTTCACCTTCCACTACTGTATTCGCTGTTATTTTCGCGCGATTAATTTTTCGCGCTTAGAGGCCTCAAAACATATTTGTGGGTTTTTTAATTCGCGCTGCATTTACTTACGAACGCAATTTAACCTATGTAAAGCATGCATAAGAAAGCATGCTCATATATTCGCGTGTTTTTAAATTCGCGCCGTACGATCTTTGCGCGAAATCCGCGAAAATTAATGTACCGCGAAAATTTCCACGTTTACAGTATTCTACAGTTTACATGTAAGTAGGTCTATGCCAGCATCACTCTGGTAGAGTCTCAATTATGAATTGACCAACAATGTCACTAAAATAATTCATGAATCAAAATGAGTAATAGGGTAGGGGGTCCGTTATCCGGACACTTACTAGTAAACAGATAAAAACATCATCTTATGCTCTGGATTTATTAAAAATTTGTGCAGTAAATAGCAAAAATATTTGTGAATATTTGTGCTTTGTTATATTATCTGGTATTACTTTCAATCGATTGAAGAAATATTGATCACAAAGGTTCTAAAATTGGCGTCTTAATTGTCCGGACAAACAACCCGTCCGGACATACAACAACCCATGGGTATATTTTACTAGCAATATAAATCATAAAATTACAAGTTGATTGCAAAGACAATCAACAATGTTCATGATGTTGGGGAAAATTACCCCCATCTCAAGATGTATTATGTAACGTTAGATCTCGAATCTAGAAATCTAGACCTATATCTTGTATGGTCACAGACTTGGCCTTCATCATACTTTAAGTGTAGATTAGCCCCGGGACGCCGCCACGAAGTGGCGGCGTCCTGAAGCTAACATATGCATCTGGCCCATGCTCACCGTTTTCCCCAATAAAATGATGAAAATTCAACCCCCCAAAAATGTTTATAACAAATGATACACATACATGCAATGCCACTTACCTAAGCATACCAGCCGGAATATGGTAAATAAAACAAACATGAATAGCTCCCAGAATAAGAAGATTTTCTTTGCGTTTTCGTCAGTATCGTAAATTTGCCCGATTCGCCATATTGATAAAGCTGGAATAAAAGGGGGACCCTGGAGTAGCCTTGATCAAGACGTTCTTTCTTTATAGTTTGTAAGTTTTGTTACGAAAAAGAGGCTGATGCAAGAAAAATGGGCTCAAAAACTAAAATAACAAATAATTCATGACTACTAATGTAAGTAATCTCAGATATTTTGGTTAATTACCATGAAATGGCATAAAAATATAATTATGGTTGTAATGACTTGTCTAAAGTCTAATCACGGCAATATCCCTGACGCATGCGTATTACAAAGACAAACCTATGCTATGACCACGAATTGTTCTACCGGAGAAGTTTGGAAATTTTGACCCCCAAATTACACATAAGAAGATTCACCAACAAAGACGATAGTGTTCCGGCGTGATATGTAAGTATATATTAAAGTAATATATCCGATATTTTAATGACAAGGATTTAAGTTATTGCCCGGAAAAGCTCCGGAAAACGGACTTCACATCGCCGTTAAATGTCAATAAAGCGTAGCCCGCACAGTGTGCGGGCTAGTCGTAGTAAAGTGTAGATATGCTTAAGAAAAATAATAATAATAAAAAAAAGATCCACTTTGTAAACGGACTCAGCTCAGCTCAAGCGGGCCGAGTACAAGCAGTACAGTGGCACCGAAGATCCCGGGGGCCGCGTACCGGTGGAGCATGGACGTCTTCCCCGCGCGACTCCATTTCCTGATGTCGACTGTGAAGATTCGACTTAATAGATTAACGTATCTCTCTGATGTATGTATCACCGTAGACTTGCTTACCGTGACTTGTACAATATTATGAATTTCCTTCTGATGACTGTCTTGAGTGACTCTAACAAGTTACGAGCGCTGCACAACACAAATTTTAAATGATTGTTTGTAACAATCGCGAGAGAGTATAAAAAATATGAGTCTCGGAAAGCTCATCAGCTGTTATGTTGACAGTTGACCTCGACGACCCTGGATTTAGCTAGTCTTGCCTTCAGCTCTCATCTTGACTCGTCTTTTTTTTTTTCTTTCTTTTATTTTCTTTTAAGTTTTTCATTTTTATTTCATTTTATGCTTGTGTTGCTGATCTTCTTCTTCTGATTTTATTACTCTGGAAGTCTGGAAGCACATTACAGAGTCCCTAAATGGGGGGGGGGGGGTTGTGGGACAGGCGCGGATCCAAGAAAATCGAATTGAATGCATTTCGGGGGCCCATTGTCTGGGGACAAAAGCGGCTCTATTTTGTTTACACATGGGCCCGGTAAGTTCACCTGAAATGAATGAATGAAATGATTTGAACATTTTAAGCAAATTCAGGACATATAGAGTCATTGGAGTGTTTAAAAAATACATTAAATACATATGCCCATATTACCTGCACGTGCAGGTAATAATTATGGGCACTTTGGTGTTGACGTCAACATTTGAATATTGCAGACAGGGGGGTTGGTGATAATTGTTTTTCTTCACAATAACATTTAGAGTAGTATTTATTGATTCGGGGTCTTCCCACGAGTCCTCGGTCCCACGAGTCCTACGTCCCACGAGTCCTACGTCCCACGAGTCCTACGTCCCACGAGTCCTACGTCCCACGAGTAGCCTACTCGGTCCCACGAGTACTCGGTCCCACGAGTCCTACGTCCCACGAGTCCTCGGTCCCACGAGACCTCGGTCCCACGAGACCTCGGTCCCACGAGTCCTCATTCCCACGTGGCTGAGTATTTTCCCACGAGTCCTCGATCCCACGAGACCTCGGTCCCACGAGTCCTCGGTCCCACGAGTCCTCGGTCCCACGAGGCCGAGGTTCCACGAGACCGATTTTTCTCATATCGCATATTTTAATCATTAAGATGTTTGTCTGCGTCAAAAATTGACTAAATATATGATGGAAATGTCTCAAATGTATACTAAATTCATGATCTTGTAAGTATTGATTAGTACAACGGGCATTGGTTTGCTGCAGGTTTTGTAAATCGGGGAAATATTATAATTTATACTTGAGCAGCATCATGCTATTCTGAGGGGGGCCCACGGGGCACTTGGTCCCGGATAGGGGAAAAGGGGCGCCGCAAAGGATGAAAGGAAATAGAGAAGAGAGAGAGAGAGAGAGAAGGAAGGAAAGGAGAGAAAAAGGGAAAATAAAAAAGGGGAGTAAGAGGACAAAGAGGAAAAGAACAAAGACAAAGAACAAAAAAAAAAGGGGGGGGAAGAAAAAGAAAGCCGTAGAGAGAGAGAGAGAGAGAGAGAGAGAGGGGAATAATAATAATTTAAAAAATAATAAAAAATTATACGTGGCGCAAAATTGACGTATATTTAGGGGTTCAAATTAACGCTGGTGGGCGCGCCAATTTAATCCAAAATTCTGGCCATCAAATAACCTTAAAATAAGAGGTACCAGAAACTGAGGGGGTGCCAAATTGATTTTAAATTTAGGAGGTACCACATCGACTTAAACTATCGACCTTCAACGTAAAGGGATCCAAATAAATTCTTATATCAGTAGAATAGTATGTAGCGGGCGCTAAATCGATCTTAAAAATAGGGTGCTAACTGATCTAAAACTTAGGCAACAAATTGACCTTAACTTAGGGGGGGGTATTGGGTTTGACAGACGTGTATCAATCAGATATGATTATTACGTCTGGGACCGACCTTTAACGTCACTATCCGAAGACGTGACTGGTTTCAAAGCAGGGTCCACTCCATGTCAATTTGAGGCTGATCATAGATGAACAATGAGCGTTACCATGGTTAAGCTCGACCAACTCCTGATCCCTAACGATCGAAGCAGCGATCTCTGATAGTGCAGTCAGACCGGCCAGACCGACCTCAAACCGACTAAAAAGGAATGCAAATTTCAAGATCGGGAACGATGCAAAGCCCTGCACTAAAACCGACAAGCCCGAATCTCCCTGGAACCCTCCCCGATTGCACAATGATTGATCTTTGTTTCGTTTTGTTTTGATTGAATTGAATTAGGATAGATGGGGGTGATGGGTTCTTAATCAATATGATTTTCACGTTATTATGTGCTTGTCCAGGATTTCACAACCCGCTCCCCCCTCCTCACCAGTAATACTTAAGTCTACAGCTATAATGGTCAATGAGCATATAAATAAAGCTTTGATTCTCTGCATTTTTATTTCATTTTTATTTTATCTTGTTCTTCTTGATATAACTACAACAACATAGAGCACTTTAAACTCATATTTGTTTATCTAAATAGCTTTTCATGAAGAAAAAAAATGTATTACCCTATGAGCGAGAACAAATGAAGAGTCTAGGAAGAACTTAACAGTACTATTTTTTAAAAATGAAGTTAACTTGATAAAAATATGCATACACCATCAGAAAACTGGTGCAAGAGTCAGTTTTGAAAAAAAAATCAAATAGGAAACTCCCATTTCAAAAACTTGAGTATTTTAGTGGAAGAAGTACCTAAGTCCAAAGTTTTAGTGGAAGTACGTAAGCTCACCCAAGTTGGTCAAATTCTTGAGAGAAGAGGGATTGGGCAGCTCCGCTCTTTACGTAATAAGAGACACAAAAAAATATTTACCAAAATTCGGCTGACAGCACATGAGGGGGTATTGTATGGGGCGGTAATATTTTTTATTGAATGGGCAGGGGAGCGGGGGGGGGGTGGTAAGAGAAACCCCATGAGCAGCATATGAAAACGTTGGGGCTTCTTTCTAGGAAAACCATTTTTCACGCACCGATTGTCAATGGAAGGAATGCCCGAAAAACGGGGAGTTTTGTTGAATATACTGGAATAAAAAAAACCGAGAAGATCCTTTACTGTTACACAGGTTTTTGAGGAATGTATATAAAAAAAGATAAAACCTTGGAAAGAATATTTTTTTACCCCTAACCCTCGCGTTTTGAGCTTTAAATACTCCCATATTTAGTCATTTTGGTCGTTTTGTCGTGTGAAAATGATATTTGGTCAAACAGCAGTGCACTAAAAGCTTTTCTGTAAAATTCAGCAGCGGCGCATCGATTTCCTTAGTTACGCTGAGTGAAGTAAAATATATTAATTTCTCTTTCCAATGATTTTAACTTCTTTGTGATTGGTTCAATATTTTCCCCCCGCGTTTTTGATATCATAAAAAAAAATATCATGATAAAATACTCGATCTGACTGCAAGAATGCACTCTCCTTTACACGGTCTTTATTCAGGGCATTGTTTATCCGCGATATCGACGGTCAGAAATACGTAGAGAGAGTCTTAACCCAGTACACCACATTTCCGTAAGATTCTTTCTGGTCGTTAGTGCACTGTAGTGGACATGTGCGTGTTTGGTAATAAATAACACTGTCCTTTTTGATTGTTCACGTTTTTCATATGTGTGTTTTTGAGTAGGGTTGGAATATATGTTTATTATGCAACAAAAATTGGGCGTTTAAAATCTGAAACAGTGAGTGAGTTTTCTGATTTTTATTGGATATGTCTTCAAACACCCCTCCCCCCCCCGACGGCCCAAGATTATAACAAAATTGGAATGTGTTAAGTTCACATACGCAAGGCGTCACTGCAATGTTGCAGTTTTAAAACAAATTGATGATTTACATACATAGATACGGGCAGGGCTCTGAAAAGTGCACGGCCATAGTAATAGAAAGCCCCCCCCCCGCGACAAAATAAATAAATAAATAAATAAAATGGTTGGGTAGGCCTTTTTTTCCATCCCGCATGAAATGTTTTATTGAAATTTTCTTCTTGAACGAATTAGGGTTTGTTGTGTTTTGGTGTCAGACAGTCATAGATCCAGGGGAAAGGGGGCCGCCCCTTAATAACAAAAAAAAAAATAAATGAAAAAGTGCCCTAGAATGGGTATACCACCGCCACCCCCACATGTAACCACATGTAACCAAACTGTTTCAGTAGGGTACACGCAGGTAATATGGGCCCCTTAAGGGCGATTCTTTGAAAAGTGAACCTTTTTTGGAAAAAATAAAGTTTGTCCTTTTTGTTTTTAAGCTGCACATTCATATAGAGCAT
>CALNVZ010003426.1:40763452-40781414 GCA_940671915.1 Paracentrotus lividus
TGATGACATTATGGAATTGGCCTGAAACCTCATTAGGAAACGGTTTTCCAAGCCTGTTGCTAAAACTACATGCCTTTTATCCAAATTGATATATTATTTCTTGTATGTTGTAGAGGATATGCTCACTTAACATCGACACTAAAATTAATTATAAGTTATTTAAAAAAAAAAAAAAAAAAAAAAATTTAAAATGAGGATGTACGTGTTATTAATTACTATCTCAGTTACAAATTTATATGGATGTGTAATTTTACATCTACACATCGTTGGTCGGTAACATTTTTGTTTTGCTCCCTGCTTAATATCATATTTGTATTCCATGCCTTTAATAATTTGAAAGCGTGTGACACCTACTCTTTACTATGTTTTATTCTCTCGGAGACCCTGGCTATATATTGGGACGTTCACGAACCTTCGGGAAATTTTTATGAAAAGAAGTTTTGTTAACACTAACACATATGTTCACCCTAATAATTTTTTCATTCATTTTTTTATGGCCCTCCCTTTTGGTTTACCGTCGGCCGATCCAGTTCCTTACCCTCATTCTCCATTACAGCGTTTGCCCCCCAATACGGGTTAAGTATATTGGTGTTGTATTCGTGTTGAGTCAGCATTATGTAGGGGTGTTGGGCGGTTCCTTAGCGAATAATAAATCACCCAATATCCTACCGTTCATCTTTCATTACTTATTGCCTGGTAGACATCGTCCTGAATCTCATTCTCAATCTTTCTCTTCCAGTTGGCAAGGCTCAAGAATTACCTTAGAGTAAGATAAGGCTCTCCTTGAATCTGGTGTTAGTGTTATTACAAAAAGAGTAGATAATGTAAGAAGGTTGGTTTTGTTGCTCTTTAAAACTAGTGTTATGTGTTATATTGCATTACACGATTCTAGTTATCTATGCGTCCTGCCAGCGAATGGTGGTGCCGGAGGCATTATGTTTCGGGTTGTCGTGTGTCCGGCCGGTACCTCCGTCCGTTACGTCACGTCGTCCGACGGTCGTCCGTCCGTCCGTCCGTAGTCCGTGCCGTACGTTTCCGTCCGTTTCGTTCTCGGGATTCATTTTCATTTAATGTGTATTCAAATTCTTGTGTTTGATGCGACGGACCGACTTTAGTCAATTAATTTCGTGTTCATGCTCTGAAATATCGTTTTTAGGCAAACAAAGTAATGTTTACAAAGTTCAAATTCGGATATAGGCATTTAATTTCAGTATTTGTGCATTCAAATTAGTGAGAATTTAAGTATACGGAAAGAAATGTCGACAGGATGAAAAACGAATTTGAATAGTTATTGCCGAATGTGTATGTATATGTGAAGTAGAATGGGCAAATACGAAATCGATCGCAGCAATCGTTAATTTTGATGATTGAATACGATTTTGACTGGCAACATTTCGATGCATCAGCGTTTTTTCCGAAAATGAATGCCTCTAATATGCAACTGATTGACAAAACAATGAAATTGGCCGGGAAAACCTATAGTATCAACATTTCCAAGATATATCTATAAAGTCAGAAAGGCTGACAAATTTTCTTCAACTTTGCTGTGCAACGCTTTTTCTACACTTATTGTAGTGAAAAGTTAAAGGCAAAAAATTATCTTTTAAACCAATATTCAGCCTTCTTTGAAAATAACTCAGCGCAGTGAAAAATAAGTAGCCTTTCTTTTCGTTCAATGTCTAAGAATTGTGCATAAGTCTTGTTTAATGTTAAAGACCGAACATTAATCTTCAAACAAGGCTCATGCCAAGTGCTTTCAAGCGTATCAGGACAACTACCCCTTGGCGGTTTACCCTAAGGACAACACAACCCCCCCCCCGAATAGGGTTAGGGTATAGATTTTTGGCAGAGGTATAGTTGGGTTCGTACTGTATAATGTATGATCGTTATTTTTAGAAGAAAATGTCTGTTTATAGTGTTTAAGGTTGGATCTTGACGTACTCACAAGGATCTGAAAGAAGCTTTCAACTATTACTCCGGATGATGGCAAACAATGGTAAAAGTAAATACAAATAGATAAATTAAAAAATATATAATTATTTAAAAAGTTTTTTTTTATTTCACATCGGCTAACAACCCTTTTGAGGGATGTATGTCAATTAGCTTAATGAGCGCCGAATGTTTACGATCATGTTTGCATGTGTCATCACTGGAAATTTTCTCCAATGTAGGAAGTTGGGACCTTACTAGATGTTGAAATATATTTTTTTTTTTTTCAAAACAAGGGCAAAACAGTTTATACGATTAAAAAAAATTGAACATAAAAAAGAAGAAAAAAAACAAACAAACACAAAACAACTGGCGAACCGTGTTGGCGACACAGATAGATGGACCCCGATGTTCGCAAGTAATAGCGGCGATGGCAAATTAAAAAAAAAAAAAAAAAAAGTGCATGACGATATCTCACCGTCCGCTGGTGTTTGAGGTGGTACTACTAAGTACTAGTGTTCGGTATGTTCGCAAACAGTTGGGAACCTTCGAAAAAATATCGTTTTGGGCTGGGTATTCGCCAAATTTCGACAAATAATTTTGTGAAAGTGTGTACGAAATGATCACATGGTCAGTAGACTTTGGCGAAGAAAGCAACACGTTCCAAAATCAAATTTCAACCGGTTGTAATGGCTTCAAACTGATTATCGAAGCGTGCGCGTCTGTTTGTGAAGGCTTACAATAAATTGTTGCGTCAATGAGGAAAGAAAGAATATTTTTCTTTTTGCCAAATATATATACAATATAATATACAAACATCGTATGTGTGAATTCTTAAGAGAGAGAGAGAGAGAGAGAGAGAGAGAGAGAGGGGAGAGAGAGAGAGAGAGGGAGAGAGAGAATGAGTCTTGGATTAAAGAAATATCTATATTTTTTTCTAATTCAGGCCTTTCAGATTACGCTATGCTGAATTCAAATCAAGCAATGATAGACCTCTTCAATGCAATGATTCCTTTCAACTTCAGAGTCTTGGAGATAAATGGCCAGGGGATTGAAACTTGAGGTAAGTTCAAGCCAAGCATCTAACGTGCTTCTGGGGGGAAAAAAAATATTTGATTTGTACAAGAACTAAAAAATTTTCGGGGGATGATTTGCGTTTGTCATATCATTTAGTTTTATTATATTTTTTGTAATTTAAGATAATATAAACGTCGAGTTGCACTTATAAAAACTTTCTACACACAACTTCGACTATAAACGCTATAATCGTAGCCAAGTCACATACGTATGCACGTGAAAAAAAAATGAACCGGATATAGCTTTCTGTACGTCCAAAATCCAAGATCGTTATATCTTTCATGAAAGTCTTTGGAAGGTATTCTCGAATAGTACCATCATGACCATCTTTATCTATTATAGGACCCACAATATTTTCGCGGACAGCTTTTAAATTGTGGGAACAGATAAGAGCAATACAACAATGCGAACTGCTTATTACCACACCGCTGGAAGGTGTCTCAATCAAAGAGGGACAGCTACGATGCGGGGAACATTCAGACTTCGGCGCAATAACCATGCTGTACCAGTCGCAACCTGGACTTGAGGTAAGAAGAGTTTACAGATACACATTATTAAACTTCCGAGAATAATCTGTATCAAGGAGCTTCTTGGTAATATTTTCTTGTAATCGTTAGCTCTCCTCGCACATCGTTTCTTATGTGGCCCCGAATGCACGCATTAACGTGCATTATTTGTATACTACTTAGAATGGAAGTGCGCTACCTGAGAGTAGCGCTCAATAAATATATAACATGGTTAGACATCAAGGTAACTTTAAAATTAAGTGTACAGTTCATTTAAAAGTATTTTCCGCATCTCTTTTCAGTACTTTTCCTATAAATAATAACAAGGAATATACAGGACGCATACGGGAAAGCACATCGCTGTTAAATCTGATAAATGTTTCTAACTTATAGGTACATGCAGGTAATATGGGCCAGCATGTGGGCCACCTGAAGCGAATCATGTCGTGACCGTCGACCGGTGACCGGTGACCGGTGTGAGCACCATACATGTTGTTCATATAAACTGTATACGAAAATATATCGTCGTGAGAGCATCTGATGCCGAAATTTTCTGAGAAAATTGCTGAAAACCAACAAGTAGGTAAAACTTACGGCATTTTTTACCGCTGATGTAAAATTTGATATTTCACGGAATGTGATGGTGAAAGAGTGTTTGAGGGGTAACTCAATTGTTTTGAATATTTAGTAAGCTTATAGTTTCATTTGATCATACTAGCATGTACAGGTCAATTTGTTTTAGTGAAGGGTGCAATGTGGCATTGAATGCTTGCCTGACACAGCAACATTAGTGCAAGGTAATATGGGACATCCAAAATGGCGGAAGTGATTCTGGTACTTAGTTTTGGATCATGAGGCATCAATCTCTTTGCTACGATTTTTGGGGGTATATTCACAGATATATGATTTATATAAATAACTTATTGTAGGCCTATATGACTTGTAATGATGAAAATAATATTTAAAGAATATTTAAAAAAGAAATAATATATAAAATACATAACAATGAAATATATAGTCAAAGGATTTACTGAACGGTCTTATAATTTCATATATAATCTTAAAGTTAATGATTTTCAACATTTTAAGCCGAATCCAGACATGTAAGAGTCATTGTAGTTTTTAAAAACATACATTAAATACATGTGCCCATATTACCTGCACATACATGCATGCAGGTAATATGGGCACTTTGATAATGACGTCAACATTTGAATATTGCAGACAGGGGGTTGGTGATACTTGTTTTTCTTCACAATAAAAGTTAGAGCAGTAGTTTATTGATTCATATAAACAAAGATTAGACTGTGTGTCATTTCGTAATTTATGCAAATTAGGCAAATGAGCTAAGGGGGGCCCATTTTACCTGCATGTACCCTAGATGACTTAACACAAACACCTCCGGGAGGGGGGGGGGGCATAGGGCACTACAGTCACCTTTTCATCCGAGTTTTTTTTTCGTCTCGGGCCACTTTTTTTAAGGGGGTAGGGGCCTCGTTTCTATAAGGCGTGTATCTGTGCTTGTTATTGGATGCCTTGTTTGTATTTAATATTTGATTTTATAAGGTGAAGAACGTTCACGGTGAATGGATCTCTGCGCCCCCAATAGAAGATACTGTGCTGGTGAACATCGGTGATCTTATGCAAAGATGGACTACAGACAAACTCGTCGCTACCGTAAGTATAAGCCTATAATTTTACTAAGGGCGGCCCCTTTCTATTACCTTGCAATAAACAAATTACTATGTAATGTATGTGGTTTCAGTGGAGTCATAACCATTGATTGATTCAATGCAGTCATAATAAGCATAGAGCGATTGTGAGAGGATGCCTTTTTTTTCTTTCGTTTTTTTTTTTTTTTTTTTTTTTTTTTTTTTTTTTTTTTTTTCGTTGTCACAAATCTTTCAGGGTCGGGGAAGGGGGGATATCTAAATTCATCAATGCTCTATACATAATCACGATGGAATTGTAGTGAAAATTTTACCTAGACCCCCATGACCAGGCCTTGTAAAGAAAAGAAAAAATAGTATTTTTTTAATTATTATTATATATCTTTAAAATATTTTACACAAACTTACACGGAGATTCCGTATTCGAGCTCAATTAAAATCGAATTCCGCTCATCAATCACGAAAATAATTATTTATCCAACAGAAGCATCGTGTGGTTATTCCAACCGATCCGATCCATATGCGACAAGAACGCCAGTCCGTCATCTTCTTCGGTGTTCCCGATGATGAGTACCTAATTAAATGCATCGATCATTCTACCAAGTATCCACCAATCACAACCCTTGATTACATCATGATGCAGTACAATATGAGAGCTGAAAAGGAGCAATCGCCAACAAACGAAAATTAGACTTACATCAAAGTCCATTCCGTATCTTTCTTTGCGTTTGATGTTGAACTTAACACGTTTGGAGAATAAGTATTGATGAAACATAATGCCTCGTGTTTTTATTTGCAAAGGATTATTATTTTTTTTTTTCTTTGTTGTTGTAAGATTTGGGGGATTATCATGGCATCTTGTACTAGACTAGGTAGAAATAAAGACGACAGTGAAGGTTTGGGTAGATATAAATCACTACTTTAAGAGTGCAAATAAATAATAATTTTGTGTTCAAATGTTTCTTTGGGGAAACTCTGTTGTCTTCAATTGACTTGAGTTTTAGTTTATAAGGGTTTAAATACAGAAACTATATTTCCATCGAAACCTATAACATGCTTATCATACAATGCATATAATAAGCTTATTATGGTGCAGTGTGTTGGGCCACTCCCTTAGGTCTTCATAATGTTCCCAGTATATGAGAAATTATTGTTAACCTATATGAAAATTGTTTTGTTAGCTCTGATAGCTCTGATTGTTACCTTTTGGGAAAGTTTAAAGACAAGTAACCAACCTCTAATAAATGTATTATTATGTCGCAAACTGAATTGCCTGAATGCGTAATTTATTTTTGTTTAAAATTATACCCTTGCCCGGAGGCCTACTAAGTATTGAAACATTTTTATATGTTGCTAATATTGTATTGGCATCAGAACATTTTTGTATTTTCTTAAATGGAAGACTTGTCTTTGTTCACTCCCGAGAGCATTAAATGACCAGGCACAGGGGGATACAATAATAAAAACAAAACAAAACAAAACAAAACAAAATAAAATAAAACAAAACCATTAAAAAAACCCCAAAAGATTAAAAGATTTATAAAAAAAAAGGGGGGGGGGTAAAAATATAAAAATTTGGAGAGGATAGGGGTTATCAGTGAACATAAATATTTAATTTCCCTCAGAAAAAAAAAAACAGGACATGTTTATACCTCTTGCAAATGAAAATGACCATATGGTTATAGAAGACAAAGGTATATAGTGGGAAAGATCAACACCAAGAGAAGATTTTATTTCTGTCGACAATTTAAATTTAGTCCTATAAAGAAAACACGGTTTTGGCGAAAGTGCAACTTTATTTCATTCAGTTATAGCCAATTTTAAAGAGTAATATATTGCAATTTAGAGCAGCAATCCAATTTGTTCACACTCTTTATCATTATTTTCTGTGTAATCACGAGCTCTGATTTTGACAACATCCCTTTGGATCAAAGCTCTTTCTCATGTTTTATAAGAGTTTTGTCGACCCGGGTCTTATAGGTTTCAACATTGAGCGTGTTGCTTTTTTGAGCAAGTAATAATAATAATAACGCATTTGTATAGCGGCATATGTCTAGTTAATTAACTATTCCGAGGCGCATTGTAAAACGAGATGAAAGTGTTGAACAACATACAACATATCCATGTAGTTACAAACAGGACAGAGGGACAGCCTGTGAGGCGCACACTCCAAATCTGCCATGTCAAAGTCAAAGAGGAAAGGATTATAAATGCCAAACCCACAGACAGTAAAAAACAATATATATTTTGATAATTATATAAAGAACTACAATTTACAATATAATACGACATTAATATTCAAGTTAGTATGCCTTCACAAAAAGAAATGTTTTGAGATTAGATTTGAACGTTTCTAATGTCTCCAAAGAACGAATCTGTGTTTGTAATGCATTTCATAAAGCTGGAGCAGCTGAAGAAAATGACCGAACTCCGTACATTGATACATTTCTTTTTGTAACAAGCAAGTTTTTTCCTGATGAGCGTAGATTACGACTAGGAACATATTCTGTAAGAAGATTGAATATATATGAAGGGGCACAGCCATGCATTGCCTTCCTAGTAATATAAAAGCAGAATTTTGTATTCAATACGTTCCTTTCAGGGGCCGCGGAGCCGGGGGGGGCTGGGGGGGCTGCAGCCCCCCACTTTTTTTCAGCAAACGTGTACAAAAATGCAAAAATGACAATACATTTGTGATTTTTAGCCTATTCAGCCCCTCCCCCCCACTTTGGTTCAGCCCCCCCACTTTCAAAATCGCTCCGCGGCCCCTGCCTTTACTGGTAGCCAATGCAGCCCTTTCAAGACAGGGGAAATATGTTCCCTTTTGCGGGTTCTTGACAAAACCCGAGCAGCAGAGTTTTGTCCACGTTGCAGTTTAGCTAATTGAAATGATGGTATATTATATAACAGAGAATTGCAGTAGTCAAGGCGTGAAATTACAAAAGAATGAATAATGATGGCAAGAGTTTTATTTGACAAAATCTTTCGAATCTTGCAAATGGTTTGTATTTGAAAATACATGGCCTGATATGACTTTTGAACAAATTCATTCATTGTCATGTGACTATCGAATAACACTCCGAGCAAACTGAAATATAACTCAACTTTTAAGTGCCTGTCACACTTGCACGACCATCTTTAAGGTGGCAACAGACAAACATTGGCGATCGCCATCAAGCACAGACCTCGATAAATTTCGCGATTATTTTGCTCCATTTTGTATTGAGAGTATAATGCACATAAAGTTATTAATATGTAGGGCTCTTTCTTCAAACATGCATATTGAGCTGGAGCTACAGAGTGTGTCAAAAAATGGTACAGTCGGGAAAAAGTTATTTAGGTATGATATCTTCTCAAATGATGTGTGAATGTGGTACCAACTTAAAGCCAAAAGATTCTTCTCACTGATACACTTTGTTTTGTATAATTTGCTTTTGTAAAACAAAAGTTATGCTAAATTATGTCCGGCGATGAGCTATTAAATCGAAATTACACACATCTTTTGTCTCGGTGCGCTGAATTCGTGGCTATTATGTGCGAAACCCATAGACAGGCATGCGCAAAGAACAGTTTTTATTGATTATAGAAAACTGGTCATATCTCAAGATCTACAGCAACAAATGGGATGAAAAAAAACTTGCAGAAGAAAGCCTAATTTCCCTACTTTATGGATATATCAAACACTTTTGAACAATATGATTAATTTTCATACTTAAAAAACGTGTTTTCCAAATGTACCACTTTATTTGACACAGAGTATAGTGCATGATATTACAAATAGGCCTAACAAAACAAAGTAATGCGAATGTAATACTACACAGTTCTAAAATTTGTCGTTTTAAGTTCGTTGACTGTGCTATCGCACGTTTTAGAAACGCATGTTTTAAATAATGATGACGTTTTGAAGTGAAAGTATACGGTTTATGGATTATCGAAGATCGTTAAGCATGACATTATTCATATTTAGCACGATAGGCCTACCTACTAAAGTAATTTTATATATCCAAATAAACTGACACTTGCACATGTTTGATGATGGTATGTAAAAAGAATTTATGAAAAAAAATACTGATTTTTGAAGAGAAAAATAAAAAAATAAATATATATACATATACAGCGTGTCCCATTAAAAAAATGCTAATGGCACTAAATGGGTTCTAGGACAATTACCCCCTGGACAATCACCCCCGGACAATTACCCCCCGGACAATTACCCCCTGAGCACAATTACCCCCCGGACAATTACCCCCCGGACAATTACCCCCCGAGGACAATTACCCCCCGAGGACAATTACCCCCCAGACAATTACCCCCCGGACAATTACCCCGGGGGATAATTGTCCTCGGGTGGTAATTGCTCTCAAGGGGTAATTGTCCGGGGGGTAATTGTCCGGGGGTAATTGTCCGGGGGGTAGTTGTCCTGATACGCTCTAAATGTGTATAATTTGGAAATTGACAAATCATATTGTATATAATTTTATAATCGTAAACTAGCATTTATTCTATACAACTGGCTTAGATGTTATGCGATATGGTCAATTAAACACAGAGATATGAACTTTCTATCAGCACTTATCAGAAAACCATTCAATCCAAGTTTCGTTTATACGTTGAATAAAGCCTTCATTCACTCTTATTTTATTTCCTTTTTTGGATTTTGGGCCCACAACTTGCGGGCCCATACTTAAATTTAAAAAAAAAAAATATTAAGGTTTAAGAAAATTGGCGTGATATCTCAACATAAAAATTACACTAAACAATAACTACAAGGAATGAATTATTATATTTTTCAAATCCATGATCTCATCTTGATTTTTTTTTTTCTAGTTAGTATTTACATTATTTACATTTATTCTTTTCATAAGCAAAATAAATTATGTGCGAAAAAAAAGAAGATGTTTTAAACTAAATCCGGGATTGCTTCATCCATGCCCTCTTTGTTTTATTATCATCATAATTATTAGCCATTTCGCTTCCATGACTGGGGAAATTATGATGTTGAAAGGATCTTTTTCTGTATGAATTGGTCATCCCCAAGTCCTGAACAAAAGAAAATCCTTGCAGATTTACGCCCGTGGCTGAACGTGAATAGATATAATTTGCACCACTTGAACAGATAACAAATCTTATTAGCTGAACCTGACTACACATACTACATAATACAAAACTTGGATAGAGAGATTTCCTGATGTAAAATAAAATAATGCTCATATCTTTGTGATTATTGGACCAATATATCACATAACATTAAGTTGTAGAAAATGAATTGTAGTTTTAATACGGGTGTAAGGAAATAAACAATATAATGTTGTACTTTTAATATCATACCCATCTAGAGTGCCATTAGCATTTTTTTGTGGGACACGCTGTATATGACCGGAGTACTTTTTCCACTTCAGTTTTATTTATCAATAACGTTATACTCCAAACATGAATCCAATCATGATTATTTTTCCGTAAGTGTAAGTCCAAGGTACAATCCGTCTGATAATATTAGTTACATCTATAGCGTTTAATACAATATAAATTATAACAAAGTCAGACATCTGTGCACTCTGTACGTGAGGGTCATCCACAAGTTTTTGTATCTGGGGCCATGACGCAGCAAGAAGATCGTCTCAAGAAGAGATAACTGAAAGTGTGTTTAGCAAGTCATCCTTGCCATCGGTAGGCCTAGTTATTTAGGTGGTAGTACTTTAAAATTGTATTTCGTGTAAATGAGCTGAAGTATTCGGTATTGCTAGTGAGGAAACAAAATGGATGCAGTGCCTATCATAGATTTCTCAGCATACAGTTTAGATCGTGAGAGCCCTGATCCAAAAGGATTTCAGAAGCTGATTGATGATGTACATCAAGCTCTGTCTACCATTGGTTTCATGTACCTGAAGAATTTTGGGTTCAGCTCAAAAGGTATGCACTCATGATTGTATATATATATATATATATATATATTTATTACACACTTGTATATCTGTAGTAAACGTATTGTAACTGAGTATTGGAAAACCATTTTAATAAAATTTTAAACATAAAATATACTATACTTAATGTCACCAAATAGACCTACTTTTTGTTATGACACTTTTCTTTTTTCTTTTATTATAAATAATTTTTTTTTTGGGGGGGGGAGTGGGGAGGATAAGTATTTGGACGTGATTATGCAGAATTCTCATAAAATGTTTTTGAAACAAAATTTTTGTTTCTTTTATAACAAAACCCAGATTAACGATGCCTCTCCTACTCCAGGAAGTTCTTCTCATTGCCCATGGAAGAGAAAATGAAGTACGTGATCCCGGGAAGCTGTTACACAGGATATAAATGCATGGAAAATGAACGGTATAAACGGGTTTCATTAATCTTGAGATTTATAGTGTGTGTTTTTTTAGCCAGTTGAGCCCCCACACCTTCGGCTCAGCCCCCCCCCCATTTAAAAAAAAAACGCACCCACGGCAACTGAAAATTTCCACCGATTTACAGACTTCTGGAAGGGCGGCTGTATCAAAATTACAGGCTTTTGGAGAAAGCCAGCAGTTAAACTCCTCTATCAGATGTATTTGGACCATATTCGGAGACCTATTTCAGGATTTTTCCAGAAAGAATTAAAACTACCCCTGATTAGAATTAGTTTGGGGGAAAATGCTAAAAAGGACGGGCCTATTTCAATTTTGGGGATCCTCCTCCGAAAGTGAACCCTAAAATTGGAACGTGCATACGTGAATGGGTTGACCGCCTGAGGAGGGGGGGGTTCTTTATACCCCTCCCCCATCTTTCTAGTCTGCAAGCACATGCTCCAATTTGATACGTTACCTAATCATAACATATTTGTATGCAGACTACACTACAAACCTACTGTCCGACCCACGATGAATCTAGTCTCTTAGTTCGGAGTCTGCATTAATCACTGTACGATCGGCTTGTGCATGGTAACTCCCCCCCCCCCGATTTTAATTCCTACATACTTATAGTACATTTTATTTCTTCTTCTTCACGGCAACCCCGACGTTAAACCCCATGCGCCACAGAGCCGGGGATTTTTTTTAACGCGAAAATGATTACCTGATAATGATTTTTTTTTTTTTTTTTTTTTGCACACACAAATAGGCCTACACTCGCACTTTCTTTCTACCCCCCCCTAATTGTTTTAAATATAAAGAAATATATATGAAAAATATAATGTGAAAAGTCTTGCTTGGTGTTGGGAATTAATCCACAGAAGCTCCTGTCTGATGTGGATGGGCTTTTGCCCAATTATCCCATAATTTGTATTACGTTTCATCTATTTTCTTAAAGGTTGGATCGGATGTGCTTATAAAGATCTCAAGGAAGCATTCAACTATAGCCGGAAGCAGCTAAACATGGTAAAAGGTAAAACAAAAAAATTATAGATAAAATAAAAATAAAATTAACAAAGAAAAAAAAGATCTGTAACACCATGTCTCATCTGACAACATGCTTGTATAAAGAACATGCTTAATGAGCGCCGAATGCATTCGAGACTTTTTATTCTTCTTCACCGTACATATTTGCGCGAACGTAGCGAACCGGAGCTTCGTTATAATTACAAATCTTTTCCACCGTCACAAACACCGCCAAACAGATTTTTTACCCTCATAACTAAATTTAAACATAATACCATAAAGTAAAGATAAAATCTAAATAAATAAATAATTATAATATAACAATAATACCAATAGGTAATACCAAGTGCGGCGATTTCATATCACGACTGGGGGGGGGGGGCGGAAACACCCGAAAGTGAAAATAATACTCAAAATTCGCGTACTTGGCGCACACTATGCAGAAACTAATGGAAATGTTTGCGAGCGCGAAGCGCGAGCCGAAATTTTGCCTTATAATAACATTTAGCATTGTAGTTGACATACATTTTACCTCCTTATTAGCTTCACAAGCTAATCACTACATACAATATGTTAAGCTTTAAAAATCGAGGGGGGGGGGGACGATCCCCCAGGAAAAAATCGAGGGGGGGCCCCCCCCCCCGGGATCCGCCGCCAATGGGTAATACTACCTACAAACAAACTTGTGAATGTTAAAACGTTTTTGCAAGTTGAACGAACACCCTAAATTCGCTAGTGTGGTAAACATTTGCCACATCTCACTGAGCGGCAACAAAGCGATTGCGGGTTTTTCCCAGGGTTCGTAAAAAGTTGCCAGGTATTCGAAAACAGTCATTGTAGGGAATCGGTAACCGTTCTGTCGTACGCTGCTTATCTGGGTTAGTTTGGGTTGGCCGAAGTCGTTACCGAATGTAAGCGATTCCCTCTGAAAGTGCTTGCGAAATAATATGGTCAGTAGCATCGGCGAAAAAATAAAATAAAACATTAGCGACTCGAAAGCGACATACTTTTTTGTGAAGGTTTTGCTGCTGTTTTTTGAGGATTGCTGGTTGTGAAAACAATGAGCCAGATGCATCTGTTTCGAAATCTTTCAAACGAACACTTCTGAACCCTCCAGCGAATAACAAGCAAAAATTAAAAAAAAATCGCAAACATTTGTCAGAAATTATAGCCCATCACATTCGCTACGTTCGCAAATGTTCGCCGCTCTGTTAGCTCCCATTAATCCTGGATCACATGGAAATCCCGGGGACAGACTAGTCGGCGAGTAAAAAAACAAAAACACAAGTTTTCCCTATACCTGAACCAGCCTTTATTGATTTCCTCTTGAATTATAATGCTACACATAAACTGCCAAAATAATTTAACTTTGAATACAGTCTCTTTGAATTTGGACTACGTTATTTTCAATACGTAAATTCATAATAATTTCAAGTATGTGACCAGTCCCCAACAAATAATGAGAACCATTGAGCTTAAACAAAATGCGTATTTTTCGGTCTAATTCAGGCCTTTCCAGAGGACGTTATGCCTGAATTCAAATCAGCAATGATGGACATCTTCAATGCAATGGTTCCTCTAAACCTTCGAGTCTTGGAAATAATGGCAAGAGGACTCAAACTTGAAGTAAGTTCAAACTAAGCTTGTTATTGTTAATGTGTTTGGAGAGAGGTTTTGCTTTGTATAAAAACTAAAAATATTTCTTGGGTATAAATAATTTGTGTTCATATTATAATTTTTAATTTGAGGCAGTTATCATCCCGTATATGTTAAACAATATGATTGGTACATAATTATTTTTTGGTCACGATTCCTTGTCAGGAAATTTCATTGTTGTATTCTTATTCACTTTGTAATTAAAGGAAAATGTTGTTATTATGTCAAATGATGAAGAAAAAAATTTAAAAAAAGAAGTAATCATATAAGTACGCACGTGGAAGGGTATAAACAGTGTCCTCTACGTTGCAAACCCCTGGATCGTATACCTTGAATTCATGTATTACATTATTTTAATGACGTAATCAGAAGTTCCATCGCTATCTTTCATAGGACCCACAATTCTTCGCGGACAGCTTTAAACTGGTGGGAACAGAAAGCAACTTTACATCAATGCGCACTGCGTATTACCCAGCTCTGAGCGATGTCGAAATCAAAGAGGGACAGTTACCATGCGGGGAACATTCCGACTTCGGCGCAATAACCATGCTATACCAGTCGCAACCTGGACTTGAGGTAAGACCAGATTGCACCAGATTATGAAGCTTCCAAGCGAATGTTCTGTAATCATAAGCTCCAGCTTTTCCCGTACATCGTTTGAATTGCATTAATACGTCTGGGACCAACATTGGACAATCATCATCCGAAAGTCGTAACTGGGATTCCAACCTCGGTGCCGTTCTTATCAGTTTGTGGGCGTTTAAACAGAAAATAATTTTTAAATCATTTGAAGTGTTTACATTGTGGAAAAAGAATATCCGCCTACAAATATAACTAATGCGGATCGGACGGAGGTTCGAATCCCAGTCACGTCTCTCGGATGGTGACGTCACAGGTTGGTCCCAGACGTAAATAATGCTTCCGCGTGACATTATGCGTCGCTGCGACATTACTGGTCATTCGTTACATGCGTAAGCTGCTTTTATTTGTACAACAGTAGTATAAAAGTCGGTGGGCGCAGTGTTAACTTCTAATTGAACTGTGCATATCGTTTTAATGTCTCATCTCGAATATCTTTCCTTTAAAATGTAAAAAAGAGGGACTAACAGGACGAATGATTATGAGCATTATAATATTGCAACGAAAACAAATAAATAAATGTTTTGGACTTTTCTCTCTCTTAAGTATGAAAAAATAAAATCCCATTTCCACTTTTTTGGGCGGTTAGGGGCGGTCTCGATATTATATAAGGTTTTTTACTCTTTGGTTTTATAAGGTGATGAACGTTCATGGTGAATGGATCCCTGCACCCCCAATAGAAGGTACTGTAGTTGTGAACATCGGTGATCTTATGCAAAGATGGACTACAGACAAACTCATCGCTACCGTAAGTAGGCCCATACTACTAAGGGCGGCCCCTGTTTTTATTACCTTACAAAATTTGAGGTGAACATGATCTCGGCGGAGTCATAGGCCTAGGACATTGATTCTACAATGTATACATCAAAGCGAATTCGAGAAGATCTTTTTTTTTTCGAGGAGGGGGGTCGGGGGTCTGGGTCCAAGTCAAATACCCCAAGGATACGGCGAAATCATTATTTCTGTTATCAAGATATAATATATATATATATATATATAATTATGTCCACTTTGGTATGTGTGTGTTCAGTTTTGCCGAAAGTGCTCGAAGCCTGTATGTATTATCATATTTTTTATATATCTTTTTCTAGGTCCTCCAACCTTTCTAAAGTTGACTGGCGATTCGGTCGCTGTCTTTGATTTTTTGCCTATATTTTCTGCCTATTTATATTAAAAAAAAAAAAACATTACAAAAAAAGACAATTACAGATATGGCGTATTCACCTCCAATATCAAACGTTCACAATCACGAAAATAATAATACTTATTATCAAAAACTAACCTTTCTTTCCATCCAACAGAGGCATCGTGTAGGTTAATTCCAACCTATCCGATCCATTTCAGCGGCACACGGCACGCCGTTCCGTTCATCTTCTTCGGCTGTTCCGATGAGAGTATCTAATTAAGTTGCATCGACAATTTACCAAGTATCCACCAATCACAACCCTTGATTACATCAACAGATGCACGATCTGAGGAGATAAATAGGAAATAAATCGTCAAAAAAATTAAAGAATAAATAAAATCAGGCAAAAATTAAATAATGTGACATGGGCGGCAGACCCCTATTATTAGGAGAGTTGGGACACGTATCATATAATCCCTACTTATTCTATTTTAAGGGGAGGGGGTTATAGGCCAAACTTGCTACTGCACTTCATTTGGCTATTCAAAAAAAAAAAAATTAAAAGAAATTTCCCTTCAAAAACCATATATTGGATGAAAGGTTATTTATCAAGGAATCTTGCGAACACAAATATATCACAAAAAATGGCCTAATTAGCATAAATTATGCACATTTGCCCATTTTTGTACCCAAAGCAAGCATCATTACTGAATCATCTACACCTAGTAAGTCCATGTTTGGCCCACAGATTTCTCTAAACATGTCCCCAGGGAATGAATAAGATTGGAATAAAAATTCCCAAATGTCTTTGTAGTGTTTTATGACTTAATTTATTTGTATTTTATTGTTGTTGTTGTTGTTTTTTTTGTTTTTTTGCTAATTATGTATTCATGAGATATTTACAAAGAAAACTGTTATTTCAAATTTCATTCAATCATTCCCTGGTACCCATTCATTAAACAAGGTATGGCAAAGTTTGATATGGTTCCGTGTAAAAATGCAGAGGCAAAAATGGCAGAGGTAAATAATTGCAGAGGTAAAAATGGTAGACGGTAAAAATGGCAGAGCAAAAAATGGCCCAGAGGTAAAAATGGCAGGGTAAAAATGGCGGAGGTAAAAATGGCAGAGTAAAAATTGGCGGAGGTAAAAATGGCAGAGGCTTAAAAATGGCAGAGGTAAAAATGGCCGAGGTAAATGGCCGAGGTAAAAATGGCAGAGGTAAAAATGGGCGGAGGTAAAAATGGCAGACGGGTAAACATGGCGCGAGGTAAAAATGGCAGAGGAAAAATGCAGAGGAAAAAATGGCGGAGCGTAAAAAATGGCAAGAGGTAAAATGTCAGGTCTTACGCAATTAAATTGTCATAAGCAAATCCCATGGAATAAAACATGGCCAATTCCCTGGGTGGTATCGGTGATATAGCGGCAGGTCACAACCTGCCGTACCTCACGTGATCAACTCCCTACGGATGGATTTCGTAGAAAAAGAATCTAGCATGCTGCAGGATAACCATACGCAGAGGCACCGATTGTATGTACGGACGCGCTACCGGAAGGTTTTTTCAATACCCTTACTAAACAGAAACGCAAGTAATAGGCAGAAATTGAGCGAAGACTCTGTGCTATTGTAGCAATGCGATCATGGCTACGATTAGATCTTGCATCGTATATGACCCGGTAGCCTACGACGAGTTGTGACCGCCTGCCATTCACTCTCGGAAAAACGCCTTCGCGACAAAAAAATATACGTCTACGTTCTCATGTGCGGAGACGTCGCGGAGATGTCTGCACGACGTCTCCGTACAGTTTTAAAAAAAAAAACTGTAACAAAAAAGCACTTTCAAAGAACCGTCTCAAAGTTGTTTCTGCGATTCATTGAAACGTCAACAGAGACGTCTCCGCGACAATTGTTTAAAACTTGTTTAAAACGTTTCATGCTTTGAGAGTCTGCACCGGGCTTATACAAACTTTTCTTTAAAGTGCTGTATGATCTACAGTTTTTTT
>CALNVZ010003426.1:40794270-40809488 GCA_940671915.1 Paracentrotus lividus
CATTGATGTTTGGCGTAGGGGTCGAGTCTTGGGGCTGTAGTCCGCCCGGCATATTTGAGATAAACAATTTCCATGCACACAACATTTATTTGAAGTTAATGGTGTGAATGAATGAATGAATAAATATATGTTTCTTATTAGTTCTACAGAGTGAGTCAATGAAAATGTCCCACCTATTTGAAGCTGTCTTGTGAAAAGTATGAATATTTAATCATGGATTTATGATATTTGTTGGTAGAGTCATTCTCCTGGCATATGTCGGTTCATTTTTTATTTTATTTTTTTTTTAAAATCTTTGCACGCATGACTGAATAACTATCCAGAAGACGGTAAGATCTCACGTGCGCCAAGTAGCATGGTAAAGAATAAACAAATTGAGAATGTATTACTTATGTGCACGCACAAAAAACACACACCCACACGTACCCTCATGTTTACATACACAAAGCACATACATACCACACCCTCAACACACACACACACACACCCACATACACCCTCCACACACACATACACACGCACATACCCTATCTCATCCATACCATCACACACACACACACCCACACCCTCAACAAACACACACACACTCACACTCACAAGCAGTTATTAGGGAATTATTACGTCCCAAACATTCAGTGATGGTCTTGGTAAACAGAACGTCAAATAGGACATTTAATTGTGAATTGTTTAATGTGTGTGTGGGTGCGTGTGTGTGGGTGCGTGTGTGATGATGTGCGTGTGTGTAAGGAAGGATTGGTGTATGTGGGTTTGCCTATGTGGTGGAAGGGTGTGTGGGTAAGTGTTTACACATATTCAGTTAACATTTTATTAGTAAATCTTCAACAAAACTTGGCGCAAGTGAGATCTTACCGTCTTCTGAAGATTGTCTGTTATTCAGTCATGCGTGCAAAGGTCCAAATAAAATTGGTGCCAACATAATCATGCTAGGAGGCTGACTCTACCAATACATATCATAAAACCCATGACTGAATGTTCATACTTTTCACAAGACACCTCCAAAATGCTGGGACATTTTTATTGACTCACTCTGTAGAATGTTATTGCAAGAAGGTACTTTGAAAAGAAATGTATTTTCAATTTATAGCTTATATAGCTACGATATTTATTATTATTATTATTATTATTATTTTTATTATTATTATTATTATTATTATTATTATTATTAATGGTGACTTTAAGACAAACAAAAATATAATATAGAAGATGATAGAGATTTATATCTTCTTTATGCGTGAGCATTGACCCGATTTCATCTTACATGCATCGTTTTTTATTTTTTATTATTTTTTTTTTTATACCAGTACCTCAGTATACCTTCATAATACTTTTAATCTTATGAATTCTTTGAATCTTTGAATTATGAAATATTGAATTACGAATTACAACGTTCCTTCCATGCAGTCTATCGTCATGTCGCAGGATTCAGTGCCAATCATAGATTTCTCAGCCTATAGTTTAGACCGTGAGAGCCCAGATCCAGATGGATTTCAGAAACTGATTGATGATGTACATCAAGCTCTCACAACCATTGGTTTCATGTACCTTAAAAACTTTGGGATTCCCGCTCAAAAGGTACATGTATATTAAATTTTACCCATTCTATTGTTCTCCTGCTTTATGGGGAGTTGTCTTCTGTAATCATATTGCTAAACATGCACTGAACTGAACACACACATAAATTGCCTTAACTCGTTTGCATGTTAAGTTATAACTCAATTACAATAGTAAGGCCTACTTATGTCACATTGTTAAGAAAAGTTTGTTTTTACTATGTTGAAATTCATGTGGGGCCTAGGGGGCTTATAATTATGTGAATCATGATGTTATGAATATTTAGATTATCAATATAAATAGTCATGTTGCCAAGTGGCCTTCCTATTTTTGTGTTGCCTGAACAAAGAATTTACTTAACTTAACGTAAAACTGTGTGCCTTTTTGTGTACTTTATTTATATATTTAAAAGACAATTTCATTGGCCAGTATTTTCAAAGGATGACTTAAGTTGATAGACCCACTAACTTTAGTCACCCCTCGAGAATACCGGCCAAATTCATTTTTAAATTCAAATTTACCCTTCTTCAATAGATACAAGAAACCTTCTCCGTTTCCAAGAAGTTCTTCTCCTTGCCTGTAGATCAGAAGATGAGGTGTAAAATGCCAGAGGGAAATTTTCATGGATATTTTGAATTGGAGAAAGAAGGGTGAGTGCATTTCGTAATGACGTAGAAAATAATATTTCTCCATAGAAATTTAGGGATGCATTATGCGTTAACCTATAAAAATATATTTAAAAAAACAATGAAAAGAGTATTATATACTAATTATACTCTGGCTCATAGAACTGGGAGCTCCAATATAATTATTTAGGCCCTACATTTCCCGGACCATTATATTAAGAAACATAATAATATCAATAATAATAATTATGCACAAATAAAATGATACAAATTCAGTCTTGCATCTTTCTAAAAAAAGAAGAAAAAAAAAAAACGATCTGAAATAAAGTGAACGTGGCTTAGTGTTATTAAAAGGTAGGTCTACATTGATTTGTGGCTTTCTTCATTATTTCAAGGTATATAATAAATTAATGTCATCAGTGTAGGTATATAATGGGAAGTCAATTAATAACTAACTCCGTTTTCATTGTTACTTTAACTTTCTCTAGAAATGCACCAAGGCTTAACCCTCATAAGACTGGGATATTTTGGTAGCTGTCAAGACGGGGGGGGGGGATGATGCCCCCCCCCCCCCAAGATCTCGGCCGCCGATCGCGCGACCGCGCCGAAAATTTGCACGATGGTAGTGAGCCATGTACTCTACAAGCCTGCGGTGTTAATTTTCCGAAATAATATCGAATTTTTTTTATATGAATTAATTATGCTAATTTATGCATGGAATCATACTTTTTGCTCTAATTGAAAAAATTAAGCTCCTGGAATGCTAATTTTGTGTATTATTATTCCTTATAGCATTCCTAACAATTGTAATAGGAAAAAATTGTGGTATCGAAATTATTTTTTTATGTATTTTTTGTTTTTCGACCTTTGTTTTTCTTTGTTTTTTTCTCAAAAAATGTTGAGGAACCATTTTATAGCATAATTATGCTAAAATAAATTGATTTCAGCCAATGAAAGTGAAAATAATCATATCTTTATGAATTAGGTGAGAAAACTCCATTTGAATTGACTTTGTACACAAAATCACGTTTTTTTTAGCTATTTTCCGTCTGACGGATATTTTTGAAAATCGTGCATCGTCGTAACGATTTTTGCGAAAATGGTTTCAAAAGATACGCGAGACTTGAAAGTAAAAAGTCAGCAAGCAGCGTGATCAGAAAATTTCGCGCGGCGGAGTGGTCGCGGAAAATGTCGAGGGGGGCATGATGCCCCCCCCCCCCCAGTCTTTTGAGGGTTAAGTCCGGTCAGGTCACTACGATAGTTTTCCCTGATGACATATATTTTTGTGTTGTTGCTGTTTTTCCCCAATCTTCAGATTGAATCCAGACAGGCAATTTAAAGACCTAAAAGAATATTTCAACTATTGTCCGGCCGTGGCCAATCCAAAGGTAATTATTTACAAAACAAAGTGCATCTCAACTTACTAGACATTATATTGTTTGCCTCCCACATTCAAGTTTAAAGGTATTTTAGCATTTTAAACATTGTTTTAAAATAGGTCTGGTATATAATTTTACACTAATCAATTAATATTCATTACTTCATTTTAAATTATTTTTTAAGGGGGAAATATTATTAGGCCTAATTGAAAAGAATATTACTAAAACTGGCAATTAAGCGAACGGAAATACATGATTGTGGTTGTCGTTTAAATTATAGGCCTACCAAAACCATAATTTAGTATAAGCCTTTTCGTTGAATTCCCAATAACTTGATTTTCCCCCATTCTCAAATCGCTCCATACACTGTTAATCGTCAACATTAAACACATTTCTGTTTTCAGAACTTTCCAGAAAATTACTTACCAGAATTTAGAACGACGCTGGCAGACCTTTACAATGATACCATTCTTCTCCATAATAGAGTATTGGAGATCATGGCCAGGGGACTCGATCTAGAGGTTTGTGGTTCGTTCTGTAACTTCGTCTCAAGTTAGTGATAAACTTAAACAATAATGAACACTTTGTGTGCCAGAGGTGCATCTTGACACAATACCTTGGGATTGCCAGATAACAAAAAATTAAATTGGCGTATACTTTCACCAGGATTTAACTTTATATTACAATAGATTTAGCCCTCATCTACATGTCTTTTCATAGCAAGATACATGGTCCAAGGCATCCTCAGGCAAGCATTTCATTTATTTTGCATAAATATTTTGTATAGGTACTCGGTTTCAATCGGTCACAAGATGACGCATTTTGGCTTATACTATCTTTCCTGACAAAGCAACATGCGTCAACATGCTACGAACTCGATTGACATGTCTGCATGTTTTCCAAACTCTTTGTCTACGTAACTTGATGGATCTTGGGGAAATATTAAAATGCATGTCTTATTATTATGACAGGCATGGCTTCGTGGTATTGTATAAGGAATCAAAATATTAGGTCTCTTAGAATTCTATGGTTCCCTTCCTATCAACAGTTTGTGAAAATTTTAAATAAAACACTATTTTCTCTCTAGGACCCACAATACTTTGTAGATAAGCATAAACTTATCGGAAGCAAAAAGAACCATACCACCCTTCGGACTCTCTACTACCCCTCTCTTACCAACGTAGAGGTGAAGGAAGACCAGGTCCGATGTGGGGAGCACTCAGACTATGGAGGGATCACCCTGCTATACCAGGACTCGCAAGGGGGTCTAGAGGTAAGATTCAGGTGGGGGCAGGCAGAGGAAACTTCCACTTCCAAACCCTTCGTGTAATGAAAATAATTTTCGCATTTGCTTAATTTTTATCTCATGGTCCTTGGTCCAGAGATGACCAAAATAACCCTGCCAATTTAAGGTTAAGATTATATTTCATGAAGTGAAGAAATTCCTTTTAAAAATATATTTTCTGAAAGAAAACGTAATGTCCAATTTAAATATGGTGAAAGATTGAAGGTCAGAGGAAAGAGGGGCTCGAATAGGGGTTCCATATTAAAATATTTTGGGCCCCTCAAAGATAATCCCTTTTCGTAGGGGAAGCCGTGTCAAAATTGGCCCCTTTTGCAGGCTTTTGGAAGGGCAGCTGCATTAAAATTACTCAGCTGTTATTATGAAAAGCTGATTGTGTGTGATGGCTATGAGTAGGCAAACAAAAGTGCCGAAAATGCGGAACATTTCGTACAAGTTTTCGATACTTGTTTTGTCTGCTAAAAGCTATCGCATGTTATCGGCCTTTCATAATACACGTACGGTACCGGGTATGGGATTCTTCTTCGATACGGGGCAAATTGTTGATTTTTGTCTATATTGCGTTCCTGACTTTAGCTCATCATAATTCTTTATCGGAATAAGATATAACTCCCTTCTTTTTACAGCATCATTCACATGCACGTAGGTAGTTTTTAGAAAAGTTACAAACATCAATGTTTTGTACAACTATTTATTAAAAATTATTGAAAAAAAGGGGGGGGGGATGAGAAAAAAAATGAGGAAAAAAAATTCTTCATCAAAACTCTCACTGTTTTCGATTTCAGTCTGTTTTCAAAATAGCACAAGCGTTAAGACAATTTAATACTCTTTATTTTGACATCAAAGTTAGTGGCCCGAATTCACAAAGGTGGATTCTGCAAAATCCATGGTTTCAACCCTGGGTTTAACCTAGGGTTGGACCTAGGATTTTCAATTTGGTATTCACAAAGGTTCGACTGAATCCATAGATTCACAGCGTCATAAAACGTCATAATTTGGGTCAACTGTTGGTGAATCATGAATTGGTGGATCCGTGGAGCCGTCGATTAAAAAACCCACGGATCCGTGGATCCGTGGGTTTTGCAGAATCCTCCTTTGTGAATTCGGGCCCTTGTGTTTAGAAAATGAATTCTATTTTTATTCGAAATAGAATTTTTTGTAAAATGGGCACTCATTTTGGACGCCCCCGGCTGTAGGGACCTTATGCAGCAGAGGTGCACTGCCAGATGTTTAGTTTGGTAAATGTGGGGTTCTTTCTCATGTTTTCCAATACTCAGCTGCTGGTACCTCGTTCATCTACTCAAAATCATGTCAGCTGCCTGACCATACTTGTTAATGTAACAATAGTTGACCCACTGATCTCTTGGGTAGAGATCAGTGAGTTGACCACATTCTCTCTACATACGCCATCTACGATATCAATTGGTTAGCTTTAAATACCCATTAGCTCTAGCTCTATGATATCATGTTATGGTGCAATATCATGCACATGTATATCAACTATATATCAAAGAACGTTTTCGGGGTGAGCCGCGGTCTATTGGTTTCTTGATTTGAGCCTGAAGCAACTCAATGCCCGAATGGGTTAGCGCCATGGACCTAATTCGACACTCATCCTTTTGTTTGTCTTTTTTGAATTTTAAACTCATTAAAACAAAAGTTTTGTTATTTAATTTTCATAATAATAGGCGAAAGATGAATGTATCCTAAAATTATTCTTTAAACATTTACATTTTACAATGATCACTGATGATTAGAAGCATAGGGAAAGAAGATCTGTTTTTCTTTTAAATTCGATCTCGTGTACGTGCTCTAAATTATTTCAGGTTTATATCACAATAAGTCGTAGCGAAGGAATAACGGTCTCTTTAAATTATCAAAATGTACTCTCCTCTAAAAATCAGGTTCAGGGGGACTGGCTGCAGCCTCTCAATCCTTTTCAGTATAGACCCTATACATATATAAAACCACGAAAATTACCATCAGATTATATACTTTCCACGATTTTTGCAACTCCGGTCCCCGGCCTCCAAAAATAAGGATAAAAATATTATTGTTACCGTATCTGAGAATAGGGTATTTGTTTAAAACCACTGGTCAGTAATCATGTTTTAAGAGTGTAGCTTATAAACATGTGGTACATTCGATGCCCACTTATGACCTCAAAGCAGGGGGGGGGGGGTGCAAGCACGAACCGCGAGCGAAAGATTTTCCTTTTAGAAAACTGAAAGCATGGTATTTTAAGCTGCTTTTTTGTATATTTTTTATCAAGAATCCGCATAGAATGTCTTTCGTAAAGTGCGGGCTTTTACCCTTTTCCTTTCTTTTCTTTTCTCTATTTTTTTAATATTTTTAATTTAAAAAAAAAAATTAATTTATGTATTTATTATATTCTTTTTTTTATTTTAATTTTTTATTATATTTTTTTCTTTTTTCTTTTTTTTTTTTTTTTCTTTTTTTTTTTTTTTTCTTTTTTTCTTTTTCTTCTTCTTTTTCTTTTTTTTTTTTTTTGGGGGGGGGGGTCAGCGCACCCTACTTGTCAAGGGGGGTGCTCAAGCAAAATTGTTCCGTATCTGAGAATAGGGGAATTTGTGTAAAACCACTGTCAGTTTTCATTTTTTTCAAGTGTACCTCAAGAACATTTGGTACATTCGATGCCCACTTATGACCTCAAAACAGAGGGGGGGGTTAAAAAACCAACCGCCTGAGTGGGGGGGGGAGCACGAATCGCGAGCGAAAGTTTTCTTTTTGGAAACTGATGGCATGGTATTTCAGGCTGCTTTTCTTGTATTTTTTATTCAAGAATCCGCATAGATTTCTTTCATCTGGTGAGTCTAATGTACCTTTTCGCATTTTTGTATAATTTTGTGCTTCCTGAAAACAAGGGGAAGGCTACAGCCCCCTCCTCCAGACATGGTGCATTTTCATATGTTTGCAATATAAACTTGCAGCAAATTGGCAGTTTTTTTTCTTATGACATAGGTATGCAAAGTTACATCATGTATCAGTAGTTGACCACACTCTCTCTAAATACGCCATCTACGATATCAATTGGTTAGTTTTAAATACCCATTATCTCTATGATATCATGTAGTGGTGCAATATCATGCACCTGTATATCAACTATTATCAAAGAACGTTTTCGGGGTGAGCCGCGGTCTATTGGTTTCTTGATTTGAGCCTGAAGCAACTCAATGCCCGAATGGGTTAGCGCCATGGACCTAATTCGACACTCATCCTTTTGTTTTTCTGTTTTATGAAAATTTAAACTAATTCATTTAATTAAAAAAAAAAAAAAAATTATTCACTAAATGAAACATAAATGTACTCTAAAATGATTGTTTACCATTAAAACATTAATAAGTGATTAGTAAATTATTTTGATTCGAACCGATAAAAAGGCCTTTAAGCAGGGGGGGGGTGGCTCGGGAGTTCAACCCCCCCCCCCCCCCCCCCCTCCCCCTCGAAAAAGTCAAAACTTCACTCACTCAGTCCTCGGACTATGCCCCTACGACTAAAGTAAATTGATGTAAAAATATGTGAATTTTTCCGCTCAGGCTTTATAGCGATCGCATTTTAAAAAAATTATATATTTTGTTTATGTTTACGACTGCTTGCAACACTTGACAAAACTCCTGATGATTATTATACGTATTAATTAGTTAAGGAGCTTAAAAAATTAAAGTGTTTAATCTCATAAGTCTGATGGTCCTTTTCCCATTTCGACACGATTCCTTTTGTTTGTTTTTTCTTTGTTAAATAATATTCCAAACCAATTCAAGTCATGTTAGTTTGTTAAATCATAACAAATGAAAGATGAAATATAAATGTATTCTTAAATGATTTTAAACGTTTACATTACGCAATCGTAGGCATATCTTCCATTCCGCTTTATTTCATTTCCCCCCATCAGGTTCGAAACATTCAAGACATATGGATTCCTGCAGCCCCGGTATACGGCACAGTCCTGGTGAATATTGGTGATCTCATGCAAAGATGGACTTCAGACAAGCTCATTGCTTCGGTAAGCCATGCTAAACCAAAAGGGAAATAATTTTAAAAATACAAAAATAAGAATACTAGTACCCGTATTCGATGTTTGTCATACGCGTATCAGGTTTTACCAACCGAAATGTAACAAAATGTCAACGCAATAATAATTGTCCACAAGAACTAAAATGCATGGACCCCTTTCCCGGCTTATAGTACAAAAAGGGCCAAAAACAAAAAAAAGTGGAGATGGACCGGACCGGACAAGACGTGAAAAAGGGACCCCAAATTTAAATTTGATTCTCTCTCTCTCTCTCTCCCTCTCTCTCCTCTCTCTCTCTCTCTTCTCTCTCTCTCTCTCTCTCTCTCTCTCTCTCTCTCTCTCTCTCTCTCTCTCTCTCCTTCTCTTCTCTCTCTTCCCCCTTTCCCCCTCTCTCTGTATCTCTCCTTCTCTCATTGCCTCTCTCATCCTCTTGCCCTCTCTATCTTTCTATTTATTCTGCTCATTAGAAACACCGTGTGATGGTCCCAGCCGATCAGATTCACCATGATCGTCAGTCCATCGCCTTCTTTGGGAACCCCGACAACGAAGCCCTAATCGAATGCATCGACCAGTCGAGCAAGTACTCACCGATCACGACCATTATTGATTACATTAACTCGAAATTTGAAGAAACAGTCAAAAGAAAACCTAAGTGTATCGAAGATTAGAAATTTCTCTTGACTGTTTTCTTTATTGTTGTCATCCACTACAATTTATTCATTTGTTGTAACGTAAAAAGAACAGTGCTGGAATTGTAGGATACCAAACAATATTGAATAATGAGAAGCGTATAAGTACACATAATTCAGAATTGGATAGGCCTATACTAGTATTAATGAAAGTTTTGTACAACAAATTGTTTTTATTCATACAAACTCTAATTTCACATCCATGCATATCTAAGGATGATGCACAAAAAGTAATATAAATTCAGGTAAATGTTCGAAAAGCATAGAGTATTTGGTGTGCTGTAAATAAATTCTGAATATACATTAACGAAATATAAGTAAAATTTCGAAATAGTGTTCATTACACAATTATGTAACAATTCGACAGTAGGAGGGCCCTAAATATGCAATTACTAATACTTTGCTTATGCATTTTCTTATTACATAATTATATTATGATATTGTGAAAGTTTGCGTTATTGTCCATTTATACTATGATCATTTGGATAACGACATAAAGAGTAGTGAATTTAAATACATTCAATTAAAAAGTAAATGTATATAAATACTGTCTGTATTAAAAAAAAAAAAAAAAAAAAAAAAATTGTACAACCGGGGTAAATAGATTAGATATGAAATCTTCTCAAATGTGTATGTGGTATCAAATTAAAGACATGATATTTTTCTTGTTTATACACTTTATTTTATATATAATTTGGTTTTGTAAAACATAAACGAAGACAAAAAAAATTGAAATTGCCTAAACTTTGTTCTTTCGCCATTATTTTGGCTTATTATGTTCGAATATAAAACAAATCAATGCATAATATATTAATATATTTTGCCACATAGTAGATGGAAGAAAACCAAAGAGGAGATATTAGAGACTGGGGAGATAAATGAAATGGAGAGGAGAAAGAGAAATAAGAAAGAGGCGGAGATCGAGGAAGGACCAAGAAGAAGGAGAAAAAAAGGGGAAAGAGGAAAGAGAGATATAGTGTATAGTACAAAATGGGTGTGTCTAAACAAGTTATTGTATGATTTCTTTTTACAGGCCTCGTGTATGTCATGAGCTAGCTATAATCGGGAAAATAGGCACAATAAAAAATAGATATTAAACCATTAGTCGAGGCGTGATCTGGGGTTTATATTTTGTAGGGGCTATATAGACTGTATATAGGCGAAAGAAATGAAAAGACATTGACATCTGGTCGTATAGCTTCTAATTATTTCCTCTTTTTAATTTGCCAAACTTTCGATTGGATCAACTCAATCGAAAGCTTTGCAAATTAGAAAGAGGAAATAATTAGAGGCTACGATCAGATTTTAGGCCTATGCCTTTTCATTTTTGTTTTTCCCCCGCGTACTATACAAATAACATAAATCACCAACGACGTTTCGTCGAGGAAACATTTCTCTCGCTATATTCAATCGCAAATCAATTATTCTCTCTCTCCCTGTACTATACTCATTTATTTATCTATTTTGAATGGGGGGGGGGGGCAACACGATTCGGTGGCAGGGAGGGGAGTGCCCTTTTGAGTTATGTAATGTTGCAGCTAAATGCCATTATCTACTCATCATGCTTGTATAGGTCGAGATCCAGGATGACGTAACTCCAAAAAGCACAATCACGAATGCAAATAAGTAGGTTATGCACACAGGCTAATACGTCTCCACCATTCCGTGAGGTTGACTGTCGACAAGCATTATAATATTCTGTAAGTGATTCATGACATTCTTACTATTATATTCTTATTTCGCTAGGCGATGTTATTATTTTATATGATATAGGTATGATTATCATAAAGGAATTTTGTCTGAAAGGGGCCGTGGGGACCAGTGGCAACTGGCAAAGACTATTAAAATCAGTACTCTTTCTTTAGAGATGAAAGCATACTCCATTCATTCTCTGTGCAATTCTCATGATCAAGTTGGGCAGAGTGAATTTCCGTTTCACTTTTGTTTCGGAAAATGAAATTTTGAGCTAAAGTCATTTTCCTTAATATTTTCTATTTTCGAGAAAATTGTCATCTTCTCTTAGTCTATTTGTCATTAAATTATTGGATGGTGAGGAGTTCATATTTAATGCTGAAAATTATAATTACGTCAAGAGCAGCTAACTCAATGTTACAGTTTTGTGTTATAGGCCTACTCATGTTGGTGGTATAGGCCCCCTATGCCCTAATAGCTATCAGTGGCGTATATCGGGAAGGGGATGCACTCCTATACATGTAGTAGAAGGTTTTCCCATTTTAAGGCGATTCCATGCTTTTGATGGGTTTGTTTCTTTGTTTTTCTGTTAAGTTCATGTCCTGTACTTATTTTCATTTCTATTGTAAAAAAGATATCTAGTCAAGTTAGGGTGGTATCTCACTTCGCAAAGACGTCTCCGCGACGGATAAAAAGTATAAGAGATGTCTCCGAGACGTCTCCGCAAAAATTTATGAAAAAAAGTCTAAAGTAGTCCCAAATCCTTCTCCGATACGTCTCCGAGACGTCTCCGCGATATCGGAGACGTCTCTAATACTTTGTGTCCGTCACGGAGACGAAATTTTATATTCTGTCTCGGAGACGTCTCTGCGACGGATGAAAAAGTATTACAGACGTCTCCGTGACAATTTTCAAAAACTGTGACAAAGCAGTTTCAAAGAACCGTCTCAAAGTATTTTCCGCGACTCATGAAACATCGCGGAGACGTCTCGGAGACGTTTCATGAGTCGCAGAAACTGCTTGAGACGGTTCTTTGAAACTGCTTTGTCACAGCTTTTGAAAAATGTCGCGGAGACGTCTCTAATACTTTTTATTCATCGCGGAGATGTCTCGGCGAAGTGAGATACCACCCTAAGTCTTGATTTTGTACCCCTTCTGGTACTTGAGGATCGATCAATCACACAATTATTCTTTTGTTATCATGTTCAAAAGAGGTGAAATGAGTATGTATGAGTATTGAAGTATCGTGGGGAGGGGGGGGGGGGGGGCGTCGTACCCCAGCTGTCCGCGTTGATCACAAAATCGTACTTAGACATAAAGTGAGTGTAACTTTATTTCTTATCCTTACAAATAGATCATGGTCTTTTGATCACCTCATACTGTTGTCGACGGTATTGGTCTTGACCTTGCAGTCAGGCTGCAGGACCGGAGAAGTAAGTACCTGGTCTTATGCAACTATGAGGACTAGCCAAGAAAGACCACTGGAGAAAGCTGCGGGTGATGCCTGATCAGACGCTCTTCATTCGCCGCTCGCGTCATCTTCCGATTGACCAGGTGGAATATTATGAATTCATCATGGAGAAACATGGGCGGTATGATGTACTCGGTTGAGTGGATATTGGGGCAGACCTTATCTATTCTTCTTTCTCTCTTCTCTCTCTCGTCTTCTCTCGTTCTCTCCTCTCCTCTTCTCTCCTCCTCTCTCTCTCCCTCTGCTGAATTCTGCGCCTTTGAATGTTTTTAACAGAAATTGGTGCAATGAATAAATGCAGTGGAATCATCATTCATAATTCTTATTGGTTTCCCTCCCTCCCTACTCTCCTCCCTTCTTTCTCTGTTATTCTTCGAAAGAAACCATTTTTAAAGCATAGCTGCCAAGCACATGTCCATAGAATTGTGTATTAAAAATTTTGTTTGAGTGGGCTTAGACTTTCCCAGTCTCTATTCAGTTTTTGATAAACCATGTTAGCAGAAGGTCATATCAAACAAAGTCTCATGTTATAGTTGTTCTTCCTTTAGTTAAACCATTATTTCACTAATCTAAGAGTAAGACATTCATTATTACTGAGATATGCGGTCAATAATTAATGCATTTAAAACAATCCTTCAATAATTGATATCAAGGTCTAAAAGGAAATTAAGTAATAATGAAACATATATATATGAATTGAAAATGCCCAATCACTCAGACCGTCTTGTTTTATTTCAATTTCTTCATGTAGTTAACAACGCTGGTCTGGGGTACTTCGGCCCTCTGGAGGCAATGCCCATTGAGAAGGCTAAAAGTTTGTTTGATACAAACTTCTTTGGTACAGTGAGAATGCTCCAACGAGCCATACCAGTCATGAAGGAACAAAGGTCTGGTCGTATCGTGAACATTAGTAGCGTGGTGGGACATATTGGTAGGTAAAATAATTTTCGAGAATGATTTCCACTTCAAGTTTTAATTGTATTCATAAAATAATCCATGGGCACATTTCAACTGATAAATTATTTAAAACCTGATTCTTTTTTCCAGCCTATATTGCTGTTCTAATTTTTCGAAAAATATGTGAAGCAGAGGGTTATAGTTCTTGTATAGGCTATCAAAAATGTAAACAAGCAAACGATAAGAAATGTTATTTTCGTCTCTCAAGAATACTTTCCGTGAAATATTGATAATAAATCGATTTATTTGCAAAAGTACAAGTCCGCTGGCGTTTTACCCTAAGCACAGATAATAGGAAGCAATTCATAAAAGTATCACAATAATAAAAATATGAAAATGTGGTTAAAGGGGAAGAAAACCCTAGGAATTCATTAAATTGTACAAAAACAGGAAACTCAAAGAAGCTGATCAATGAAAATTTGAGAAAAAATGAATGAATATTAAGAAAGTTATGAGCATTTGAATGTTGTGATCACTACTGCTATAGGGATCCTCACATTGGCAACGGGACCAAGATGTGTGATGTCAAACATGAACAACTTCCCCATTACTTTTGTACATATTTCACTCAAATTGTCTTTTTTTTATTAATTCCATTAAAGGACCTGAGATTCTTTTGATGGGAGGACATGTAATACAATTTCAAAAAATATGATCATATGTGAAAAGTCTGTACTACCATTAGAATGAGGAAAAAAGGATTTTTTTTGTTGTATTTTTTGTATGTCATAATTATGGGAGAGTTGTTCATGTGTGACATCACACATCTTGGGCCTGTTGCCAGTGTGAGGATCTCCATAGCGTTAGTGATCACAACATTCAACTGCACATAACTTTTTAATTATTTATTTAATTGTTCTCAAACTTTCTTTAATCTGTTTCTTTTTTTTTTTTTTTTTTTTTTTTGTTTCATACAATTCAACTGAATCCTAGGGTTTCATTCTCCTTTAAGTATACCATCAAAACGAAAAGAAAATCTCACGGAATAAAAACGCATCTTGATTGATTCGTCTAGTATAATAGCATATAAACGATAAACCCTTAAAATAAAATGTGCCCATAACTACCTAGAGTCACTTTTATTTTCTTGAATTTCGTATACATTATTTTGTGAATTATATCTATTAAAACAACAACAACAACGACAACAACAACAACAACCATTGGCGGCGATCCCGGGGGGACGTGCGAATTATGCGAATTTTGAGTATATCATTTTTTTTTTTCACTTTCGGATGTTGTCGTCCCCCCCCCCCCAGTCTTGACATGAAATCGCCGCGCTTGACAACAACAACAACCATATACGCAACCCCGCCCCACGATCCTCCTAGAAAATCATGGCTCCGAGCCTGATTAATCTATCACTTTGATTATTCCTCAATGTTAAATATCATGTTCTTTCTTACTAGCCTTTCCCTTCATGGATATGTATAATGCATCAAAGTTTGCTATGGAAGGCCTATCTGAGACACTGTGGCTACAATTGAAACCCTTTG
>CALNVZ010003426.1:40837884-40874071 GCA_940671915.1 Paracentrotus lividus
ATATTGGGCGAGTTCAACGAACTTTGTAAAGTAGGTCAAGTTTATGAAGTGCATTTATAGCATTAACACACGCCCGATCGATCGAGCGTGCGTTAGCGGTGAATGCAGTGCAGTGCACCGCGAGATAGCTTTGGATAGGGGTCGCGCTGCAACAAGCCGCAGCTCAGGCGAGTGTGCAGAAGCGCCCCATCCGAAGCATCGAGCGATCACTGCATTTACGTTTAATCGCACAATACAGGGAAGTGTGTTAACGCTTTTATAAAATTGCGACATTTTGCTAGCTCTAGTAGATCTTGAGTTACTTACCAAAAAAATTCCAAGGGATTATCCCTTGGAATTTTTGGTAAGTAGCTCAAGATCTACATCACGATCGTCATCCAAGAAAGTAAACAAAACACGGAAAAGACCCGTACCCGGATGTATGTACATGTGTTATCACTTTTTTTGCGCCGCAAATAATGCACGGGTGCGCGCATTGCATCGAAAATTCAGCATGCACACGTGACGCGTTTTGACCAACCACGATGCGTAAAATCACAGAGCTATTTTATAAAACAAATTATATAACTCATGCTAAGAATGTTGAATAATCCTGTCCTCTGATTGGTCAAAAGTCTGGTCATAGTTTTAGCCAGGGCTGGCCAGGGAGGCTGAGCGTTCAATAGTCATCGTTCAATAGTCGTTTTCAATAGTCATTTTTTCAACGGCAGTCAATCCGTGTTTTGTGCGAGCGCAGACACCGTTGTGAAGGATTTTGAAATGTATAGACTGCAATGTATTTATTATATTTGGTAAGTATCAGAACCTTTCATTGATTCATGTTTTTGTTTTTGTTTTTGTTTTGTTCAGTATGCTAGGCATACACTGTAGTTGTTTTTAAAGCCTCGACTGGGGGGCCTTCCATCCTACTATGACCCCTCAGCTAAATGGACGTATGACCGGAGAAAAAAAAAACATGTCAGAGTTTTTCTTCGTTATATAAAATATATAGTGACTGCCTTAATATTCGGGGCATAGTTGTTTCTAAAGGCTCTCGGGGGCCTTCCATCCAGCTATGACCCCTCGGCAAGCCTCGGGGTCATAGCTGGATGGAAGCCCCCCTCGAGCTTTAGAAACAACTATTGCCCCTCATGGCATTCACTATATCTATAATAACACTTGTATTGGGCCTCTAAAACCCTCTGTATGGATAATAATCTCTTTTATATAACTCATGCTAAGAACTAAGAATGTTGAATAATCCTGTCCTCTGATTGGTCAAAAGTCTGGTCATAGTTTTAGCCAGGGCTGGCCAGGGAGGCTGAGCGTCAATAGTCATCTTCAATAGCCTTTTCATAGTCATGTTATTTCAACGGCATCAATCCGTGTGTTGTGCGCAGCGCAGACCACCGTTGTGAAGGCTTTTTGAACATTGTATAGAACTACAATTGTATTTTTAATATTGGTAAAGTATCAAGATACCTTTTCATTCTGATATCTTTTTTTGTCATTTTGTTTGTTCTAGTAGCTAGGCATACACTGAGTTTTTTAAAAGCCTCGCGACTGGGGGCCTTCATCATTATGACCCCTCAGCTAGATGGCGTTTGAACCGGAGAAAAACAAAACATAGTCAGAGTTTTCATTCGTCGTTATAAAAATATATTAGGTGGACCTGCCTTATATTCGGGCGCATAGTTGTTTTTTAAAGGGCCTCGGTGGGCCTTTCCATCCAGCTATTAACCCTCGGCAAGCCCGGGGTCATAAAGCTGGGATGGAAAGGCCCCTCGAGGCTTCTAAAACAACTAATTGCCCTCCTCCTGGCGCTTCACTAATATCTTAATATGACGAATATTCACTTATCCTATAAAGAGGCAAAACGCACACATGCCACGATCTCGCACACGTAAAAATAGATAATCCCGTCTTAAAGAACTTCTCGTCATTACTGACCGAGTTTAACCATTAAACAAAAAGTTACTACTATTTCAAAACATAGAGTCTGATTTGTATTTCAAAACGAACGAAAGCAAAAAATTAAGAAATGTTCATAGTGATCCGCAGGAATTTTATGGACTTTCAATTAATACAAGGCCCTAAACTTTATTGATGAATTAGGGGACCATAGAATAGAACCTTTTGTTAGCCTCGTCGAAAATTCGATTGTGTGCTAGTAGGGCTGGTAGATTATCCCTAGATTATTTCACGGCCTATAATCAGCTGGGCCTTGGGATTTATTTTCAAGGCCCCCCCACTCCCCCGGGCCCCTCCACTTGATCTCCACCCAAATTTTTTTTTTGGGGAGGTAAATTCAGTGGGCCCCGCACCCCACCCCTTCCACGTACGCAGCGCAGCACCTCAGAGAACACACTAGCTGGAGATAAGCTGACAGACGCATCAGATGTAAAAACATCATCTATGGTATGTGCGCCACATTTTCTACAGGCATGGAGATTGTGTGCCATCGGCTCCTGCGCGCCGTGCCGAAGATGACTATCTGCGTGCTCAATGCGTGTTACATAGGAATCTAGATCTTTCGCCAATATTATTGCGTAAGATATATGTAAGCTGTGTCGTTAAGTCACGAAGTCAGAGAACGTTCAACATCATGGCGAAGAGCATTGCAATTATTGACTTTGATTGCTTTCGTTTGGATGCCGAAGGGACAGATGAGAAGAAATTCGAAAAATTGGTTAATGAAGTCCATGATGCGTTGACAAAAGTCGGGTTTATGTACCTCGTAAACCATGGAATTCCAACTGAAAAGGTCAGTATCATATGCCCGTGAATGATGACTGGACGTGAGGAGCGCTACCGGGAGACTAGGCGCAGGCGCCCGCACGTTCCGCTGCAAGAGCTGGTATTTTTGTCAATGGTGGTGGTGGTGGTCTGCGACCCACGGAAAAAAGTCTACCATTCCGCTTTTACAGAAATAGAGAACAATGCATTTTGATTGTTGGGCGCTCTGATTAGCTACTGCCATTTACTGGTAGCTATCGCGAGGAGCTCCGCCTCCCGGTTGCGATGACTGAAAGTGCGTTGACCGTAACTGAATAACGCGATTCAGCTGTTCCCGATAAAGACCGCACGGAGAAATGTTTACTCCATAATTTAGTAATTTATGCATGACGCTCGAATGATCACGAATTAGCATATGAAATACACTACCATTGTGCCTTCCAATGAACAATAGTCACGATAAAATTTAGATTCGTCATTTATTTTTTTGTTAAGTCCTCATTTCTTTATACGTTTTCAAATGTTGGGCGTAGTCCGACAGTGGATTCGTTGAAGTTCCTTTTTATATTTCTCTTTTTTATTCTAAAAAATATTGAAAGAGTGGGTCTAGTAGAGTCTGCAGTTTTTCTTGCGAAATGGGTCCAATTTGGTTATGATTGACAGCGCGCACGACAAAGCGGTCTTTATCGGGAACAGCTGAATCGCGTTGTTCAGTTACGGTCAACGCACTTCAGTCATCGCAACTGGGAGGCGGAGCTCCTCGCGATAGCTTCCAATAGCTAATCAGAGCGCCCAACAATCAAAATGCATTGTTCTCTATTTCTGTAAAAGCGGAATGGTAGACTTTTTTCCGTGGACCGCTTTGTCGTGCGCGCTGTCAATCATAACCAAATTGGACCCATTTCGCAAGAAAAACTGAGGCTGAGGCGAGAATGTTTTATTCTCAAAATGTGTGAAGTATGATAGGGTCTATTAATCATGTAGATCTACACAAATGTAGCCTAGATAGATCTACACAAATGTAGCCTAGAAAGATGATGGGGGGGGGGGGTAATGGTGGGGCTGTCACATGCTCAGGCCATATGGGAATAAGGCTGTGAAATGATTGTCGTGACATTAGTAAGTCAGCTATTCCGTGTAACTCGATGCCCATTGCTTAAAATTTCAAATATAACCAATGACAAAAATATAGATCTAGAGTCTAGTACTTTTTGGGTAGGTACATATTCAAATGGTATAAATCTAAATTTTCATCACCTTTTATCTTCAAACAACCTCAAAGAGACAACAAATTTGCTCCAAAAAGTAATTTTTTGGGTAATGATTTTAATATTACTATTCAAAGTATGTTCCATAGTGAGTAGATTCATAAATTTTAATATTCTGTTTTATTTTATACCCATTTTGTCATATCACTTTGGTTCCTGCATTTATCTGAACCGAGCTTGACAATATTTCAAATTGAAAACACCCTCGAAATGTGTCATGCGAGTCACAAAAATACATCCATATTTTAGTTCATTTTAAAAGTAGTAGAGTGTATGGTTTGTTGCTGATAAAAAGTAAACAGCTTAGGGTCCTCAATCATACCACCAAAGAATATTTCCAAGTGTAGACCCCTTCATTATGAAAAAAAAACAACACCCTAAAGCACTGTCATGCGAGTCACATTAGGGTTTCTTGGGGTAATGTCACGTGAGTCACATTTTACAAAACAAGTAAAGTTTGGGAAAATAAAGATAATGATTTGGATTTTGTTGAAAAGAAATAATACCTACCTTCGAATAAGTCTTGTAAAATGTTCTGATTGTCAAATTGAAGATAACAATTGGGTTTTTTGGCCAAAAAATGAGAAATAATGGGTAGATTTTACATTGGAATTTTGGTGAAAATAAGAAAAATGGGATGGATTTCAACCCCCTAAGATATCTGCCATGTACATGTAGTTATTAAATCTTCTGAAACTTTGCATCCTTCTAGGACATATGAAATATAATCCCTCAAAGTTTCATACCCCTATCTTAAATATTTTCTGAGTTATCAAAATTTTTAATCATAGGTTTTCATATTTGCTTTTCTACAACTTCTGTTGCTATAATACACAAGTCAATAGGAAAATCATCATTTTGCATTGCATGTTCCAAGACCTCCAAATCTATCTTGAATGAAATGATTCTTTTGTTTTAAGTTTTATGTGATACAACTGACTATAAATCTTTTGTTTGGTTGAATTGGGGCCCATTTTACTGTATGTAATCATGAAAATTAGTTCAATTTTTAGTCCAAAATGACACTTGTCCCGTGAGTCACACTCTTGTGTCACGCGAGTTACATTTTTAAATGGTGATAGACTTAAAACGACAGGCCAAATGATAATGAAATTTTACCAGGTCATTGCTTAATGTTTCAAAATTATTTCCAGAAAATTTCATGTACATCAGATAAGTAACTTCTGAGGAAATTTCAGTCAAGTACAGTAAGGTCTGAAACCTTAAATAGTGTCGCATCACGCGAGTCACAGGAAACAAATTGAAATATCTCCAACAAAAATGACTTTGCAACCAAAATTTCTTTGTGCTAATGTGTAATGTCATTACCTTGATTGAAATAAGTAACAAAAACAGGTCTGCATCATGAAATTTTTAAGTAATTAGCTGAAAAAAAAAAACAATGAAATTTTGTGTAAATGTCACGCGAGTCACAATGGAATGGCTGAAGTCTATATTAAGATGTCATGCATTTATATGGTCTGTTTGAAGGTGGTATCTCACTTTCCTTGAGACGGAAAAAAGTATCAGAGATGTCTTCGAGACGGGAAAAAAATATTTGAGATGTCTCAGAGACAGAAAAAAAAGATATTGGAGATGTCTGCACAACAGAAAAAAAAGGATTAAAGACGTCTCCGCAACGGTAAAAAATTATCGGAGACTTCACTGCGACAGAAATTTCGGAGACGTCTCCGTGAGGGAAAAAAGGTATCGAAGAGGGCTGTATGAAATGGCTTCATGGTCTGCCATGCATTATGCTCATCATGACACTTGATGCAATAAAATTTATTCTAACATTTGGAAGCTCAACATATTGTAAAAATCCTACCATGCATTATTCAACATAATGACAATTTTTTTTTCCCTCCCCGAGGGATTTTATGATTCTTTCCTGCCTTGGAAGTGAAAGATGCAGGTACTGATCCTAGGCAAAATCCAAATAATTTGTAAACAGGTCTAGGAATACAACGCCACAGTATGATTATAATTCAATATTTTAGTATTTTTCATGGTATTTCTTTCTGCTGATATTTCACAAACAAAACAAAACAAAAACCAAACCCAAGAGAGAGAGAGATACATGTAGAAGATAAAGAGAAGGGCCTTTAAGGTTCATGTATAATTGTAAGCATTGGACTTGGCCCAGGTAACAGCTTTGTAAAGAAAAGAAAATTGACATTTTACGTTACAGCTTGGGCACAAAAAGATCTCTTTGAAATTTGAAGAAAAAAAAATCAATAAGCATGGATGACCTTGTCACCTCTGGAATGATCAAAATAACTTGGTTTTTGACAAAAGAACCAGTCTCTCGTGATACATCCTTTTGTGGATAGGAAAAAAACTTGCATGACTCCTCACATAAAAGATACAAGTATGAGCCAGTGTCTAGAACGTACAATTGCAGTATGAATTTAGGTGATGTATGAAAACAAACCCATCAAATATACTGCTGTTTTAATAACCAAGGAAGACTGCTGACTTCTCTCCATTGTATTTCTATTGATACATAAAATTTCAATAGAATGAGCATTATGGATGACTGCACTCCTTATAAATTGCAATCTTATGAATAAATATTTTTTGAATTTTTAATTGCTTTTGTGTGGTCTGTACAAAATAACTTGCTGTAAATGCTATTTATAAAAAAAAAATTTCAATTTTCTCATTATTCAACTCTTGTGTATTTTCTTATCATTTTTTTTTTTTTTTGTCTGTGGAACTTATTTTATCAAGATACATGTAGGGCCTAGTATAGACCATTTATTTTCCTATCGTAAGTTTGGTTTAAGTTATTCTTTTTGCATACGAAATAGGCATCTGTGCACTATCGTACAATCTGATTGAACAATTGTATTAATTGTTTTCTCAGTCATGTAGTACAAGAGAAAGTAATGAATGGTCACTGATCAATGTAAGTATATGAAGTAAAGCTACCAGTATTAACACTGGAAAATTTGGAAAACCAGAATTCAAAACAAAAATCCCAACACAGTTTTGTCCTTATTCTTCCCTTAGAATAAAGTCAGTGTGTAAAGAATTAGAATAGCAAACAGGCATACATGTACATTTAGTATAAATCTTTGTTTGTTTGCTTTGTTTTCTGTTTGTTTGTTCGTTTGTTTTGTTTTGTTTTGTTTTGTTTTGTTTTTGTTTTAGTTTTAGTAAATAACTTTGTTATCTCACCTTTTTCTCCTCATTACTCCTCAGATTCGTGACACATTTGCAGCCTCCAAGAAGTTTTTTGAGTTGTCAGAGCAAACCAAGTTGAACTACATCGGGCAAAATGACAACAAATTTTCTATCCATGGTTACGAGGAGACAGAAAAGGAACAGTAAGTCCCAAAACTTTGCATAATCATCCCTTGTGATAAGTCACTTTAAAATACATACTTGTACATTCACAGTTATGTACTGGCAAGGCTAAGATCTCCTAATGATAACATTTTTTTTTTTTTTTTGAAAGCAGTATGCAAGGGGTACTACATACTGTACATGTACATGTATGTGGAGGGGGTCCATAACGACAGGATTTTGCTACAAATATCAACTTGTAAGGCTTATGGACTTGCCAAATATATGACAGTTATTAAATTTTGTTTTTCTCCTGCACTTTCCCATTGGTCAAAGATTGTCAACACACAAGTGAAGACACAGAACTTTTATGAGACATTACTGTTTGAAGCTTTTCAGTCTTGCATATGAATTGCAGTCTAATCATTATTCGCAATTTAGATTAATTTCAATTGATTATCAATTACAAATATATTTCCAATTTATTTCAGTTTATTTCAAAGCCGTTTCAGTTTTTTTTTTTTTTTTTTTTCAATTCATTTCCAATTTATTTTGATCTCTAGATGCTGTCCAGAGAGGGAGCGTGACCTGAAGCAGTGTTTCAACTTCACAGTGAAAGCAGCAACAGAGGATGTATGTGCACGTCCCCATGTGAGGGGTTTGTTTGCTGTTCTTCTTCTAACAACTCTGCTAAAATCTGCACCCTTTGCTTCGACACTCCACTGCCTCTCCCTTAAATGACATGCATGTCCAGCACTTTGCCCCAACCCCACCCCAAAATGCCTAGCACTTGCCCCACTGGCACTTACCTAGCACTCACACCCATTTTAATTCATAAAATGGTCTACATGTAGATTTTAGAATGTGTGACTGTCATATTACAGTAGGGTTGGGCGAATCTCAATTTTTTTTCAAACAAGTTGTTTCTATAGTAAAATTCGACGTGGAAACTGAAAATGACAATTATTTTTGCATATGACCAAAATGGCCGCCAAAATAGCGTATTATGCCCAATTATCATACTTTTTATACGTATAAACCACTTTTATTGCGCTTTTATATGTCTTTTGGGTGTCAGGGAACCCAACATAATTAATCCAACATGATTAATCCTTCCTAAGTTGACTGTTAGTGTAGTTTGGTAGTTAGTTTCAGTCAATATCGAGCAAAAATCACCTCATATCAAAATCGCTAATTAACACCTATAACCATACTAGGTACATTTGGTCATGATAAAATTGTCAGATTTGAGCTTTTAAACCATCAAAATCCATAAAGAAACAAAATAAAACCGGTTTATACCTATAAAGTGTGTGATGAATGGGCAAAATACACTATTTTGGTTTTTTGCACTTTAGCGACGTCAGACTTCATCGTACACAAAAATCATTGTCATTTTTGGATTCTACATCAAATTTGACTATAGAAATAACTTGTTTGACATAACTTTTCAGAAAAAAGTCATTATTTGCCCAACCCTAATTACAGTTTGGAAGGTTCAATTACCAAACAGAATTGCATACTTTACCAAAGATTCTGGATGAAAATAAACAAAATGAAAAGGGTGCTCTAAATGTAATATTAAAGAAATTGGAGCAAAAACCAAAGTAATAAAATAACCTTGGGACCAGGGCCCCGTAACACTAAGATTTGCGATCAATTGCAAATTTGGAAGAACTACTGTGATTGGTTTGCTGGTCAGTCTTTTGGGCAAAAAGCATGTGAAACAACAATTTTGATTGGCTACTGCCATTTTGCGATTGATTGCAAACCTTTGTGTTATGGAGCCCATGGAATTTTCACATGAGTAAAATCAACAAGTAGGCCTTCATGAAGATGTATATTAAGCTGAGCCTCCATTTGGAAATTCTTTCAATTATAATGCAAGTGGAGTGATTCTTTCTTGCATTTAAGCACGCAAAGGTTAAGTATTGTGCTCTTTATTTTACCCTACATAAAACTGAAATGCAAATTTGTCATGTATTGCATTATCATGCACATTCACTTGTAATGTAATGTTTCCCCCATGCCAAGTAAAAGATAGAATTCATGAACGAAAAAAAGGGCGAGATCTGAGACATAATTCTTAAAAATTGTCTCTAAAATAATACTGCCCACTACCCATGCCCCCCCCCCTTCTCCCACCCAAAAAGAAATTAACCATGCACTTTTACATTGTAGCTCATAGATTCATTCTCTCACTTTTGTATCAAAATACATGTACATGTTTGCTGTGCCACCAATATTTTAATTATTGTATTCACTGTAAATATCTTCAAAGAGAAAAAATATTGACCTTTGCAAATATAATTGCTACTAGTTATTTTATACTCATTGTTTTCATTGTTTTATTTATACTATTACCTTGTGCCACATATGGCATCCAAGGTAAATGTAAAGCAGAGGTGTGGTGGATAGACGTGGGGAGGGGAGGGGCGCAACAAGTGGTCAACTATCCCCACCCCCCCCCCCTCTCTATTTTTTTTAATTGCTCTTTTAACAATTTAGTTTTTAAACCGCCTGACAACGCCTTATGGTTTACTTGCTAAAATGCCCTCCGTTTTCTGCATGCTTTTTAGTTATGATAGTACCTAGAATATGCAAATTGTACAGTGTCGTGTTGCATACAAAAGTACATGAAACAACCTACCATTTCTTTTGAAGGCAGCTCTATGCAAGTCTATATTTGTAAGTGCCTGTTTGTAACACATTCACTGAAAAGAATGTAATGCATTTTTATAACAAAAGTAATAATAATAATAATAATGATTGTTACCCCTCCCTGGGTGGGATGGGCGTTAAACTCTCTCTCTGTAAATAATAATGAAGAGAGAAAACAATGGTCAGTTACATGTGACTTGTATGGGCATCAAAAGGTAATGATCATACGTTTATTAAAAGAAATATGTCACAAGAACCATGTCAAATAATAATCAATATAATATACATAATCAAGGATAGACTTTATCTATCAAACTCTTTTCTCACTTATGATTATATAATATATTTACTTGTTCTTTAAACATACTAAGATAATAAACGAATGTAACTAATAACTAATACAACTATAACTTTCTAACAGTTAGTCTAAATTAATTGTAAGTTAATTAAGTAAAGAGTATTTCCTAATTCTTATTAATATTCTCTACTCTAATTAATAACCAATCATTAATGAAACAAAGTCTCAACTATTAGACTAAGAAATAAAAGAACACATGGCCAATTTATACAAGGGAATACATCCTACAGCCTCAAGTCTAAACTGTTAAGATGGTCCCTGATTCTTATTTTTGTTCTGACATCCCAAAAGAATCCCTTGCCATTCTGAGGTGATCCCTTAATTCTATCTAAATTAACTCACTCACTCTCAGAACTATATACTAACACTAACTTCCAGCATGCTATAGCTTAAAACCCTTAATCTATCCCTGACTCCTAACAAATCTTAAAAGTAAACAGAACTTCTGGTGGTCAAGGTAACCAGCTGAAAGTTAATGAGCCTAATTACATAACACTTTGATAACAGATACTTTCTTGAGAAGAACAAAGAACAAAAGAATATACAACACATGCATATATGTACATGCACCTCTGAGTACTGACTCTAATATTATATACAGTTTCTATACAAGTTTAAAAAGAATGTTGAAATAGTTTTACTGATACCTATTTCTATTTCTTTACCAAAGTTTTAGCAACATTTATATCTCAAGTAATAAAGTAATTATATGATATTTCAACTATTTTGGGATATATCTCTGTAATGAGATTTCAGTGATTTAAAAGTATACTCTCAATTATAATGTTCATCATATTCAATCAGTCTACTTTTAGGAAGACATATCACACAACAAACTATTAATATGAGAAGATAACACACACATCTTCTCCAGAATAATATACAATCATATCAACAGCATATATGTTTATAACAGTTGTAAGTAATATTAATAATAAAATGTATCTTTTCTTACCTGTAAATAATAATGAAGAGAGAAAACAATGGTCAGTTACATGTAGCTTGTATGGGCATCAAAAAGGTAATGATGACCAACCACATGGCTTGACCACTGAGATGGGGGATTTGGGTTGCTCCACTATAGATTACGGGTGTGCAAGTGTTCTAATTGAGGGTTATATAATACACTGATAATGAATTGATGGTTTATATACACAAGTAAGCTGAATGAAATTTGTAGGGGTGCCCTATTTTGGAGGGGCCTCACATGATTAATTGTTTTTTTTTTTTTATATAGCGCTGTATTCAGTTAAAAACTTGATTGGATAGGAGAGTTGATTATGTTTCACTGTTCGTTCACCTTGTCTATAATCATCTCCTTTCATTGATGTGTCCTGAGTTCAGACAGATTTCATAATTATCTTCTAAACAAAAAGGGAGAGTTTATTCTCATTCCATTTTTGGCTCGCTTCTTCTCGTCACCGATGTGGGCCTGACAAGACTTCAGAGTTCAGACAGATTTCATACATTCATGTAGAAAAATAAAAGAGAGAGTTAAATTTCTTTCATTATTGGTTCACTGTGTCTTCAATCTTCTTTCTGTAACAGATGTGGCCCGACAAGACTGTGCCAGAGTTCAGACAATCTATGGAAGAGCTGTTCAGATGGTGTACTAGGCTGAACCATAAGATACTAGACGTCATAGGACATGGTCTCAAATTACAGGTTAGGATTATCTTGATTGCTCCATCTATGGTGTATATAGTGAAATGCTTGGAACCAAGTCAATTACATGTACCTTGTTATATATTTAATATAGCAAAATCTTGATACTGAACAAATCCTGAGTACTCACTTGTTTCAAATTCAGAACAAGAGAACAAAATGAAATCTTGTACATGTACCATGTTCGTTATAATTGGTAGACTGTCATACTATTATGAGGCTCTTTATGGAGGATGAAAATATGTGGAACTATCGGTAGGCAATATAGTGATACAAATTGTGTTGAACATTAATGTAAAGTGTACTTTTATCCCATTATGACCCTTTTAAATCTGATTTGGAAAGAATTTTGTATGAGTGAGGAATAAATGGTAGTTTCTCAATAGGCAAAATATGTGAATGTGCATATTGCCCAAGTGAATTAGCAATTCCATAGTGTAATGCCTGTGTATTAGGGTGGTTTTTCTTATTGCTCAAATGATAGATTTAATAGATCTGTTTGTGTTTACATGTATATCTAAATGAGAATGCTCTGAAAATGAGTGCTCTATATTTTCTCCTCATATTTTTTTTTGTTTTCAGATTAATAAATGAACTTTTTATTACACTATTGTTCCTTCCCTCCTCTTCTGTAAAACTCGACAGGACCCTCACCATTTAAAAAATCTTCATAAAGGTCTTGGGACGAGGCAAAACTGCACCATCCTGAGGACATTGTACTATCCGGCTCCTGACTTTGAGAAGGTCAAGGACAACCAGATCAGATGCGGAGAGCATACGGACTACGGTGGTCTCACGTTACTTTTTCAAGACAAACAGGGTGGTCTTGAGGTAAGGAACCAAGCTCGCCTTCAAGATGAATCCTGACGTTTAGGCAGGAGAGTTGCACTAGAGAAAGTTGATTTAAATCTAATGTGATTTTTTTTTCTTCAATCAGTTTCCAGTATTTAGCTTTTTGTTATTCACATATGTGTGCAAACAAAGAACATTTATCTGCTTGGAAATGTAAGTTACTGAAATTTTTGAATTTGAATCTACATGTTCAACATTTTCATTTTGCAGTTGCACATCCAATTTTCCCCCAATGAATAAATAAATACTATACCGTGTGCAAGTATTGTCACCCCCTACCTCATACTTGTATTGAACTTAGGGGAGTAATGATTTCGGCTTTCAAAAAAATATGCCAGCTTTGCTATTAAAATTACCTTTTGTATGCTGCATAGATGAACTTTGTGTAATGGGTATAAGTAGAGCTATGCTGGTTTGAACTTTCACGCATGAATTTTAAGATCTCAAACCTCTTTGCGGACATTGAAAAATGGTGGACAATAACAAGAGGAAGAGGGAAAGTACTGAGAGCGAAAACTTGGAGAAAGAAAGGAAAGCGAACAAGGAGATAGCAAGCTTGCTTGTGGGTTTAACACTGTTGCAATGCCCGGAGAGATGAGGTGAAAATAAGCATCGATCAGTTAGGCCGTCTTTACTGCCTGGGTCAAACTAAAAAAAATTGGCCAGATCGTGGGTCCAGCGTTATTGACCCCCAGGGGGAAAACAGTTTCCGTTAAATTGCCATGTCAGATAATATTAATGTTAACTGATATATCATAAGTCAAAATATTGTGTTTATACCAAGAAAAATCAGTCAAATGATAATTTATACTGCATTTTGTATATTCTATGTAAGGGGGTGACAATACTTATTGCACACGGTATAATACTTAATAATTCCTGTTTATTTATTTTTTATTTTTTCATAAATAAACTACTTTTGATAGTGTCTCACAATAAAATGCATGTCCTAAACACCATTTATCTAATTGTTCATTTACCTGCAACTGCCACTGTTGAGGACATATATTTGTTTTTAAAAAATGATGATGTTACATTTACATGCACACTAACATGGAGACATTAAGGGGCATCAAAAATATATACATTGTACTATGGCACTTGCAAATTTATTCTAGAGGTGGGGATTTTCAAAGTATATTAAGGAACATGGGCTTTATATGAAGGCCATGCTATTCTAATTCCCTATGATTAGGATTATGTGGTCTCTGGATAATTCTTGGGACCATAGAAACCAAATTTGTATGACTTCAATCCCTATTACATCACTAATCCAGCTTTTCCATTCTCTTTCCACTACGGTGATCAGGAAGTTAATTCCTGGTTTTCTACAAAATTTTGAATGGAACAATACTTTACCAATGTACCATTTTCACAAATAGGTTACAATGAAGAAAATAATTTCGTACCAGCTTGAAATGTTCAATCGTTATTAAATAATTAACAACTACAGTAACTAAAATCATGAACTAAAAATGAGGGCCGATGGCATTTTCCTTGTTTAGGTGCAAGATGTGGAGGGAGATTGGATATCGGCGAAACCGGTCGAAGATGCTGTCATTGTTAACCTGGGTGACCTTATGCAGATGTGGACAGCAGATAAACTCATTGCTTCAGTAAGTCATAAAAAAAATTATTTCATTCATTCTACCTTGTAGAAATAACCCCATAAGCAGTTCACTTTAGATTTTAAAGGAGCAAACAAAGAGTTTTTTTGGTTTCTTTTTAGCATTATCATTGATGAAATACAAGCATATAAGTGACAATAAATTTCTGGTCTCTGTTCACCAATCAAAACAAAACTTTATAAACTCATAGACAATTGTATCATATCATCATGCAAGAATCATTCTGATTTTTTTTTTTAAACCCCGCAAAAGACTGGGGGGGGGGGGGGGGAGGGGAGGGGTTATCATACCCCCTCAACATTTTGCAGGACCATTCCACCCCGCTAATTTTTTTTATTGCGCTGCTCACTGACTTTACTTTTAACCCTAATCTGCCCGGGCTGCTTATGAAAATGCACAGCCCCCCCCCCCCTGAGATCTCGGCCATCCACCGCGCGATTGCGACGAAAATTGGCGCGCACATCCCCTGTGGCATAATCTCTGTAACTGCATAGCTTATATTTCCGAAAAATGTTTTGTTTTCATTATAATGAATGGATTCATACTTTTTGCTCTAATTCACTAGACATAGCTCCTGGAATGCTAATTTTTGTTGTGTATCTTCTTTATAGCATACCTATCAATTGTACTTCAAAAAAAATTCCGGTATCTAAATTAATTTTTAAGTATTTTCTTGTTTTTTGAATTTCTTATGTATTTCTTTGTTTTTTAAACCTTTTTATTAATTTTTTTTCGACAAAATTGGTGCGCGACATTATTTCGGTCTTAGATAGCAGCAAATCAAATGATTAATTATTATCAATAAAAGCACAATTAATCACTTATTTGTGAATTTTAGCTGAAAACACGATTTGTATTGACTGTGTATAGAAATAAAAAATACCCATGAATTTGGTATCAAAAGATGCGCACGACCTCAAAGAAAAAACTCAGGAAAGGCCGTGGCTTGAGCTTCTAGCGTTAAAAATTTATAGCCCCCCCCCCTTCAAAATTAAGAGAGCAGTCTTGTAGGTTAGGTCGCACATTACTTGTGCAAATTGGTGGCACACTCACGCTATGGGTGGCAGAGATTTTAGTCTTAGCGGCCCAGTCTTGACAGCTACCAAACTTGAAGGAAAACCAAAAACAAACGTGTATTCGGGATGATTCAATACGTGTCTTACTATAAATAAATCTGTAAATTACTGTATAATAAAGTATCCACTATTTATATAATATCAATCTGTTATTTCATAGATTGTTACTTGGCATATTTATTTCCATTTGTTCTTTCTGCTCCTAAAACTGGATACTCAATTTCTTTCCTTATACTCAACACACAGGTACATCGGGTGATCATGCCTAAAACTTCTGAACCCCGGCAATCCATCGTCTTCTTTGGCCATCCTGATGACGATGAAATCATAGAGTGTGTTGATGGAAGCAACAAGTATCCTCCTGTTAATAGCCTTGAGTATCTAGAAAGCAGACTAAATGCAACGTACTAAAATGCAGAATTAATGGCCTGACTAAGAGAAGGGTGTTTACTAGAGAGTGACATTGTACATAGTACAGTGGATGCTCAAGTTAAAGGGATTGTTTAACTTCATTTAGGATCTAAAAAAGGAATTGCTCTTCCAGCTAATGCTGTAATCATTATTCCAAACCTCGAGCTCTGACAGGAATTGCCTGAAATTTTGAAGCTCAATGGTCGCTTAATTCCTGAGATATTGATGACTAAATATCACCATAGTCATGAGCGTCCCTAGGTATGCTAAAGTCAACACTGCAGTCCATGGAGGGAAAATATTAACTTTTTTTTGCTTATTGTGAAGCATGTAATGATGCTTTAAACTCGTCAGGGTGTCCTCTTGACACAGTATTTCATGCACTGACAGCATTTAGCGCCTCATCGCTCAAAGTTTTGCAAACCTCCATCAAGTTACTCAATCCCTTTATCACTCTTCTGTTGCCGCGCAACTAATTCTTATATATCAGATCGTTTATATTTGTATATTTTATGAAACGTGGTTAAAAATTCTCAAGAGGAGATAATTAATATCAGCTATGAAAATTAGAACAAAGTTCTTTGGCTGTCTATCCTTAGTTTAAATTATATTTATAGCACTTTGCTGTAATGTTAAAACAAACAAATGTAGCTCTGATTATCATTGTCCCGGTATTTTGTTAATGTATACTTGTAGGTATTATCACTTTATAACATGTGTGACCCTCTGCCTCAAAACCACCTGTCAATTAGTAGCCAAAAGTCATTTTGGGGTTTTATATATTTTTAAAACTAGAGATTCCAAGCTTTCCAATGATAACCAACACCAAGTGGTTTGATAAAGTATAACTAAGTTTATATAAAACATAAACTTGTAGAGCTATCAATGCTTACCTATGCAGTAAACCTGCTTCTCCGACATGTACCACTCTGATGTTGTATTTGTAACTTACAAGTGTATTGATGGTTTTGAGGCGGTCAGTCATATATTCTTCTGAGAAATGTATGCTGTTCCAAAGTGCTTTGGATATTGTTGTGCTGGCTAGCTTAAAAGCTGTCAGTTCACAGTGCATGCTAAGAAAATATCCTACTAGGTATCATTTTCATATTATTTTAAGATATTAAGTTAGAGAGAGAGAAATTTCCCTTTTCTGTGCTACAAAGGGTTAAGTGATTCGATTTTGAATCATGTACTGTAAAAGGTATACCCACTTTAGTTTAATATGTGTACCTATGCAGTGTCAATTCCCACCCTTCGTAGATTGTACACTATACCAAAGTAAAATGTATCAAACTATTATGCTTGATAAGTATGTTTAGTACTATAAAGTGATGCCTTTATCTTTTGTTTTGTTTTGGGGGAATTATACTGTTTTTTTAGACAAATATATAATACTATATAATGAGCTGATATAGACACCTTTGTTAAATGTAAAGCTGTGCTTCTTGGTGTATTTGCCTACTATGTTGAAATATTGTATACTGTGTTTCTTTACAATTTTAATTCTTAGTTTTATGTTTTAAAGGAAATGATTTCATTTTTTGTTTTTAATCGATCAATTAGACTTGTTGCAGTTACATGATAATGCATATTAATATGCAGAGGTGCAAAGCACAAACTGTTTACAAAGTGATTTGAATGTAAATTTATCTGAATGTCCTTCAATTAAATTAAAACATAATTGAATACGTTCACATAAAAGTGAAAATTTTGACTTTGAAGAAAAATCAGATTGTATCATTAATTTATGTAATTCTCGTCCTTCTCAAGCAATAGCATGATGCTTCCAGATACACTCAAATATAAAACATATGAAAAAAAAGCACATTTCTTTGTGTACACAATTTAACAAGATAATTGTGTAATAAACATTGATTTTATTGATATTACATTTAGCCTTCTAATGTTGTATGAACCTTTCTTGTTCTCTTCTTTTGTCTTGCATGTGAAGGGGGGGGGGGATTGTTTATTCTATTTATTTATTTATTTTTATTTTTTTTGTTGTTGCTTTGTCTAGATGTTATACAGTACTTTTTAACTTTTTTCTATGTACATGTACATGTATAAGATGCACATGAAGTTGTTGAGACATAATTTATGAAGCAACCCGCTGCTGTGCATTTTTCAAATTTAAGATTGTGCCTCAGCTGTACAAGTGTTGATATTGTTTTTAAAATTGATTATAATGCTGAATTTTTTAAAGAAATAATTCATGTATTGAACACAAATGTCTACAGATTTCTTATATACATAATGTATTTGTCCTAATCCGATTTTCTGAAAATACATGCATGTGTTGTTCTTGTTTTATATACAACTGGTCATTCCCCCGCCCCCCTAGGCTAGTGTAAAATTTACATGTGCTGTCTAGGTAATGTATTATTGTGCTAAATTATGTGCTACATTTACCTATGCACTTTACCAAAGAGTTACTTTGTATTATCTCTTTCACCTGGCAACAATAGGCAATTAAATAGCAATTACATGAGAAACTGAGTCAATTAAATAATTGTATTGTCATATATTATTTCATTCTTACACAATGGATAACTGTAATGAGACTAGAATGTCCATGTATGGTTTTAAAAAAAATCTTATTAATTGTGGTTCAATGCATGCCGTTGTTATTTATATTATATCATTGTGTAGGAAATGATTAAAGGAATAAGGATTACACAAAAAACCACTTAAAAGATTATTATTAAGTAGATATCAATTTGATGCATATTTCTACCCTTGCTTAAGAAGATCGATTAATTTGTTATGTTATTTTTTGTGGTGGTCAGATTTTGTATAATCCAATAATTAAATTGGTGCTGTTGGTTATGTTCAAATATACATTTATTTTCAGAACTCGAACGCTTGTCTCGTTTAATTTATTTACATGGCATATATACCAGTCTTGACATTCGGGTGTTCTCAGGATAACTAGTATATTATTACAATTATTATAAAATAGAGATATATCTGTCAGATGTACATTTATTTGCTGTTACATTAATATCCGTCATATTTGAATTCATACAGCTGCAAAGTATCAACAACGATGTTGTCGCCGTTTTCCCCCATTTCTTAGATTTATGTATCAGCTTTTTTTCTCCCGTCTTCATTGTCATTGTTCCCCCAATAAATTACCTACCCTTTTACTTACATTTGTTCTTCATACATATCCAAAATCTAGTGAAAGAAAGAAAATGTTAAATAATATGTGAAATATGTGAACGTTTAATCACTCATTGATACCTTGTTCGTTTTGAATATATTGGGATGGTAAAGAGTGGAAAATCTTGTGGGCTCTGTGTGTATATCTCCTTCATACTTAGCAAATGGATTAATTCATGGGTTGGCGGTATCAGTAATGTTTGTATTTGACTTGCAAGTTCATCATGTCGTTGGTCACATGGTCGCAAAAACACTTCTTTTATCTAATAAGAAAATAACTAAACAGCATTTTTAATCGTTTTGTCGTTTGAGAATTTGTTTACCTTTTTTCGCCTTTTTGTCCCTTTCGCAACGAGTTCGAGCAAGGAGGACTATTGGAGACGCGGCTCGTACGTGTGTACTGTGTGTGTGTATGTTGTATGTAATGTGTGTGTGTCCCGTCCGTCCGTCCCGGTGGCGTTCCGTACTCGGAGTTCAATTTGCTACGTCTTCGCTCGCATTTTTCATCCGGATTCGATTTTCCTTTATGCTTTATATGTATAGCAAGATAGTGATGGCTACACGAAACTTCTTCACAGATTTTGACGTTGACCTCTTGGACTGACTTTTTGACCTCATCATCGTCCACTTGGCTACAAAATGGCTACTTCCTGTCGCCATTTGTTCATGCCGATTTCGATTTCTGTTGCTCTTATATGATAAGCGATAGGTGAGGGCTACAAAGACTTCTTCACGATTATGATTTATGACCCTATTGAACCTTGACCTTCAATTTTTGCACCTGAGTATTAGTTAATTGGCTACAAAATGTACTGCCTTCAGCCATTTTTCATCGCGATTTCGGAATCCGTTTTAGCCTTTATATTGATAGCACTTAGGTGAGGGCACAAAACTTCTTCACAGATTTTGGACTTTATGACCCTTTGACGTTTGGACTTTGATTAATACTTCTATATGTACAATGGCTACAAAATGCTATCCTCACCCATTTTTCTTGCGATTTACGATTCCGTTTGCTTATGCTTTAATGTTGATAGCATAGTGATGGCTAACAACTTCCTTCACCCGAATTTGACTTTGCCGTGAACCTTTGACCTTTAATTTTTTACCTATATTGTAATTTGGGCTACAAATATGCCTGACTCTTTCGCCATTTTTCATCGATTTGATTCCGTTTTGCTTTATGTGTAGCAACTGGTGAGGGCTACAAAATTTGTCAGCGCGAATTTGAAAGATTTGACCGCTTATTGACTTTGACTTCATTTTACTTATATTGTTTACTATTGGCTACAAAATGCCTCCTTCACGCAATTTTTCATCGATTTCAATTCGCCTTGCTTAATGGTGATTAGACATCAGGTAATAGTACAACTTCTTCACAATATTTGACCTTAGTTTGTTAATTTGGCATACAAAATGCACTCATTATGTCTGTTCGTCCGCATTTTTCCAGCTTTCAATTCCGTTATTATCGAGTTCTTGTTTTGCTTTGATGGATTGCTACTGCACGTAGAGAGTTCCGCTAGAGATCCATGTAACGCTTGTTTGGTTTTGGATATATACAATGTTTTTTGATGGTTTTTGTCATTCGAGGGTGCTGAATTCCAAATCCGATGAGTGCCAGACGCGAAACTTGAGGCATTTTTCGCAAATAGAAAAAATTCAAATGGCCGCAATGGCGCAAATGTGAAAATGATTATCTCAAGGGTTTTCTGAGGTTGTTTTGGTGGTTTTGTCAATTTGAGGTGCTGATTCCAAATCGATAGAGTGCAGCCGCGAAACTCGCAGATTTTACGCAAATTGCTAAAATTCAAAATGGCTGCAAAATTAAGTGCCCGTCCAAAACTGGAAATCGATTATTGCAAGAGGCATTTCTGGAAGTTTCTGGTGTTTCTTGTCAACTCGAAGGGTGCTGATTCCAAATGCGATGAGTGCGCCGCGAAAACTTTGCGGAATTTTATGCATCGCTAAAATTCCAATGGTGCCAAATGGCCGCCAAACTTGAAAATCAGTATTCCAAGGGTGTTTCTGGGGTTGTTTTGGTGGTTTTTTATCATTCGGAGGGTGCGATTTCCAAATCCATGAGTGCCAGCCGCGAAACCAAAACGATTTTACACAATCGCTAAGATTCAAAATGGCGCCAAATGGCCGCCCCACTTAAAATGCGTATTTTATGGGTATACGATGTCAGATTTTAGGGTAGAAGATTGTGGTATTTCTGTACATTTCGAGGCGCTGATTCCAATCCGTAAATTACGCAGAGCACAAAAAAAATAAATAATTTTGATGCTTTATAACTACGATAAAATTCAAACTGGTCGCCAAAAATGTGAGGCTAGCTTGAAATATCAATACAATGCTTTGGCCTTCAGTTTATTGAAATAAAATATTATGGGTTAGATTATCTACTGTGGTTTGAATTGTCGTGCGGAATTTGAGGCTAGAATATCAAATAAAGTATTTAGAGGGAGACAATGTGTAGTACAATGTAGTGCACACTCGCACAACGAAGCAACTGTTAGACGTAATTACGCTTTACCTTTTGTTGTAATATCCTTATTTAATCTTCTATTCATATCTGCTAAGGTTAACTTTCTTTGCTTTTATCTGGTGCAAATCGAATATCCTATTTTCAAACAGCTGATATATTGAGGAGGCATCGTGGGGTCCACAGAAAAAAGGGGATTTTCAGCATAAGGACGAACTCAATCGTAAGTGTAAAAAAAAAAAAAAAAAGAAAAGAAATGACAACCAAGTCATGTAAAAATCTACCTTATGGCTACATTGTATATACATAAATAGTTAAACTCTTTGGCCGTTTTACTAGTCAGTTAAGGGCCCGCAAAGCTACACAGTGCTACCAGCGTTGAAACACATTGAGGTTCCCCACCACGAAAATGCTCTCCAAACATGATTATTTCCTTATCAAATCTGTACATATTCTCATCAGGTGGTTAAATTTTTGGGGCATCGGCTTCCCAAGAACGGTCATAATTTACCTACGGGTGTAATGAGGTCCGCGCTTCGAATACGGGCCAAGGAAATTGACAAGCAAAGAAAGAGAAGTTCGTGCAAATCTTACGGGGGCGTGCACTCTACAGAATAATAATAAATAAATTTTTTTAGAAAATGCATTTTTATATTATTTACTATAAGAAAAAGCACTTTAGGAGGGGAACGCCTGCATCCCTCCGCCCTCTGGTCCGACTGACATGTGACAATTCTGATAGATAAGGTCTATATCGTGAATTAGATCAGAACAATTATGTTGTATTAAGCTCGTGTTACGATCATTTAGTGTTGCTAGTGCGCACATAATTTGTTCATAAACCACGAAAGGGTGCAATAAGGGAACCCAGTATTTCATTTACAGCCTCTATTCTGATCGGGGAGGATATTAAAATCCTTGAATTATTTCTCATGATGACATAGATCCCATCAAAACCCAGCTTTAATTATAAAAAGTTGGTATTATGTCTGTAGAAGAGTAGCAGTGAGACATATTTTTATATACGATTTTGCTGTCGTTACATGCGATAATACCTATGAAAACAAAATCAAAGAATGATAATCGTGACACATTTGCTTTCAGTCAAATGGATATTTCGATTCTATTTAGTCGAGCTGAGCACCTTAAATTGACAAGACACTATAATTAACCTCAGAATACTTCACGAATTTGCTTTCATTAGAATATGATAAGCTTTTTCAGTTTCAATGGTTCGGCCCCTCTTCAGGCTTATGTCATTTGCGTTTTAAAAAAATAATTTCTTAAAAAATTTCATCGAATTTGAAATATCAACTACCAGATTTGAATAGCGCTCAATTGAAAGCAATTAATTTTCATATATATATATTATTATATATTAATAACAATAGAATAAGCGTTTTTCTATTATTTCTACTTGGAGACCTGTTATATAATATAAGCTGGGGTTTTTCGCGTTAGGTACAAATCTCTAAAAACTGGAGTGCTGTTTTTATAATTCACGCAGGCCTGAAATCAGCACTTTTAGAGCTTGTATAGTGCTGCACTCGAGTGTGTATACTCAGACTCATAAAGGTGCTGTTTTAGCACGTTCACTGGTTCACTTCTGGAAAATTCACAATAAAAGAATGAGGGAAATGGCGGAGGCGCTCATATTAGGATTGCTGACCTGGGTCCCCTGGGAGAAGACACGCTTACGAGCGTTAAGATAGCCATTCACATCTCACGATTTCTAGAGATGTATTGTTCCTGTGAGTCTTTCTTGCAAGTTGCCATAATCTCTACAATGCTGGTGTGAATCTCTTTGGAGTCTCTGAAATTGTCTTTATGAATAGATTTGGAACGTCGCGGTATGCATTTCCAATGTCTATGATGAAAAGCCAGAGATTCGAAATAAGCATCTAATGATACGCACACCAAGAAAGTTTTTTGGTTGATAAATTATGGACTTTCAAGTGCAGTCACTTATACGAGACCCATAAATTAGCACTCCGTGCAGTTTTTAGATGTGTTTATCCATCGGTTTGGCATCGGTACCTTCTCTAATTGTGGACCAAGAAAACTTACTTCCAGAATAAATGCATTATTTCATTATTTGTAGACTTTTGATTTAGCGGTTGTAACATAAACTGTTTCGTGTATGTTTCGTGTGGCTGTATCAGTGAGCCTTCGTAATTGAATCAGAAAACCACCCAAAAATCCTAAGATATACCTACGAATACGAATGCTCACACATTATTGAATTTTGTAATATTTTAATGCGAAATTTTGCGTAGAGACTTCTTTGGGTCTCTCAGAGAGCTAGGCAATCGAATAAACGGATGTTGGAATATAGCATACATCCTGATATTGATAAAGGGAAACCTACAACAATCCCCAAGAAACCTTGGAATACTGATTCCAGATATGGACGTCCATTTTGGCAGACTATTTCGCAATTATTAATGCGGATTTAGGCATAAAATCCGCAAAGTGTTTTCGCGGGCTGGCACTCAACATCGATTTGTCAGCACCTGAATTGACAAGCATACACAAACACCTCAAGAAATACCAAGGAAAATCGCTCTATTTCCACATTATTGGCTGGTGCATGTTTGAATCTTCGCCGATTTGCGAAAAATAGCTCAAGGTTTTCGCGTTACTGAGCCTGCAATCGGATTTGGAATCAGCACCTCGGAATTGACATAGAACATCAGAAAAACATTGTTATAAAATATTGAACAAGAGTTCAGAAGTCACTACTTTTCTATGGGGCTCGCCGGAACTATAGTGAGCGAATAAATATCCTTCACAGAATTTTGACTTTGACCCCTTCCTGACCTTGAATGGACTTCTAGACCGTATATCTGGTTCAGCATAGGCCTACAAAATGCACTTCTCCGCCATTTTTTACCCGATTTCTCGTATTGCTTTGCTTATAATGTGAGGTAGTAGCATTGATAGTGAGTGTAAATTAGGAGAGTTTAGCAGCCCTGTTATCGGCGGGAATATAGTTACGAGTTCGCATCCGCGTATTTCTCTATAATCCACTTAGTTTTTCTTGGTATAAATAGTCGAGTTTTATTAGGGTGGGTATCTCCTTTACTGAGACGTCTCCGCGACGGATAAAAAAGTATTGAGAACATGACGTCTCGAATACTTTTATGTCCCGTTGCGGAGAGTACTCGCGAAATTTTTTTTAAAACGGTCTCAAAGCAGTTCAAACAACGCGTTCAAAGTAGTTTTCGGACAACTTTCAAACCATATCTCAAGTAGTTTCAAACACCGTTTCAAGAATAATGCCAAATCCGTCTCAAAGTTTCAAGTACGTTTCCGGCGAAGATGAGATAATCGCCTTTGATGTATATTCCACAGACTTGTTTTCCCATGTTGGGAACATAGAAACGAATGAGGATTCAAACCAACTTGTTATTAATGGATGTGATACAATATTTGGAATCCAACGTTTGCTGTAGCGATTTAGTTTAAGTTATGTCGGGCACGTCGATGGTTTGATCTTTGTCACAATATTTCATCGTAAATGTAATGCACAATTGGATGTATTAAGATATATGGTTGTAATTTTATATAAATAGCGGTTGTCTAGGCTCATTCAAGGTATATGCAAAGCAACCTGATGAGAAATGAGGCTATAATATGAACATGGAATCCAGTTTGCTTTACTATTATTGTTGCTTATGTCAGAGCAGCTCCGAAAAGCTTTCAGGTTCTCAGACAACCTTTGTTCAAAATTAGCATAATTATGATCAACTTAGTAAAACTGGTCTATTTCCTCATAATATAGAAAACACTGCTATAGTTGTTAAATTCGAAATTATATGTTGCCAACGAGAGTGAACGATATTCGCTCTACTTTGATGATTTGACCAAAGGAAGAAGTGACATTTCAGTCACTTTTATTTTGGATAGGTTTTATTTAGTTATTGAGTGTTCTGTTCTTAGTGACCTAAGTTGGTTGATATATATATGGCTCTACAAGCTTTTCAACCTTAAATAAATTTAAGCATGGCACCAGATTTTACTTCTCCAGACAATGTTCTTTTTTGTTACTTGATTCATTTTTGGAAATATAATTATGTAGCAAAACCCATCAGTGGACACTGCGTATAACGTCCTTTACATTATCCTTTCCGTATGGAAATTTCCTGTTTAATTCAGACATGGGCTTGCTAGCGTTGAATAAGCAAAGAATGGATTCCTTGTTGAATGAATTCATTCTAATGTAAAAGAGCCGTTGTGACTCATAGTGGAAGATGTTTATTTTATATACCTTAGACCAAAATTAAGCAATAACTTCATTTCCTCTGACTGCATTTTGATTTATTCATTTATTTCCTCATTTCTGAAAGTCAAAGATTTGCATTTCAATTTGAAAAGACATAGTCGTTGACGACGGCATATCCCCCTTGTCGGAGGAACGTTGACCTTTTATCGTTTTACGATGATGTCAGTCGGGGATCGTTTTCAATTGAAACTATTCAGGTTCTTTAATATAAACTTATTTCAGGCTATAATCGATTGACATGCATTGAAATAAATCCATCCTTTTTACATAATATTCTAGTATATGATGCAAAGCATCATGATAGGTACTATCACAAATTTTTGAACTTAACGGAAAATGGGGAGGCGCCGGAAATGGACTTAATATAGTATGCTTTTTCAGATGTCGAAATAGGAATGGTACATGTGTTTTGGTGACATATTTGTGGAGAACACTTCAAAGGGACAATGAAGTTGTTGCGTTTATTATTTCACGAAGGGATGAGTTCAGGTGGGAGGCCGAAAACAAGTTACAAGGTGAACGGAGGTAGAATCTTGAAATGTGTGTATATAGTGTTGCCATCTGGGAACCAAACATGTGACCAACTGCATAATGCGGTGCGCTGGGGAATGCTTTTCGAGTGAATGAGTAAGACGGAGGATATCCTTTTTACGTTTTTTTTTGTTTTATCTTTATTTTTCGCTTAATCTCTCCTCATCGCTCTCTCCTAGATTGCTTCTGTGTTTTCTCTCTTTTTTTCTCTCTCTCCTAACTTCTTTCTTACACTCACTTCCTCTTCTTACTGCTTTCCTTTCCACTCTTCTCTTCTTCTCCGTCCTCTCTCCTCTCACTGTATTCCATCTCCAAATTCATCGTAAATACACCACACCACATCGCGTCAATTACTAGTACTGTTTTCCCCTTTTTTCGCATTATTTCTTGTAGTCTAATTTCTCCCCTTTCTCTCTACCTCCGTCACCTTCTCTATCTTCCTCTCCTCTCTCCTCTTCTCCTATCTCTTCGTACTTCTATATCTCTCTCGTCCCTCTCTTCTAGCATACACAACATTCCGCTAGTCCCACTGCCGGGGTTGGTGTTGCACTAAAACTTTTTTCTAACTCTGAGTTTTCTCAGGTAAATAAAACTCAGTTATGTAGACTATTTCTTATGTTATTCAACCTGAGTTTTAAACGTCCCCTAAAATTTATTGCATTAATACTTGAAAACTCTGGTATGATTTTATGCAATGGAAAAAAGTTAAATAAATCCAGAAAAATATTGTGAATTACCGGGTTTGTTGGGACTTTGTTAACGGGTTTTTCGTATTATTTACCGGAAACCTCCGCGTTAGAGTTTATTATTTGCTACGGGCGATGCCCTGGACTGCCTGTGTGATTTCTCCGTGACGCGCGCTCACGCACACACAACAATCATGTCATTGAATTAAGTATGTGGTTATTGCACGTATATGTAGATAGACATTATATTAGCGGATCCCAGTTGTTGCCGGGAGGAATATTGTCCAGGCTGCTAATGCTATGTTGGTTATGCTGAGAGGTCGCACTGTAAGTATTGGAGTATATGGGGAAGAAATCCCCGCCATACTAACAGTATGGAGTGCATACTCTGCTAGCCATTAGGTCTCTACAGCCTGGGGGCTGTCCAATATAGTGCCCATTTTCACAAAATTCTATTTTGAATAAAATAGCAGAATTATTTTCTAAACACACTAACTTTGATGTCAAAATAAGAGTATTACATTGTCTTACAGCTTGTGTCATTTTGAAATCAGACTGAAATCGAAAACAGTGAAAGATTTGATGAAGAAATGTTTTTTCTCACTTTTTTACGCAAATATTTTTTGTTCCCTTTTTCAATAATTTTTAATAAATAGTTGTATAAAACATTGATGTTTGTAACTTTTCTAAAAACTACCTACGTGCATGTGAATGATGCTGTAAAAAGAAGGGAGTTATATCTTATTCGATAAAGAATTATGATGAGCTAAAGTCAGGAACGCAATATAGACAAAAATCAACAATTTGCCCCGTGACTGAGAATCACACAATACCCGCACGTGTATTATGAAAGCTGATTGTATGCGATGGCTGTGAGTAGGCAACAAAAGTGCCAAAAATGCGGAACATTTCGATACTTGTTTTGTCTGCTAAAAGCTATCGAATGTTATCGGCCTTTCCTAATACACGTACGGGTATGGGATCTTCTTCGATACAGGGCAAATTGTTGATTTTGTCTATATTTGCGTTCCTGACTTTAGCTATATCATAATTCTTATCGGAATAAGATATAACTCCCTTCTTTTTACATCATCATTCACATGCACGTAGGTAATTTTTAGAAAAGTTACAAACATCAATGTTTTATACAACTATTTATTAAAAATTATTGAAAAAGGGAACAAAATATATTTGCGTAAAAAAGTGAGAAAAAACATTTCTTCATCAAAACTTCACTGTTTCGATTTCAGTCTGATTTCAAATTGACACAAGCGTTAAGACATAGTATACTCTTTATTTTGACATCAAAGTTAGTGTGTTTAGAAAATGATATCCGCTATTTTTATCTAAATTAGAATTTTTGTATAGGCACTCATTTTGAGACGCCCCGCTGTGTAGGACCATATGCGACAGAGATGCACTGCCAGACGTTGGTTTAGTAAATGTGGATTCTTCCCATATATTCCAATACTTTACTACTGGTACTCGTTCGGCTAACCAATCATGAGCTAGCTGCCTGACTAGAAGTTGAAAAGAGAAGAGACTAGAGCATGGGAGAGACTGAGAGAGAGGTGAATTGAAAGAGACTTCAACGACCAGAGCCTGGTCTACATTTCCGCCTACTTGTTACTGTCTTTGTTTTGTTTGTTTTTAATACATTCTTCTACTTCTCTTCTCGATCCATCCTCCTTACATACTATAGTACACTCTTTTATACATTAATTTTTTTTTTTTTTTTTTACTTTATTTATTTCTTAAATAATCTCTTCGTTTTCTCCTTCGCTTTTGCATTTTGATGCACGCCTTTTTCGTATACCACCTTCATCCGTGACTGTTCTTCACTTATACAGTCTGTGTTAAATTAAATGGTACAGTGGAAAACATTTTTTATGAAGATTAATCACAGCCTGCTATTGTTTGGTATTTTCATAAAGCAGGAAGATCAGACTTTCACCTGCAATTTTTTTCATCACATTTGTGTTGTAATTTTTGAAATATGACTAGTTTTTCTACAATCAAGAAAAGTCTATTTTTCGCACGCCGTCCCATGCTTTGTGTATAGGTTTCGCATAATGGCCATGAAGTTCTCAATTTCGATTTTTTCCTCGTCGCACAAAATTTAGCATAACTTTTGTTTTACGAAAGCAAATTATACAAAACAAAGCGCATCAGCAAGGACAATCTTTAGGCGTATTTTGGCACCACATACACACATTATTTGAAAATATTTCGCCCCTAAATGATTTTTTTTCCCGACTGTATCATTTTCTTTTTATAACCAGACTGTACATCACCCTTGTTCCACTCCTCTCTGCGTCAGTCTGCCCTCTGCATCACTGCTCTACATCCACTAATACAACTGCCCTATTTTACATTTTCAAAAACCGAGTCTCCCAACCACTATTTGTGCATTTCACACTTGTGACCGTTACAAGTATGTTTGCATACTCCTTGATTCCAATTTAATCTTCCCACAATGTTTGATTCATGTCAGCTGATACTCCGCTCGAAAGATGACTATTTGACATGGCACAATATAGCCAACACGAAATCTTTCTTTTTGTAGATCTCTGTTTAACCTATTTTCCCTTGTCATATTTTGTACATGTTGCAGGACTGGCGCTTGGAAAATGACGGTGATAATACAATGTAACCTACAGACCCCCCCCCCCCCCCCCACCAAAAAAAAAAAAAAAAAAAAAAATGTTTCCGAATGACAGAGAAACCGGAAGCCCCTTTGGCGCAATTATTTTCGTCGTTACTCATTGTATTTCGTTTCCAGTGATGCTGCAGGTTATGGTTTTGTTATATTTTTTTTATTTTGGTCGGTAATATGCCATATGCCTACGCATATCAGTTTTTAGATAGACAAACTAATGATCATTATTTTATAATGTAGGCCTACAGTTACTGTTGTGACCTATGAAGTATGTTTTATTTTTAATAACACCATCCTTAAATCACTCATGATTAACCATGCTTCATCGTGACATATTGGTAAAATGGATCAAACTTATGATATGCATGAGGGGGGGGGGTATTCTCTTTATTCAAGTCTTATACAAGTCTTTCTATTATACTAATTGTTATATTTCATTCATAACAATTATACCGTTGCCGAACATTTTGTCTCCTTTTAATTCTGAGGGCAGTAGGCCTAGTTGACCAGACCCGGCAATTCATCAAACAATGGGCATAAGGGGAAGGTATGGTGAAATATTATATAAATAGTGCATGCTCTACCATGCAACATACTAGATTATGTGCACGACAAATACTAATTATCCCGAGGGCACCTTTATTTGACCGAGGCCGAGCCCGAGGTGAAATAGAGGCGCACGAGGGATAATTTAGTATTTGGAGTTCAATAGTCAGTAATGTTGCAATTAATAGAGCATGCACTATTTATTATAGTAATAGCCCCTAAAATTAGCCGCCCCCAAAAAAGTAGGCCCATGTTATTTTTCTTCTATATTTTGCAATAATAATATAATAGAAAAAAAATTTAAAGAAAGGCCCCTCCCCCTAAAAAATTGGTACCATAAAAAAAAAAAAATTGACCCAATTTTTAAAGTGCCCCATTTTTGTTGTTGTTTGTTGTTGTTTTTTTGTTGTTGTTATAATGTGACATTAAAAACAAAAAAACAAAACAACGGCCCCAAATTTTTGGTCGACCCCCCCCCCATTTTTTTTTTGTTTTGTTTGTTTGTTATAATGTGACATTTAAAAAAAAAAAAAAAAAAAAAAAAAAAAAGCAACAACAAAAAACGGCCCTAATTTTTTGGGGCGCCCCCCCCATTTTTTTTCTTTTCTTTTCTTCTTATTTTTTAATGTGACATTTCCAAAACAAAAAAAATGGGGGGGGGGGTCCGACCAAATTTTTTTTGTCCGCCCCCACCAATAAAAAATAAATAATAATGCCCTCGCAAAAGCCCCATTAAAAAAGTACACGCCGCAGACATAGACCCCATCCATGCGGAAAATAAAGCAGGTCTGACAAGTAATCCACCCTCACGGGATTCCCTATCCTGCAACATAAATAACCGTTCGATATAACAAAAAACCGTTCATATAACAAAAACGTGAATGACAGTGACATCATTTCAACCAATCACAGCTCGTAAATATAAATAATAATATAAATATAATATAGTATAAACAAATGCATTGAACGCACTAACATGTATGATTTTGTGTAGCTGTGAATGTATTATGTGAACATTGGTAGTTAAGACCTTTCGCAGGATTTACAATGATGTTACAAAAAAGATTATTTTTTCGAGGTCTCCCCTATAAAATCAGACTTGGAGACATTAGGGGAAATGGAAGAGATCGAATGCAAAGTGGCATTTTCTTATCAGCAGTAAAATCAAAGAAGTAAACGTGAAAAGGGTGATGTATCTATGCTGCAAATGATAAATAACCAGGCTAACTGTAGTGACTTCTTGAAAAACACTAATAACATTCTGCTTTGAAGCCACGCCACGTTCCCTCTTTACACTGGTGACCATTACGGAAGACGCCAAGCAATAACAAGTCCCATGCGTACTTTTCTCGTCGTGTTCATGAAGCTCGTCACAGCCCCACGACGCCCTTCCCATTCTCTTTCCCGTGGACCCAGCTCAAAATACACCAAGGCAGGTGCTTACGCCATGGCCAGCGACAGGTGCGATTCAATGCATGTATCACTTCGAACTCACGCTACTGTCACGATTGCGCACGGAATTCGATCAATTTATTGAACAGCAAACGATTAAATGATTGATATTTGTGTAGTTCTTTTGAATTTGCACTAGAGGGGCGACATATAAGGTCTCGGCGTGGATGTGCTTAACACATTAACACGTAACAATCATCATACCTAAGCGTGGGAGAGTTAAAAGAGCACTAAAAGCGATCCCAACATTATCCTTTCTTTTCTAAGTAAATACTTTTTCGATTCAACATCAGTCTATAACTCAGATTTTTGAAGAAAAGAAACGAAGAGGAGTTTATTTTGATGCTCTGGGCAACAAGTGGAAGTCACTACCAAACGCGGTGCTGTTGAGGCCAGGAGCTTGACAAGAAAAGAGAAGCAACAGATTGATTGTGAAGTTTTGAAGAATAGAAAAGACTTTTTAAACGATTTATTTACAGGTGAGTGCTGTATTTTTAAAAAGAATTTAATATTTAATTTCTCGTCAATGCCTAAAATTTGTTTTTAGTTTATAGTTTATACCACATTTTGTGGAGTTCCTTGCTTTGGGTCAATACATGTTAGTAAATCATATTCACAACCCACTACCACCTAATGAGAACCTTTAATGAGATCTTCAGTTAACTCTCATTTATTATTTTATTGCTTGTTTGGATGGTAGTTTTTGTTTATTTTTTGCTGGAGGGTTGTATACTTCCGAAATCATTTTAGCGAATGGCGCGGCTCGGGATCCTGTTAGAAAAGTTTATCTTATCTAGATATTGAAGTTCTCATCAAGGTATGATAAAATTACAGAAATGCCTAGAATATTCGAATTTATTTTTTTTTCTATCAAATCGCAAGGATGGTGAAGGTCGTGGGCTAACCTACTATAAAGTTCAAATGCTACAGAAGAGTAGGCATTTGTGGCAGTCAAATATTATTAAAAGGCTGCCATTACACCCCACTGCATTATAAGCATTGGTAATTATTTACAACACTTGATTTAATGAACATGCGTAATGCGAGTCTCTTTTGTGTTTTAGAATATGTGATGTCTATGATTTGAATCTTTGATTCAACACTTTATATACGTTATGCCGTATATTTCTGTAAGTTTTTAAAATTCTCAATTGAATGATATGAAATTATCCCACGCGGCTTGCAGTTTTGCCATTATTTCGGTTTGCTCGTTGTTTTTGTTTTTTTGTTTTTTCGTGTTTGTGTGCTTGTTTTTTGTCTTTTCAAATACATTAGCATTCAAGTATAAAAACATATATTAACAATAATAAGTATGCGAATTTTAATTTATTTTAAATTCTAGTACCACTACGATTTGAAGGGTCCCTACAAAATTGCGCTTGTGTCATTATATCTCGTATTCATACTAGTTTCCCACGTGTCCATGGAGCATGCAAAATTCATCGGATTTGATTAAGAAGATTACACTGCTTCTAAACCTTTTTTTTTTTATCCATAAAGAAGCGAAAGTGTTTCGTCTTCACTCCCGACCTAAAAACAAATTAATTAAAACGTTGCTAATTAGCCGTGGAGGATCCTGGTGGCAAACAGAGCGTGCTGTTTCTTTCTTTCTTTCTTTCTTTTTTTTTTCTTGTTGTCGTTTATGTTTTTGTTTGTTTGTTTCTATTTTGTTTGTTTTGTTTTTTTGGTTGAAAATCTATCACTTGTTTGTACGACTGACAGCTGCGCTCTCCCTGATATATTTATATGTTGCACATTCTTAAATCTACTCTCTAACAAAGGGGGAATAAATGATAACTCTTCAAGTAGTGAATGTCAAAAGAGAGTGAATTCCAATGAATTTGGAGTTAAAATAACATTTGACTAAAGTTTCGCTCATTTTGGAGTAACCTCAGGGACACTAATAGATACCATTGATACGAAGATGTAAACATATTATTAAGAGATTGTAAATAATATTGATTGGTGGGTATTTGATCAGCACAAAAAAGGAAATTTGATCTCCTGCATTTAATGCCAGGAGTCTATGAAAAAAATTATGATGATTGTTACAATACTGCCGTGCTTATAAAATAATTTTTCAGGAATAGGTGTCTTAAAAACTTGGTTTAAAGACACTACTGATACCAACTATTATGGCTATTCTTTTTTTCTATAAATGCAGGGCAGAAAGGAACGGGAGTGGGATGTTTTGTACGTAAAAATGATTTAGATTTTACATACGTGGAAGATCTATCTGGGTTAAAGTCGGGGTATGAAGTTGTTTTTATTATAATAAATTATAGGCCCATAGGGTTGTTACCATTTTTTCGAAAATTCCTTGAGAAAATAATTCATAAAAGCTGAAATGAGTTTTATCTAAAGAGTATCTGATTCCTCAGCGGTGTGGATTTCGTAGCCACTTCTCCACACAATTTTTTTTTTTTTTTTTTTTTTTTTTTTTACTTTTTGAGTAATTTAATAAAATCTATTGATGGTAACAAATATTGCCTGGGGATAAGTTAGAAACGAAAACTTTTAAGAAATTAAGAAACTGTATGCATGGTTTTGTTGTAATAATTATTGTTAAATCTCGCAGAAAACAGTGCGTAATTTTACGTTCTAAGGGTAAAAAGCTTCCAGATCGTGTCATGTCTTCAGGTAGGGGCCATGATGTTGAAATTAGTGCAAATGTTCTGTTCCTTGGGTTATGTATAGATGAGCACTTATCCTGGAAAAATCATGTAGATACTGTCTGCACAAAGGTGTCTCGCAGTGTAGGTTTTATTTGTAGGTTAAATTTTATTTTACCTGAAATGATATTGATAACAACATACATAGTATTATTCTATCTTACTTGACATAATGTTGCTTGGGGAAACACTTCCAAGTCTTATCTTGATAAGTTGAGAGTATTGCAGAAGGAGGCAATTCGACTAACTAATTCTAATTATATATATCCAAATTCTCCATTATTCCTTCGTCTGAAAATGTTGCCACTCAGTGAACTTGTGTCGTTTAATTGTGTACTGTTTTGTTCAGACTGCAATCAATTTCTCCATGAGTGTACGTTAAAAAAATATTTCAGAATTCACAAATTCATAATTATAATACCCGTCAAGAGGGTCTTATTCATCAGCCTTTTGCTAGAACAATGTCACTCTGACCTCCTTTCGTATATCCTGTATTAAAGAATGGAACAGATTGTCTGTTGATTAAAAAAATAAAAATAATAATAAATAATTAAAAAATGAAATAGTACAAACTCTTTCTAGCTGCCAAAAGGTTATCCGAAACTTACTCTCTTAAAGTTATGATTATTTTCCTTCAATTTGTATTCTATAACTTTGTTACATTTAATATGAGGACATACTCACCAATGTGAGTGTGTGTAGTGTGTTGTGTGTGTGAGTGCGTATTCGTTGAGTGTGTGCATACGTGTCTGTTTGTATATACTTTCTAGTCTAGTTTAGCATTTTGACCATATAATATATATATATATATATATATATATATATATATATATTATATATATATATATTATTTTTTCTCCTTTAGCTAACATGTACATGTTTATGCAAATATTGATTATAAATGTGTCTTATACAGTCTGTGTCAAATAAAATGGTACAGTTGGGAAACTTTTTTATTGTATGAGATTAGTAACCACTTAAGAATGCTTGGTATTTTCATAAAGCAGTGGAAAAAAAGCTTTTTCATCTCAATTGATTGCAGTAGATCTTGAGATATTATTAGTTTTCTTAATAATTTAAAATCCATTTTGCGCGCGCCTTGCCATGCTTTGTGTAGGTTTCGAACAAAAAGCGCCGAAATTGACCAAAAAAGCAATAGGTTTGTGCCGAACTAATATCTTGTCTTCACAGAAATATAGCATAACTTTTGTTCTACAAAAGCAATTATTTGAAATAAATTGCATCAGCAAGAAAAATATATTGGCTTTAATTTGATACCATATATACGTAGTATTTTGAAGATTTCATACCTAACTTATTTTTCCGCGACTGTACCATTTTTTGACACAGACTGTATAATATAATTAAGTTACATCATGTTAACTTACCATGTTTAATATTCATGTACTTTTGATCACTGTATTTTGTTATTTTGTAGATTAGTATCTCCTATATAATTATTATGTTATTAATTTACTTACTCCGGGGCCCCACTCACAAGCATAGCTTCTGAAGGGGTCCTAAAACCAATTCATATACGCTATAATCTAATTGATGTTTAATGTACTCATCATATATTTAATAATGTATATTAATATGATTATGCGTGATGATTGTGGTTTTGAAAAACAAACTTGACTTGAACTTGAACTTGAACTAGGGTGACTCAAATTCAGCATGATGAGTGAAATAGTATTTTTCAGATTTGAGGTTACTCACAAAATTAGAAAAAAAATCGGATGAAAATACACATTTCCAATCGAAAATTCACTTTGAATTTA
>CALNVZ010003426.1:40874096-40885793 GCA_940671915.1 Paracentrotus lividus
AATACTTTTGAAAACTCTGGTATGTTTTTATGCAATGGAAAAAACAGTAAAAAATCCAGAAAAATATTGTAACCGGAGTTTTTGGACTTTTAACCGGAGTTTTCATATTTTAACCGGAAAAAACTCCGGTTAGAAGTTTTTATGCAACGGGGCCCTGGACTGCCTGTGTTGTATTTCTCCGATGACGCGCGCTCAACGCCACACACACAAACAACATGTACACATATGCACGTACGTACGTATATAGCGGATCCCCCAGTTGTTGCGGGAGGAAGTGAAAAGAGAAGAGACTAGAGCATGGGAGAGACTGAGAGAGAGGTGAATTGAAAGAGACTTCAACGACCAGAGCCTGGTCTACATTTCCGCCTACTTGTTACTGTCTTTGTTTTGTTTGTTTTTAATACATTCTTCTACTTCTCTTCCTCGATCCATCCTCCTTACATACTATAGTACACTCTTTTATACATTAAAATTGTTGGTTTTTTTTTTTTTTTTTTTACTTTATTTATTTCTTAAATAATCTCTTCGTTTTCTCCTTCGCTTTTGCATTTTGATGCACGCCTTTTTCGTATACCACCTTCATCCGTGACTGTTCTTCACTTATACAGTCTGTGTTAAATTAAATGGTACAAGTGGAAAACATTTTTTATGAAGATTAATCACAGCCTGCTATTGTTTGGTATTTTCATAAAGCAGGAAGATCAGACTTTCACCTGCAATTTTTTTCATCACATTTGGTGTTGTAATTTTTGAAATATGACTAGTTTTCTACAATCAAGAAAAGTCTATTTTTCGCACGCCGTCCCATGCCTTTGTGTATAGGTTTCGCATAATGGCCATGAAGTTCTCAATTTCGATTTTTTCCTCGTCGCACAAAATTTAGCATAACTTTTGTTTTACGAAAGCAAATTATACAAAACAAAGCGCATCAGCAAGGACAATCTTTAGGCGTTATTTTGGCACCACATACACACATTATTTGAAAATATTTCGCCCCTAAATGATTTTTTTTCCCGACTGTATCATTTTCTTTTTTACACAGACTGTACATCACCCTTGCTTCCACTCCTCTCTGCGTCAGTCTGCCCTCTGCATCACTGCTCTACATCCACTAATACAACTGCCCTATTTCACATTGTTCAAAAACCGAGTTACCAACCACCTATTTGTGCATTTCACATTGTGACCGTTACAAGTATGTTTGCATACTCCTTGATTCCAATTTTAATCTTCCCACAAATGTTTGATTCATGTCAGCTGATACTCCGCTCGAAAGATGACTATTTGACATGGCACAATATAGCCAACACGAAATCTTTCTTTTTGTAGATCTCTGTTTTAACCTAGTTTCCCTTGTCATATTTTGTACATGTTGCAGGACTGGCGCTTGGAAAATGACGGTGATAAAACAATGTAACCTACAGACCCCCCCCCCCCCCCCACCAAAAAAAAAAAAAAAAAAAAAAAAAATGTTTTCCCGAATGACAGAGAACCCGAAGCCGCCTTTGGGCGCAATTATTTCGTCGTTACTCATTGTATTTCGTTTCCAGTGATGCTGCAGGTGATGTTTTTGTTATATTTTTTATTTGGTCGGTAATATGCCATATGCCCACGCATAATCAGTTTTTAGATAGACAATACAATGACTCATTATTTTATAATGTAGGCCTACAGTTACTGTTGTAGCCTATGAAGTATGTTTTATTTTATATAAACACCATCCTTAAATCACCTCATGAATTAACCATGCTTCATCGTACATATTGGTAAAATGGATCAAACTTATGATATGCATGAGGGGGGGGTATTCTCTTTATTCAAGTCTTATACAAGTCTTTCTATTATACTATATGTGTATATTTCATTCATAACAATTTATACCGTTGCCGAACATTTTGTCTCCTTTTAATTCCTGAGGGCAGTAGGCCTAGTTGACCAGACCCGGCAATTCATCAAACAATGGGCATAAAGGGGAAGGTTATGGTGAAATATTAAATAGTGCATGCTCTACCAGCAACATACTAGATTATGTGCACGACAAATACTATATTATCCCGAGGCACCTTTTATTGACCGAGGCCGTAGGCCGAGTAAATAGAGGCGCACGAGGGATAATTTAGTATTTGGAGTTCACATAGTCAGTAATGTTGCATTAATAGAGCATGCACTATTTTTTATAGTAAATAGCCCCCTAAAATTAGCCGCCCCCCAAAAAAGTAGGCCCATGTTATTTTCTTCTATATTTGCAATAATAATAATAATAGAAAAAATTTAAAGAAAGGCCCCTCCCCCTAAAAAAATTGGGTACCAATAAAAAAAAAAAATTGACCCCAAATTTTTTCAAGTGCCCCCCATTTTTGTTGTTGTTTGTTGTTGTTGTTTTTTTTTGTTGTTGTTATAATGTGACATTAAAAACAAACAAAACAAAACAAACGGCCCCAAATTTTTGTGTCGACCCCCCCCCCATTTTTTTTTTGTTTTTGTTTTTGTTGTTATAATGTGACATTTAAAAAAAAAAAAAAAAAAAAAAAAAAGCACAACAAAAAACGGCCCTAAATTTTTTGGGGCGCCCCCCCATTTTTCTTTTCTTTTCTTCTATTTTTAATGTGACATTTCCAAAACAAAAAAAATGGGGGGGGGGGTCCGACCAAATTTTTTTGTCCGCCCCACAATAAAAAATAAATAAATAATGCCCTCGCAAAAAGCCCCCATTAAAAAAAGTACAGCCCGCAGACATGACCCCATCCATGCGGAAATAAAAGCAGGTCTGACAAGTAATCCACCCCTCACGGGATTCCCTATCCTGCAACATAAATAACCGTTCGATATAACAAAAAACCGTTCAATATAACAAAAACGTGAATGACACTGACATCATTTCAACAATCACAGCTCGTAAAATATAAATATAAAATATAAAATATAATATAGTATAAACAAAATGCAATTGAACGCACTAACATGTATGATTTTTGTGTAGCTGTGAATGTCATATGTGAACATTGGTAGTTAAGACCTTTCGCAGGATTACAATGATGTTACAAAAAAGATATTTTTTCGAGGTCTCCCCTATAAAATCAGACTTGGAGACATTAGGGGAAATGGAGAGATCGAATGCAAAGTGGCATTTTCTATCAGCAGTAAAATCAAAGAAGTAAACGTGAAAAGGGTGATGTATCTAATGCTGCAAATGAATAAATAACCAAGGCTAACTGTAGTGACTTCTTGAAAAACACTAATAAACATTCTGCTTTGAAGCCACGCCCACGTTTCCCTCTTTACACTGGTGACCATTACGCAAGACGCCAAGCAATAACAACAGTCCCATGCGTACTTTTTCTCGTCGTGTTCATGAAGCTCGTCACAGCCCCCACGACGCCCTTCCCATTCTCTTTCCCCGTGGACCCAGCTCAAAATACACCAAGGCAGGTGCTTACGCCAATGGCCAGCGACAGGTGCGATTCAAATGCATGTATCACTTCGAACTCACGCTACTGTCACGATTGCGCACGGAATTCGATCAATTTATTGAACAAGCAAACGATTAAATGATTGATATTTGTGTAGTTCTTTTGAATTTGCACTAGAGGGGCGACATATAAAAGGTCTCGGCGTGGATGTGCTTAACACATTAACACGTAACAATCATCATACCTAAGCGTGGGAGAGTTAAAAGAGCACTAAAAGCGATCCCAACATTATCCTTTTCTTTTCTAAGTAAATACTTTTCGATTCAACATCAGTCTATAACTCAGATTTTTGAAGAAAAGAACGAAGAGGAGTTAATTTTGATGCTCTGGGCAACAAGTGGAAGTCACTACCAAACGCGGTGCTGTTGAGCCAGGAGCTTGGACAAGAAAAGAGAAGCAACAGATTGATTGTGAAGTTTTGAAGATAGAAAAGACTTTTTAACTGATTTATTTACAGGTGAGTGCTGTATTTTTAAAAAGATTTAATATTTAATTTCTCGTCAATGCCTAAAAATTTGTTTTAGTTTTATAGTTTATACCACATTTTGTGGAGTTCCTTGCTTTGGGTCAATACATGTTAGTAATCATATTCACATACCCACTACCACCTAATGAGAACCTTTTAATGAGAATCTTCAGTTAACTCTCATTTTATTTTTTATTGCTTGTTTGGATGGTAGTTTTTGTTTTATTTTTTGCTGGAGGGTTGTATACTCTCCGAAATCATTTTTAGCGATGGCGCGGCTCGGGATCCTGTTAGAAAGTTATCTTATCTAGATATGAAGTTCTCATCAAGGTATGATAAAATTACAGAAATGCCTAGAATATTCGAATTTATTTTTTTTCTATCAAATCGCAAGGATGGTGAGGTCGTGGGCTAACCTACTATAAAGTTCAAATGCTACAGAAGAGTAGGCATTTGTGGCAGTCAAATATTATTAAAGGCCTGCCATTACACCCCACTGCATTATAGCATTTGGTAATTAATTTACAACACTTGATTTAATGAACATGCGTAAAATGCGAGTCTCTTTGTGTTTTTAGAATATGTGATGTCTATGATTTGAATCTTTGATTCAACACTTTATATACGTTATGCCGTATATTTTCTGTAAGTTTTTAAAATTCTCAATTTGAAATGAATACTGAAAATTATCCCACGCGGCTTGCAGTTTTGCCATTATTTCGGTTTGCTCGTTGTTTTTGTTTTTTTGTTTTTTCGTGTTTGTGTGCTTGTTTTTTGTCTTTTCAAATACATTACATTCAAGTATAAAAAACATATATTAACAATAATAAGTATCGAATTTTAATTTATGTTTAAATTCTAGTACCACTACGATTTGAAGGGTCCCTACAAAATTGCGCTTGTGTCATTATATCTCGTATTCATACTAGTTTCCCACGTGTCCATGAGCATGCAAAATTCATCGGATTTGATTAAGAAGTCTATGCACTGGACTTTTCGTAACCTTTTTTTATCATAAAGAGCGAAAAGTGTTTCGTCTTCACTCCGACCTAAAAACAAATTAATTAAACGTGCTATTAGCCGTGGGGATCCCTGGGTGGCAAACAGGGCGTGCTGTTTTCTTTCTTTCTTTTTTTTCTTTTTTTTTTCTCTGTTGTCGTGTAGTTTTTGTTGTGTTGTTTTTTTTATTTGTTTTTGTTTTGTTTTTTGGTTGAAAATCTCTCACTGTTTGTACGACTGACAGCTCTGCGCTGCGTCGCCTGATGATATTTATATGTTGCACATTCTTAAATCTAACTTCTCTAAAAGGGGGGGGAATAAAAATGATAACTCTTCAAGTAGTGAATAGGTCAAAAGAGAGTGAGATTCCAATCGGAATTATGGAGTTATAAGTCAGAACATTATGAACTAAAATTTTTCGCTATTTTGGAGTAGACACAGGGACACAAAGAGAAAAAAAAATATAAATAGAAATGATGTAAAAAAAACAATGCAGAATAAATGAAAGGAACAGGAAAGAATAAACATAGAAGTAATAAGTAAAAATAGAATGAAAAAAACAGACCTAATATAAGTAAAAAAAAGAGAAGAACTAGATAGATAATAGAATTATGATGTGTATGTACAAGCAATATTTAGAAACTACATATAGTATCAGGAATTATAAAAAAAAGAGGAATAAAAAGTAATCCGATATGATAGAAGAAAAAAAAAAAGCGGGCGGGATTGAAAGAAAGAAATATGAATAAAGTAGTTAAATAAAAGTATTTGAATAGAAAAGAACGGAATACAAGTGGTAAGTCATATGATAATAATAAAAGAAAACATGTGAAAAAAAAAGAAAAAAAAAAAGATAGCGAAAGAAATTCGAGAGTCATAAAGAAAAGAAAAAAAGAAGTGTAGGAGTTGAAAGCTGGAGGATGAGCCGCAATGTAAAAGTAACAGTATAATACGATATAGAATAATAACAAAATGAAAGAAATGAAATAATAATAGATACCATTGTGGACGGAGCATGTAAAAATTATTAGAGATTGTAATAATATTGATTGGGGTGTTTTGATCAGCACAAAAAAGGAATATTTTGATCTCCTGCATCTTAATGCCAGGAGTCTATGAAAATTATGATGATTTGTTACATTACTGCGTGCTTATAAAATAATTTTCAGGAATAGGTGTCTTAAAAACTTGGTTTAAATGACCTACTGATACCAACTATATGGCTATTCTTTTTTCTATAAATGCAGGAAGGGAACGGGAGTGGGAATGTTTGTACGTAAAATGATTTAGATTTTACATTACGTGGAGATCTATCTGGGTTAAAGTCGGGGTAGAAGTTGTTTTTATTATAATAAATTATATAGGCCCATAGGGTTGTTACCAATTTTTTCGAAAATTTTTGAGAAAATAATTCATAAAAGCTGAAATGAGTTTTTTATCTAAAAGAGTATCTTGATTCCTCAGCGGTGTGGATTTCGTAGCACATTCTCCAACAATTTTTTTTTTTTTTTTTTTTTTTTTTTTTTTTTTTAGTTTGACTTATTTGGGTGAATGTTAATAAAGAATCTTTGGATGGTAACAAATATTGCCTGGGGATAGTTTAGAAACGAAAACTTTTAGAAATTAAGAAACTGTATGCATGGTTTTGTTGTAATAATTTATTGTTAAATCTCCAGAAAACAAAGTGCGTAATTTTACGTTCTAAGGGTAAAAAGCTTCCAGATCGTGTCACTTGTCTTCAGGTAGGGGGCCATGATGTTGAAATTAGTGCAAATGTTCTGTTCCTTGGGTTATGTATAGATGAGCACTTATCCTGGAAAAATCATGTAGATACTGTCTGCACAAAGGTGTCTCGCAGTGTAGGTTTTATTTGTAGGTTAAATTTTATTTTACCTGAAATGATATTGATAACAACATACAATAGTATTATTCTATCTTACTTGACATAATGTTGCTTGGGGAAACACTTCCAAGTCTTATCTTGATAAGTTGAGAGTATTGCAGAAGGAGGCAATTCGACTAACTAATTCTAATTATATATATCCAAATTCTCCATTATTCCTTCGTCTGAAAATGTTGCCACTCAGTGAACTTGTGTCGTTTAATTGTGTACTGTTTTTGTTCAGACTGCAATCAATTTCTCATGAGTGTACGTTAAAAAAATATTTCTTCAGAATTCACAAATTCATAATTATAATACCCGTCAAAGGGGTCTTATTCATCAGCCTTTTGCTAGAACAAATGTCACTCTGACCTCCTTTCGTATATCCTGTATTAAAGAATGGAACAGATTGTCTGTTGATTAAAAAAATAAAAATAAATAAATAAATAAATAAAAAATGAAAATAGTACAACTCTTTCTATGCTCAAAAGGTTATCCGAAACTTACTCTCTTAAAGGTTATGATTATTTTCCTTCAATTTGTATTCTAATACTTTGTTACATTTAATATGAGGACATACTCACCAATGTGGAGTGTGTGTATGTGTGTTGTGTGTGTGAGTGCGTATTCGTTGAGTGTGTGCATACGTGTCTGTTTGTATATACTTTCTAGTCTAGTTTAGCATTTTGACCATATATATATATATATATATATATATATATATATATATATATATATATATATATATATATTATTTTTTCTCCTTTAGCTACATTGTACATGTTTATGCAAATATTGATTATAAATGTGTCTTATACAGTCTGTGTCAAATAAAATGGTACAGTTGGGAAACATTTTTTTATTGTATGAAGATTAGTAACCACTTAAGAATGCTTGGTATTTTCATAAAGCAGTGAAAAAAAGCTTTTTCATCTCAATTGATGCAGTAGATCTTGAGATATTATTAGTTTTCTATAATAATTAAAAATCCATTTTGCGCGCGCCTTGCCATGCCTTTGTGTAGGTTTCGAACAAAAGCCGCCGAAATTGACCAAAAAGAACAATAGGTTTGTGCAGAACTAAATATCTTGTCTTCACAGAAATATTAGCATAACTTTTGTTCTACAAAAGCAAATTATTTGAAATAAATTGCATCAGCAAGAAAAATATATTGGCTTTAATTTGATACCATATATACGTAGTATTTGAAAAGATTTCATACCTAACTTATTTTTTCCGCGACTGTACCATTTTTTTTGACACAGACTGTATAATATAATTAAGTTACATCATGTTAAACTTACCATGTTTAATATTCATGTACTTTTGATCACTGTATTTTGTATTTTGTAGATTAGTATCTCCTATATAATTATTATGTTATTAATTTTACTTACTCCGGGGCCCCACTCACAAGCATAGCTTCTGAAGGGGTCCTAAAACCAATTCATATACGCTATAATCTAATTGATGTGTTAATGTACTCACTATATATTTATATATGTATATTAATATGATTATGCTGTGATGATTTTGGTTTTGAATAAACAAACTTGAACTTGAACTTGAACTTGAACTAGGGTGACTCCAAATTCAGCATGATGAGTGAAATATGTATTTTCAGATTTTGAGGTTACTCCAAAATTAGAAAAAAATCGGAGTGAAAATACACATTTCAATCGAAAATTCACTTGAATTCTATTCGAAATCCAGTCTTTCTGAAATAAATCTGTCAAGATTGTTTTTTTTTTTAATGGCCACACATCATCACATGATTATCGTTTCCTAATAATATCCAGGTCTGTAATAGCTCATTAATGACATTGTCCCCGTCAGTACGTCTTAATATGGTTTACTCGAAATATCAAATCGTTGTGCTACCAAAAAACAAAAACAAAACAAAACAAAACACTGCATCCTAGGCAAGATTGTGACGTCAATCTCCAGACAAATCATTATCTTAACATTTCTTGAAGTTGTTAAAGGGGAATCCAATTGGTAAAAAAATGAATGAAAAATATCAGCGAAGATTGGAAGAGAGATTGGGCTATATTATTGGTGCGTTTATGATCATATTCTCCTCCGAACAAAGTGTCATGCAAATAAAATTAAATACGGGGAAAATGAAAATAAATGTAGTAAATGGAAATGGTTTTGCCTCAATTAGTAAATTGAATGCTCTTAAGATAAAGCTTCGTGAATATGAATGAACTTGATTCCCTGTATTTAAAAATTAATATGCCGATATCGATTGGAATAAGGTATCGCTTGAATTTGAATGAACCCTCTGTAAGTTTGAATGGCAAACCTAGGAAATTGGGCGGGAAACCTATAGTAATTATTATTTGTAATTAATTTTATTTATATAGTTATTTATTCTAATTAATTTATTCTTTGTTGCTAATTTGGTATACTCGTGGGTCAAAACACCCCACTATACGAATTAATATTCAGTAATGTGAAGTAATTCCAGAAGTTGTGATTATTTGTCCTTTTTCACAACGTTTATATTTCTGAAACAAATTCAATGGCTTAATGAAGCGAAGCTTTTTTCCCCACTAAATTGTAGCCTCGAACATGACTTTAGATACATGTTTGATATTTGTGTTGAATTTACTAATTTCTTCTTATAACATGTATAACATGCAAATTACGTCAACACACTGGCCAATAAACGTAATATGGAAAATATATTTCTGGTTTCTTTTGTTCAGGGCAGATTCTGTCTGAGTTTAATAATTGTCTGTCCCTCCATTACGTGAATGGCTTGTTGTTTGTATGTTATCTGTATCACAATGCTGGTGATGGAAAGTCATGACGTTTATCACAATTTCCTTCGTCATCCCTGCAATCGTTGACATCAATGACAGTCATGCTTACCCATGCGATTGATACAGTTCAGTCGTTAGCAAAACAAGGTTAGAATGTGTCTTCTAATAACCTGTTCTCATTAGTTATAGACCTTTAGACCGATGGCATATATTTAGATTCAATTACAATCATCAGGGTATAAGAAGACGTTTCAGGGTGGGTCAAGAAACCCACTGATCTATGTACACACAAAAATAGTAACCCTTTACCCAACTTAAGGTGGTATCTCACTTCGCGGAGACGTCTCCGCGACAGAATAGAAAATTTCGTCTCCGCGACGAATAAAAAGTATAAGAGACGTCTCCGATGTCTCGGAAACGGATTTGGGACTACGTCCGACTTTTTTCATAAATTGTCGCGGAGACGTCTCTCATACTTTTAATCCGTCGTGGAGACGAAATTTTCTATTCTGTCGCGGAGACGTCTCTGCAAAGTGAGATACCAACCTTAATCACGATCGCGAAAATTGGTAATAAAACTTTTTGAGTAAAACTGCTTTTGTAGTAATGTCTCTGTAGTACTAATTTACTCATCTTTGTTTTTAAATGAAGATTGATACGTCATTGCAACCACGTTGGTCCAATTGACACGTCAATAGGTCCTAGTTCTTGCCTCATGATCGAGAGATCCTGGATTTTATCTTCGGCTGGGTCATACTGAATAATTTTAAAAATTATGCCTATATTGACTTGTGATGATGATGATGATGATGATGATGGTGATGATGATGATTATATGATGATGGCTTCTTGATATTGCTGACATCCGCCTTTGATAAGCGCTCATGGCGCTTGCTCTAAACCATGCATGTCTCACAAAATTAAAACTTTTAATAGCCTGTGCTTTAGTCAGTAGGCATATCTAGCGTCTGCCCATAATTATAATCCTTCTAGATTTTGGTAACTACATGAGCTATGATTGAGATGATGATGATGATGGACCCTATACTGGGTGTTTCCGAAAAAATGAAAACCCAACTTTGATCAACAATTATTTCAAAAATATTCCAGTGGTGATTATTAAATTTATATCACTGCAAAGTGCAACTCATTACCATTCTAATGATACCTCTCTCACCTCACCCATATCATGCTTCGCTGAACCCCATTGTTCTGAAAAAGTCTTGTAAAATTGTGCGTGGTTCACTTTCATGCACCTTGAGATGGTTTGTGTGAATGTGCCTGGAAAGGAAACCCAAATTTGATCATCAATAATTTCAAAAATATCTCAGTGGTGATTAAGAAGTTAATATCACTGGAAAGTACAACTCATTACCATTCTAAAGATACCTCTCTCAGCTCACCAATATCATGCATCACTGAACCCCATTGTTTTGAAAATTGTCTGGCAAAATTGTGATAGGTACTCTTTCATGCTCCTTGAGATGAGTTGCTTTAAATGTTCCTAACAATCTAAGTAAAGCATTCTAGTGACTTTAAATAAATGAGTTTGATAAATGGGTTGGAAATGTCTACTTATTTAGTCCGTTAATCTTACCAGACCATCCAGTTAATTTCAGCATGTTACTGCTACGACAACCCAGAGAACCTCAGTTCTCCTTGGGCGATAATGTAAGAAGCGATGACATGCATCGATCCACAAATTGCAAGTTACTTCAGAAACAATGTTCAGTGATGTGACGATTGTGAGCTGAAAGAGATATCACATCACAATGATAATGAGTGGCACTTCCAGTGATATAAACGGTGCATATCAACACTTCATCTTTTTTGAAATGTTGAAGTTGATGATGAAATTGGGTTCGCCTTTTTAGGAAACCCCCAATTGCAAACAACCCATCTGCAATGAGCCCTACGTGAAAGTAACACTCACACATTTTGCAACATGTTTCAAAACAATTAGGATTCCTATGATGCGTGACATTGGTGAGCTGAGCGACTGTCGACCCAAAGGGTATTATTAAGAATGGTAATGAGTTGCACTATTCCTAGTTTGAAATAATTTTATAATCACCATAATAAGTTATTTTTTTAAAATGTATTGATGAT
>CALNVZ010003426.1:40888027-40954646 GCA_940671915.1 Paracentrotus lividus
GGGGGGGGGGGGAGAGGCGCCCCCTTCGCCTCTCCCTTGGGTACGCGCCTGAATTGCTAGTTTATAAATATACATGATACTAATCGTTTTTGATAGCTGTTTAACTTGTGTGGATCCCTTTGTTGATCCGAACTATGTTGATGAAAACAAGTTTTCTTGGTGTTCCACGAACATTGCTGCAATTTAACGCCTTTCGCTTTTATTTGCGTGCATATGAAAATTGCATTTTCCATGAACAATCTTGCAATTAAACACAACCTTTCGCTTTTTATACATTTAATAACATATGCGTTTTTTTTTTGTTTTTTTTCCCCCAAAAAATACTAATTTAAACCCATAACTAACAAAACTTCACAAAGGAAAGTCGCTCGTGGGCTTAACTTTTGAAGCCTGCGCCAAAACTATACAGTGTGTTCCTAAAAGAAAAAGGTAATCGAAGTTCAAAGGTCAGTCATTTCGAAAGTATATGGTTTATTTTTGTAATTTGTTTACTAAACTACTAAATAACTCATCAGCTTTAATTTGAGACATTGCTTACGTCCAAACTGTAATGGGTCACAGAGTTAGGGTCCTTTGAAGGTGATAGGTACAAAACCTATTTTTTCCAGGTTTTTCGTTTTTAGGGTATGAAACCAACTTTTTATAAATTGTTGGTTTCATAGTTTTGGGGGGTTTTGTCACACAAAGTTTCATTGAAATGCAATCTCATTTGTCAAAGGACCTGTCTCAATGGCAATGATATGTGTTCGCAATTAGGAGTCTCTTGAGTCGTGGAGACGTCGGGGTGACGTCTCCTGAGACTTCAGGGCGTCGAGGGAAAATGGAACAAATGTCAAACATGTTCAATATTTTAGTAGACCTCTTTAAGGGACGTCGCGGCAACCCCGCAAAGACGTTACAGAGACTTGCTCGCGTATTAAAGAAGTCTACTAAAAGATTGGACGTCTCCCAGACTCCAGAGACTCATGCATAATCAAGAACCCATGTCATTGCCAGTGAGATAATTTTTGAACCAGTAGGAATTTAAAAAATCTAATTACATGTCCATGTAGGGAATTTATTTAGCTACCATGAGAGCAAATTTTAGGAAAAATCACTACGTCATGCTTCAGTGAGCAAGGGTTGAATGCAAAAATGTCATTTTTTGAAGTTCACATGCCTAGAATCACAATTTTGATGCAATGATATCGGACCAATTTTCAAATTTTAAACATTTTACACATCAGAATGTATGCAAAACGTGCTTCCAAACTTACGGAAAGGAAATGTGCGTCAAATTTCACGGTTGAGTGAGCATGCAGCAAAAATTGCCCGAACTGCGATTTTTACTTCCTTGCCATGTTACATTCGATCCAATATTATGGAATTCCTGTTTTGGAGGTGAATGCAACCAAGACCCCTTCGTTCATGGTTGAATGAACCCATTAAACAACAACAAAATAGGCAATTTTTGAATTACGAAGAGGTATTGCAGTAATTTTATGCACTAAAAATCATGTCAATAACATTTTTGGGTTTGTATTTAAAAACTTTGGGCACGTGTCCATGATCCTATAGCATTTATTTAAAATTCATGCTTCAGTGAGCACGTGAGACTGGAAAAGCCCTTTTTTCATGTGTGGACTAACATACTAACATCGAATTCTTACTTTTATTGAATATAACAATTGTTTTCGGGGAGTACTTTTTATTTTATTTTTACCAAAATTCCAATGTTTCACGCCTGAGTTGGCACCAGATACAAGAAAATCTTGCAAATGAGAAGAAAGTTTGGGGCTTCGTCATGGTTCAGTGACTTCTCGAATACGTAATATGAATCAAGATTATGTTAGCTAGAGATCAGTTGAACATGTTGAAGGTATGTTCCAAGTTTCAAAGCATGACTCAATGTAGGATTAACAATAATAATCAATGAAAATAGGCCGAATATCACATTTGTCAGGACTGATTTCCTCTTCCATTGACTTAATGTACACAGAGGTTCAACAAAAGTGAAATTTGGCATATTTTAATTGTCAATTTTTGTCCATTTGACTGTGAGTTATTTTATGAAACTTGGCACATCACTTTAACAGATCTCTAACTAACATGATCTGTATTGATTTCTCAAACTACGTTATTCGAGAAGTCACTGAACCATGACAAAGCCCCAAACTTTATTCTCATTTGCATGACTTTCCTTTATCTTGTAACCACTGACGCGTAAAACATCGGGATTTTTGTGAAAGTGAAATAAAAAGTACTCCCCGAAAACAATTGTTATATCAAATCAAAGTAAGAATTTGAATTTTATTCCATACATGAAAAAGGGCTTTTCCAGTCTCACGTGCTCACTGAAGCATGACTTTTTAAATAAATGCTATATCTTCTTTGACACCTGCCCAAAGTTTTTAAATACAACCCCAAAAATGTTATTCACAAGATTTTTAGTGCATATAGTTACTGCAATATATCTTCATAATTAAAAAATGGCCTATTTTTTGTTGTTTGATGGGTTCATTCAACCGTGAACGAAGGGGTCTTGGTTGCATTCACCTCCAAAACAGGAATTCAATCATATTTGATCGAATGTAACATGGCAAAGAAGTAAAAATCGCAGTTTGGACAATTTTTGCTGCATGCTCACTCAACCGTGAAATTTGACGCATATTTCCTTTCTGTAAGTTTGGAAGCACATTTTGCATATATTCTGACGTGTAAAATGTTTAAAATCTGAAAATTGGTCCGATAACATTGAATCAAATTTGTGATTTTAGGCTTGTGAACTTCAAAAAATGACATTTTTGCATTCAACCATTGCTTATTGAAGCATGACTTGATGACTTTTCCTAAAATTCGCTTCCATGGCTGCTAATTAAATTCTCTACATGGACATATAATTAGATATCTAAAATTCATCCTGGTTAAAAAATTATTGATATCTGAAATAGGGGGAACTTTCTTTTTGTGTTGTGTTTATATGGAGAACCAACCAAACAACCCGACGTAAATCAATTAAGTTAATTATAATTTGAATCCCTTCTTCTTTATATTTTCTCTCTTACATTATTCTTTATTAAGTGTCTGTTAACCATCTATAGGGAAACGCTTCAAATGACAAACATTCAAAACAATTTAATCGATCAGTATTAATGTCTGGGAAGTCAGGTGTACTACGGCACTTTGCCCTCTTTATTTTAATCAATATTTTGATTCATGGGTTAATTGTGGATGGATGCATCATTTTAGTATTATCCCAAGGCTATCTTTTAGTTGTGGGATGTTTAAATGCAAATATTGCGTTCATGATTATGATACAATGCTAACTAAACACTATACTAAAGAAAAAGAAGAAAAAAATGAAGAAAAAGAAAATACTTTGATCAAAGTATTTCCATGATCAGATTGAATCTGGAAAGATGTAATCGCTCAAACTTGACACAAATTTTTTTTCTCTCTCTCCATTTTAATCTCTCTTTGTCTCGATTGCTAAACATTTTATATATTGTTGGTTTCAAGGTTTCTTAACCTCCCAAATATCTCATATCTCCTTCATTCATTCTCTTTCTTTCACTCACACACACGAACGGACACCCACACCCTCTCATCCAACATACGTATACACACAATCTCCAACTCATCCACTCACGCTCTCATTCTCTTACTTACTTACACACACACACTCACACAACCTCACACACCTACCCATGCAACACTACGCAATGCTTCTACAAGTATTTTATACCCAGCAATCATAGTCCCCAGGTTCAAACACCTCTACAGTCTGTGTTAAAAAAAAATGGTACAGTTGGGAAAATAATGTGTGTATGTGGTACCAAAATAAAGCCAAATAATTTTCCTTGCTGATGCACTTTGTTCTGTATAATTTGCTTTAGTAAAACAAAAGTTATGCTAAATTTTGTGCGACGAGGAACAAATCGAAATTGAGCACTTTATGGCCATAATGCGAAACCTATACTCAAAGGCATGGGACGGCGTGCGAAAAATGGATTTTTCTTGATTGTAGAAAACTAGTCATATTTCAAAAATTACAACAACAAATGTGATGAAAAAATTGCAGGTGAAAGCCTAATCTTCCTGCTTTTTGAAAATACCTACAATAGCAGGCTGTGATTAATCTTCATACTATAAAAAAATGTTTTCCACTTGCACCATTTTATTTGGCACAGACTGTACATATTATTATGATCATAATTATGATTATAATCATCGCTCGTGGGCTTATTTTTATTTGCCAAATTATTGATTTTTGTCATCGATTCTCAATCATTTTATGCGACAAAACCAGCCTGTATGCTTCACACTTCCCGGTGATCCTAGCACTTTCCGTCAACTATCAAACAATGATGACAGCTTTGCCTCTTGTCACGATACTGCTTGGATACAATGAAAAGTATCAATTGTGGGTAAACACGGCTCCATTGCGTCAAGAAAGGTGCTTGGTTATCATACAGGGTATTGCTAAAAAAAATATATAAATACATGTTTTCTGGTCTGTCTTGAAATATGAATATGGATATGAACATGGAGAAAAGAAAAATATTATTTCATAACTTCTTTTTTTTTTTCTTTTTCATGTCGTTGACATAAAACTTGTTTTATGAAAAATACGGTACACTTGAAATTAATAGTGACAAAAAATATTGTACGGCTAGTGAGTACGCTTTATCTTTTTGTTTATCCTATTTCGTGTTAATGGGGGAGCAATAAGGAAATATCTGAATCAAAATTAATCAACTGAATCGAATCTATTCGAAAAAGAGGATCACATGATTATAATAAAGGCCGGGGCCACTTTTCTTTTCTTTCGTTTGCATGCTCATTTTGTTTTTTCTTTTTTTTTCAAATTTTTCATAAATAAGCAAGTGTTTCCTCATTTTAAACTATTTCTTTATAGTTTTAGAATAAAAAATATGGCTGGATTAGTAGGCATATTAAACTACAATTGTAATTAGCAATATTATTACTTATTTCATGGTCGTCAGGCTTCAATAGTTAGGAAGTATTCATTTAGTTTTAATTCACCTATTAACCTGTCATTACCCTTGCTATTAATCACAAATATGACTGCCTTTTGATTTAATGTACCCTTTCGCACATTTTATAATGACTGATGTTCGTGATCATATTAGATATTGATTAATTATTCGGTGAAATTTAATCGTAAACACGTTTTCTGATGGATCAACGAAATAAGGGCACAATATTTGGGTCAGGACTAGTTAAATATGGCAGATGTATCTCCTGTCTGTTTATAAGATGTGTAATGGAGATGTTTAGAAGCAGAAAGAAGTTCTATCAATAATCTGACACCATTTTGGCTGTCAATAAGTACTCCATCTCTCGATTTCCAGTTTGTTGTTGTTGTTGTTTTTTTGTTTTTTTTTCATCGACGCCACCCCGGAATTGAGAATAGTCGTCATAAATGACCCGTCATCCATCTTATCTCTGTCTAACACAGTCAGGGCAGGTGTTTTAGCTTCTAAACAGAAGAAAACTGGCTCCATTCGCCTGAACTGAATGGTATATCTTTGACAAACATGGATATACTGTACAATCCTTCTTGTATGTATTTTTTATAGTCCCTGACCGCTTTAATCCACTCCAATTTGATAGACTCAGGGAAAATAGGGACGTCACATGTTTTTAATTTTTTTTTTTATTATTCCTTTTAAAAATATTTATTTAATTTTGTTGTGGGGGAGGGGGGGGGTGAAGACAAAAATCAACTAACCCTTGATTTTTAGGCGAAAGTAACTAAACATAGAGATAATTTTATAAATGTACCATGTATCACAAACATAACGTTTGTTTCCGACTGTAAAAAATTATAGCTATTTTCCGATATACATGTAGCTATTCTTAAAAATTGTGCAAAGGTGAAAAAAAAAAATAAAAAAATAAAGTACTTTAAACAAAAAACATTACCAGGTAAATCCGTTCCATAACCCCTTCTCTATTCCTGCCACACAAAATACAAAAATTTGAGAAAAGACAAACCAATTAAAGGTAAACCACGATAAATAATGTTGACTATTAAACCTCGGGATTACGGATGTGACATTTCCGTCTACTGTGACAGAGGCGTCGGAAGGCTCTGCGGAGACAAAGGAATGGAGGGGCAGTCGATTTTGTATCAGCAATGGCTTGCCCCTTAAATCATTTGTCTCCTCAGAGCCTTCCGACGTCTGTGTCCTGTGATTAGATAAAAAAAATCATCGAAAGGGCAAGGTGTTTTTGTGCTAATTTTGCTTGGGGTGCGATTGATGATGTTGTATTTATCGTCCATTATTGACACCAATTGTGCTTGCTTGTGACGCCTGAGTTCAGTCAAAATCATTTCTTTTTTCAGTATACATTTCCAGATTTCCCTCATAATCAAGAAATCAATCAATTTTTGTTTTGTATCTGTAAAGAACAATCAATTAGAAGTTTGAAGAAAAACAAGAGGGACAGTTATTAAGAATAATTCTACTTGTGATGCATATGATCATCAATCAATGTAATATTTTTCCGATTACATACAGTGTCCCCAAAAAATATTTGTACACTTTGAAAAAATGAACTTAAACAAATCGATGCTGGTTTGAAATTTCAATTACTATTTATATCAGATGGTAGGTAATGTCACCATCCCCTGAAACCTAAATCTCAAATGTTCCGTCAGTCTCGGAAGTTCTAGGCCGCCATTTGCAATTTTCATGGCCCAAAGATTATTTGTACACTTCAGAAGATGGGTTTTTAAAGGATTGTTTAAAATTTTGGGGGCCTTTTTTGGCTTCAGGGGCAGTCATCAAACTCCTTGGCATACTGTCGACCAATTTAGCACTCATTTCACCGCCAATACCATTCCATGTTCGCTGGAGCGTGTCCTGGAGCTGCTGGAGGTTGGATGGTGAGTCTTGAGGGCGCTGTCGCTTTAGATCACCTCCCATGTGCTAAATGGGGATTAAATCTGGGATCGGAGGTGCCTTTTCTACCTTCTTAACAAGGTTCTCCTAGAATAATGCTTTAATATGCTTCGCTGCATGCTTGGGGTCCCTGTTATGTTGGAAAACAACTTGAAGACCAATTAGCCTTTACGTAAGTGGGAGCCTCTAAGAGGCAAAAATAGTCTCATGGACATCAGTTTTTATGATGATATTGATGAACAGACAGTAAGCAATGAAATATTGCAATTTGTGACCAAAGAAAATTGCTTCCAAGGCCACAGAGGCTGCGGAATGACCTTGTGCCCTCAAAAGTGTCTGCAACAGGCTAAATGGCTACATGACTATAAGTGGAATAATGGCAAGAAAGAAGCCAAATGTAAGGGACAGTAACAAAGAAGCGTCATGCTTTTGCAAAACAACATGAGAACAAGCCTGCGAAGTTCCTACACTCTGTCCAAAGACCTAAGTAGTGCAAAAGTGATTGGACATGATGCACGGGACCATGTGTGTCTTGTAGGGAGCTTTCAGTCAGTCATGCTTGGAGCCAACAGTGAAGCACAGTGGATGATGTTTCATGATTTGGAGTTGTATGGCAGCCAGTAGAGTTGGAGAGATAAATTTCATAACATGGCATCATGAATGCTGAAGCCATGAGGATATTCTTGCACTTCAGAATGGCTCAGATGCTCCCATCTGCTTAAAGTCTGAATGGTCGTCAATTTACGGTCCAACATAACATGACCCCAAGTAAACAGCAAAGCATAAAAAGGCAATATTGCAACAGAAACATGTTAAGCTGCTAGAAAGGGCACCTCGCAGGCCAGATTTAATCCCCATTAAGCACATGAAAAGTGATCTGAAGCGACAGCGCCCTCTAGACTGACCATCCAACATCCAACAGCTCCAGGACACGCTCCAGCGCACTTGGAATGGTATTGGCGGTGAAATGAGTGCTAAATTGGTCGACAATATGACAAGAAGGTTGATGACTGCCAAAGAAGACCCCCGAAATTTGAAACACTCCTTTAAAAACGCATGTTCTGAAGTGTATAATTAATTTTTGGGCCATGAAAATTGCAAATGGCGGCCTAGAACTTCCGAGACTGACGGAAAATTTGAGATTTAGTGTTTAGGTGATAGTGACATTACCTACCATTTGATATAAATAGTCATTAAAATTTAAAGCCAACATCGATTTATTTAATTCCATATTTTCAAAGTGTACAAATAATTTTTGGGGACACTGTACATGTACTTGGATATGAAATTCTTCCGAGGAAACTGAGAAAAGAAACTTTGGCAATTTATTTCATTTTAATATGAATTGATACTGACGCATGAATAGACAACATGAGGGAGAGAAAGATGTGGGGTTAAGGCCTTTCTTTTAAAGGAAAAGCCTTAATACAAGTTTTATTTATTTTTGAAGTTAGTTTTATATGTCCAACAGTTTTGGGGTGTTTTCTTTCGGGTTACAATAAATTATCAGATGACAGGTAAAAAAAAGTTGTATGTGTATCATAGCGCCGTAACAGAACGACTCATAAAAACATAGGCCTAATCATTACTTTTTTCTCTCTTTTTTTTTAAATTAATAATGACAAAAATTACCGTAATTACTTTCGCTTTCTTTATTTTCTAGTCATGGTACATACAACAAGCATCGTAGCCGCAGCTGCTGCAGTCGCAACGGTCTTCATCCTAATCGGGGCAGCATCGGCAGAAGCAGGACTCGACCACTACTGTGGGTTGGATTTCGCAAGGGCGGTGTTCAAGCAATGTGCCATGGCAAAACGTTCCGACCCCGCACTTGGCGGCAACCCTTTATCTTCAGGAGCCAGATATTCGGCACATCACACAGGATTCGATGCAGATGGTAAGAGACAATAGTTGTCATGGTGATTTAGCCACATCCCACTCATCACCTTCTCGACGATTGTAATACACCAAATCTCCAATGATAGCTTAGGCAAAATGTACTAAAAGGAAAATAAGAGGAAAGATATATATATTATTTTAATAATTGCATTATATATTTTGATTGGAATAGAACAACTGAAACACTGCAGACATACATTTGTGTTAATTCTAAATTTACTTGATAAAGTTTTTATAGTTTAAGTAAAACTATTCTCTTGAAAAGCCTGTATAAGATTTATTAGAAAAAAAAAACTAATTTTTATTTATAGCGATAACAAATAGGCAAAATTTTTAAAAATACTCAATACTCAATTTGGCGCCCCTGAATTAAAGATCAATTTTGCGCCTTTTACTTGAAGGTTGGTTTGGGGCCCCCAAAGGTTAATTTGGCGCCCTTAAGGTCATGTTGGTGCCCCTTTGGGCTCCTACCCGGGGCGGGACCCGAGCCCCCCCCCCCCCCCAATACTCGCATGTACTTGGTGCAGGGGGTGTTGCTTTCCCCTGATTACACCAGGTGACATAATAAAGCTCATAGGTAGATTATGCCGCAAAACACTCATTTTAGTTTGAATAGACTGAAAATCAAGAAACTTATGTTTATCTTTGTTCCCAGATGCCCCCCTCACCGGATGGTATGAGATCGCACGACAAGGATCGGAACGACTGCGCCCAAGTCTAAGTGATATCATGTTTTCCAATCGATTTCGACGATCGGCCACTCGTGGTGACGTCACAGTGGGTCAATTATGCTGCGTTTACGGATGTACGACTTCACAACTAGCCTCTGTATGCTGATTGGAAATCTTTCAGAAAGACATTTTCATGAAAAAATAATAATAAATAGAAGAACGAAAAATTCACTTCCTTTGATAATTCTTTGAAAGTATCGTCCAATTTGTCTCTTGTAATTATTTTCCTGATTTTCTCTCACGCAGTGCAAAGACACACCATCTGGTTATTATTTTGATAGTCCTCAGCTATATGAACCGTGAACAATAATATATCGCGTTTTTTAAATTCATCTTAAATGTGTATATAGTTAATATCAATAGAGGAATATTATTTATAGCTTGACAGTGTTCAGAAAGGGGTAAATTTATATTTTTCCATATCACATATTTGGTCAAATAATTTGCATGGATATTTGGAGCAATCCCATAGTTTCTACATCATTGTCATGATTGTGGGCGAAATATGTCAATATTTGACTAGAAAATTTCAAGTCCGCATTATTTAACACGTAGAAATGTGCACCTATACCTCATGTACGTATAACGCATAATCCCTTTGTGAATGTTATTTGGAAAGGAAAGTCAAATGAAACGAGATGCATAATTATCCAAGATTCGTTATAGGTAAGGATAGTATTTTAAAGAATACAAAACAAAGGAAACTTTGAGTGCCGGTCTAAAATATCATTTTTCAAATCGTACTTCAAAATTCTAGTGTAAATGAATTTAATGGATTTAATGGATAATGAAACATTTTATATCTTAATTCGTAAAATTGAACTTAAGTTAACAACGGAACGCAGAAAATTAAGTGTTAGAATTAAGTGGTCCAGAGAATGGTTTTGTTTACTGAAAAATTAAAAGAAAACGTATCTGACATCGACAAGAAATGTCTGCTGTTCTTATTTGAGAAGATGCATCTCCCCAATGCTTAATTAGAGTAGACGGCAGTGCATGGCCTCAGATAACTATGTGCTTTATATTTATGTTCACACTGTAAAATGCTCTCTCTTTACCGTGTGATGATCCCTTGTGAATATATACAATACAGTAATATGACTAAATAATTGCACATTTGACATTTTCTCGAAAACATTATTCGTTATTTCTTTATTTATACGTCTGGTTAATTGTTCACGCTCACGATCTGTTTGTTCGTACGTCAGCAAATAAAATCAACATTTATAGCCTTTTTGAGGTCAAACTTTTTATTGTCGTGACAAAATATGTCTATACAAAATTTATAGGTCACTCACTGCTCAATTTGTAGTCGAAAAATTCACTGTTTATGTTCTTATTATATAATTTAAACGATGTCGAATTAGATATAATCCTGAATAATTAGTCGCTTTACAGTCGTTTAGGATTCATTTTGAATTTGTTGTCATTTAAAGTGTACTTGGCCTAGAATTAGAGACAACATTCTTTTATAACAAACTGTGCTTTTGTGTAACTTATATAATTTTTCTCAAGAAACTGTTCTCTATTGTGAATGTCTTTAAATCATGCACCGTAATCATATTGAAAAACTGAATGCAAGGTGTTTCAAAACAAAAATTGGCTATTCTAAGAAATGTGTTATTTTCTTTCCCGTTATTCTACGAGATTTCTCACCTGAATGGCAAATACTTTTCAAAACTGAAGTGCTAATTTATGGGTGCTCGTATAGTGACTGCACATGAAGTGCTATATCAGCACCTGAAGTGCTATTTTAGCACTTGCCCAAGTGATAATTTATCAACAAAAAATGTTCATGGTCGGTATGAGATTCGAACCGGGGTCCACCTAGACATGTAAGAGTACCGATGACGTCACCAATAGACCAATAGTAAATTACTATGGCAAATTTGAAGAAAATTCATCATGCAACAATGTGATCTGATAGCAATCGTGAGATGTGAAATAGTCTTACGTGCTCGTCAGCGCTTCTCATGCAGGGGACCAAGGTTCGAATCTCATCGAAATCACGCCATTTTTTTTGCTTAAGTCACGCCATTTTTCAGCTCGCGTGAAAGTGCTAAAACAGCACTTTGAGTGCATTCACTATGCAAGCTCTTAAAAAGCGCTGATATCGGCCTCTGTAGTGCTAAAAAGAGCATTTCAGTTTTTAGAGTGTATAAAGAAATATATTATTAGCATATTCTACAGTTTAACATTGCTATGGTACACTTATATGGCAATGATTTTCATAATAACGTGACGAAGTTGTATAATAAGATATCATTTACCAAGCTTCAGTTGGAAATATTTTTTTTAAATTTAGTTATCAAAACCTTTACTTTTCAATGAGGACAAAATAAAAGTTGAAAGCTAAAAGTTGTACCTAGTAGAATAATACGCTTATAACTTGCGAAATATTGTAATTGTAACTCATTATCCAAAAGCCTGACAAATAACAGTTTGTACATCAATTTTGATCACGTACACATATTACAGAGAGCAAAAAGTTATATCCAGGTGGCGCTGAGACAGTTTTCATGTATTATAAAGGATAAAAGCATGTTAAAGGACTACTTAATCATCGCACTCACCTACCCAAAGGCATCACCACATTTGAATATATCTACTTGTCATAACGTCATGCAGTGTCCATACAGAGAATCTGCATTGTTTTTTTTTTAATGTCTCTCTCACACATCTAAATCAGGGTCTTGTAGACTAATTGAGAAGAAAAATGATACATCTCTAAGAATAGCCAAGGTTATTTGGGGGGTTTGGTTTCCTTTAAGCGATGAAAACAATTTTCGCAGTGGGATTTCACCACAAGCAAGGCAATGCTTTAGCCGAGCGAGAAACCCCTCCTACATCAGCGAGGAATAGATTACACTATACTTTAAAATTACCTGTTATACTATTTAAAATACCTATTGCACAGTTATCAGTTGTGGATCCAGCATCAATCCTTACACGGGATTTACACGGGCTCTATTGTCACGTGATTTTATCTCAAGAAATAGGACTCGACTTCATCCTCAGTCAGATCAGATGCTGGATCCGCCACTGATTTAAGACATAATTAATATCTTGAAAAAAAAAAAATCAAGATTTTGCTTTCAATAATATGATTCATCATTTCTTTTTATATATGTTGTCAAACTAACGTATAGGCAAGGACATGCAAAATGAAATGCCACACTTTAGGGACAGCGATTCGAAATTAACGAAATTAAATTAGATATTCAAAGAGATCAGACTCATGGTACATAGCAAAGTTTATGTCTCATCACGACCACATGGCTGAATTACTGGAAGTTGCTCAATCGATCGTGAATATTTCAAGAAACGGGGACTTTTAGAACGATTGCTACATGGCAATGTTCATGAGCATAAAACGGGTGTGTTTAATGATTTATATTTATGCCTTATTTCTCAATATTTTCACTAAATATTGGACCATTTGTATTTCTTATCATTATTTTATTTATTTATTTAGTTTTATGTTTATTTCATTTTATTTGTGATTTTTTTTTTTTTTTTTTTTTTTTTTTTTTTTTTTTTTTTTTTTTTTTTTTTTTTTTTTTTTTTTTTTTTTTTTTTTTTTTTTTTTTTTGCAGTAAGGTGAAAATTTGTAAACGAGGACATGTTGGTTGCTGTAAACTTCTTTTTTTTTTATATATATAAATAAAGTCCGCTAGATGATGGTAGAAACAGTTATTTGTCTTTTAAAATGCAAATAAATGTGTGGTGCTCACAAGTAAAGATCTGAACATGGAGAACTTATTCTGACAATAGTTCCACTTTGCTTTGTGTCATCTGTCCCGCGTCAATTACTTATTTGAAATTTAAATAAAAAATAAATGGACAATTCATAAAACATCATTCTGGTTCATTGACCAGTTAAATATTCCAATTGGCTAGTAATTAAGTAAATAATCTACTGATTGGACTTTTTTTTTTGGGGGGGGGATCAAATAAGTTTCTTTTTGTCTCTGATGAAGATGAACTGCTAGAATCGAAAGCTCAGGCTCCTTTTGACTTTATTTCAAATGAATGATTGATTGATTCACATATTCCTTGACTGGATGATAAATGTTATAGTAAGTTCATGAATTATTATTTCTTTCGACTAGTTGGTTGGTTCATTTATTGATTAACTACCTTTGGGATTGATGGACTTCAGGACTTATTTTTTGATCGATTGATTAATTGATTGTCTGGATATTGATTGATTGATCAATTGATCGTCTGGATATTGATATATTTTCCTTCTATTATGTTCGGTAGTTTTGAGTATATGTAGAGCGATGCACCTTTTGTTGTGTGTGTGTGTGTGTGTGTGTGTGTGTGTGGGAGTTTATGTTTGTATGTACATTATTTAATGGTTATGTATACGTGTAAAAAAACATAAATTAATATAAATTAAACTCCATAGCAAATAATTCGCTGAATCATCATGCAAGAAATGCTTCTATTTTCAACGAGGCTGTAAATATACCCGCATTCATTATTATATCTCCATGCATGGTACCTCAAAGATTTATACGTACCAGTATAATTTATACGTATAATGGTGAATAGATTATGTTTGCTAGAAGAATGGTAGTATTTTAATCTTACTGTGAGATTAAGTTTGCAACCATTACGTGAGCTCGTTTCCTGCTGTGAAAAAATAAAAATGAAAATCAGGCAGTCGTCAGTCTATGGTCAGACTAAAATAATAAGTTATCATTCCGTGAAATCTTGTTTTCGACGCCATTCCCCAGTGTTTTAACTTGTCTAGCTGTTTTGTCTTTTGAGATAACAAAAAAGCAAAACAATGTAACGCCTGCTGTTAAATAGTTTATCACTGATATAGAATTAAAGAAGAAATGATACGCTAGGGTATAAGTCAAACTGAGAAAATGATGTGCAAACTATTATGTAAAATTTTTGGGGAGCAATGATTTTGACCATGGAGTTCAGGCTTTTATTGTATTGTTGCCGTTTATCATATAACTGGAAAGGGTTAAAGTTACCAAAGGCGATTGAGGATGACCACAATCTTTAAAAATTATAGCCTACTACAATATTTCTTCAAAACTGTGATCGTCAGTATACACTTTACCATCCAAAGTGATTTGTGCGTCATGCGTCCATGTAAACTAAATATTGCTTATCTTAATTTTAAGTTTCTACACTGTTAGAACGCGGTTTAAAAATTTCGATGTTTAAAAGAATGTTGGTTGAAAAGTTAAACATTCTTGTCTAATATTAAAACATTGTTGTTTAAAACTGGAACGCGAGGTTTTATAGCCTTAAAGAAACCTATTTAGAGATTAGAGTTTAGATATTAAACAGTTTTGTTTAAACAGGCCGAGGCAAATGTCACGTGATAGTCATGAGCCAATGTCATCACTCGTTACATGCAAGGTAAAATCCGCGCAACATTTCAATCATAGCGAAGGACTTTTGCCTTACACATTAAATAAGTGCATGTACTGATGTGTTGGCTCAGTGGATAGAGCGTCTGCCCTATAATCGAAGGGTCGTGAGTTCGATACCCGGCCGCGTTAACCAAAAGTTGGAGCGTTTTTATTTTTGGAGAGAAGAGTTAAACAATACTGTTGATATCTTACACAACCATTAAACAACGGGTTGTTTAAATTTTTAAACAACAAGAATGTAAAAGTTTTAAATAACTACAGGTTGTTTAACTTTTAAACAACGCTGTGCGATTCATCTGTTAACATGCAGTTGTTTTAAGATTTTAAACAACTTGTTTATTTTTTCAAACAGTGTAACACTACGTTTGCCGAATTACTGTAAATGGGGGCTGTGTGACCGAATACAATTTTATTATTGTGCAGGGGGTATTTCAACAAGTCGTTCGTAAGTCACGAAAAAACTTCCGAACGATTTGCAATATGGGGAGCTAAATGGGATACTCAAATCATATGTCATCTAAGTAGTTCATTTATTTAAAGTTAATAAAAATGCAGATATATATTATCCTTATCATGATAGACACAAATACAAAACCGGTAGAAATATATTTCGCTTTTCATCAAGTCCTTCCTAATGGTGATCTCTCACTTCGCAGAGACTTCTCCGAGAAGGAAAAGAAAGTATCGTCTCCGCGACGGATAAAAATTATTAGAGACTTTTTCCGTCGCGGAGACGTCTCTGCGATGTCTCCGGGACAATTTTCAAAACTGTCTCAAAGCCGTTTCAAAACTGTCTTAAAGTGGTCCCAAATCTGTTTAAAAGTAGTTTCCGCGATTCCCGCGACTCATGAAACCTCGCGGGGACTGAGGAGACGTCTTTGAGACGTCTCCGCTACAGTTTCAAATCCGTCTCAAAGTAGTTTCCGCGAAGTGAGATACCGCCATAAGCAGATAAAGTTATACTAATGCTACAGTCACACAGACACTTTAACGTTGAGTTACGTCCAATTGCGTCCAAAAATTATTGTCTTTTCTGCGGATCCCCACGGAAGCCTACCCGTCATAGTTAGTAGAGGAAATATTGATTATTTCGTTCATCCAGTAAAACAAAGAAATACCTAAGAAATTATAGAATAGAAGAAGAAATAAGATTAAAACAACACAAACGTATCTATACGTAAGTGTCTGTGTGACTGCAGCATTAAAAGGGACTTTGTTATTGACCCGCATAACTAAAAACACAACACAGCCACATTAAATGCAAACAATTATGCGGGTATTTTCATTACTCACATAGTTCAGCAGGCTGTATTTGGTTATTAGTTTGGTATATAACACACAGCTTGTTAACAAGACAGGAACAGGAGTTAGCCAGAGAAAACGATCTGAAGAAACACCGGGGGAAAAATTAACATCAAGATGGTGAAATTCATACTTAGCTTTGCTCGACAGTAAGTATTAATATCTTTTGTTTTAAAAACGGCCCTGTTCAATCGAGGTCGAATTTTAGGGATATTGATGCAAAAATCCAGAGTGAATGCCACAAATGTGTAAGGAGGTTTTTTTAGGACTATATTTTTTTTTCTACATGTTTGTAGAAATAACTCGTGCCCTTTGATTTCTTTCATATTTCTGATGAAACTGTCCATATTTTAAGACGGTTTATGTCTTGTGTGTGTATATAGAATGCTTTGTGTCACCGACGTGCTTTCTTCTTTTTACGGTATTCCCCACTATGTGTGTGTTTGTGTGTGTGCAATAATTTGTTTGTGTGAAAATATCACAAAGTCTCATTAATTCGAGTTATATTATACGCATCGCTTTTATTTACCAAACAATGAATGACAGATGATGACAGAAGCGTTATAACCTATAAAACAAGAATCGGATAATTTTGTCTCTTCATTTATTTTGTATGGTTATTATTTTATTTCTAAAGTGTATAACAGGTCTCCTCACATTATGGAGTCATTCAACACTCATAATTCTCATTGTATAGTTATTAACAAAAATGTACCGGTAGTCAGTCAATGAGTAATGCCGGATATCAAAACTTTTTAATCTCTATGGAGGTTATTCATGAATGTGCATTATCTCTATAAGGAGAACTTGCAAGATAGGTGGAAAGAAATTGTTCACCGCAAGTATTACCAGAGTTTGTTAATGGATTTTACTTTATACTTTACTTTTTTTTTTCTTTCACAGTGGAGAAAGTACATACAACAAACAAAAGCTTGTCCAAGGTAAGATTTGTCGCTAATTTTACAATAATCATGTGTATGAAAATAAAAATTATCCCGGAGCTTCTTCAAGCCTAGAAAAGGAATGATTACTCACTTACTTCCAGAACTTAATATCACATTAATATTTTCTGAACCTATGTCACTTTTCGTTAAAAAAAAAAACATTTTGAAACGTTTGTCACGATTCTCATTTTATGATTAATGATCCTGAATTTTTAATCATATTTCAATTGAATGAAATATGACCAGCTGCTTATATAATTATGATGTATAGCCCTATATCAATCTGAAGTGTTGTGACCTAATCATCAACATTGTAATCTGTCATCATCACTATAATCATTATAATTTTACATATAATTCTTAGAATATTTCTGTTGTTGATGATTAATCTCTCGACTTGGAAAGTATCACATACAGAGCCTTGTTACATAAAGCGTTAATTGCAAATTGAGAGTAACCAATCAGGATTCTTGTTGCATATTATAAATTTTTGCATAAAACTTTGATTGTGATTGTCAGAATGGTCGTATGAAATTTGGAATTAATGCTAAATCTTTATGTTTCAGGGCTCTGCTTGTATAATTCTTCATGAAGCGCTTTATAAAAAAAAACAAAAACAAAACAAAAAAAAACGATTGATAAAGAAGCAACGGGTGATGGTATCTTCATCTGAAGCTCTTATCCCGTATCCCTCGGGTTATATTAGTAGTGGTTTATCTCCCATTATACCCCTTTAAATTCTCTGTCCAGATTGCCATACACATTTACCGAATGTTCTCTTCTTCGTAAGTTATTTTTCCACTATATCATATAGGTTATCTTACTAGCAGCTAATATACCTTAATACACATTTCCTTAAAAAGATGTAAAAGGTAGGCTTAGAATTGTTTTTCGTCACGAATAAGTAAGTATATGTGTTTCGTTTCTTTCTTGTTTATTATGTACATCTTCAGGTCAATCTAATCCTCCTTTGTCAGAAGATGGCGTCCTTCAAGCTGAGTGTTTGAGCAATCGTTTAGTGGATGAGAAGATAGACTATGTGTACACTAGCGACCTCTTGCGAGCAACTCAGGTACCTATTGTTAATTTTATGTAGATATTGTCTACATATATTTTACTTAAAGGTAGTATCAGCCTTTTTCACAAATTGCGAATACTAATGCAACTTGGCATAACTGTAGAATATGATCGACCTATACTGTCTATTCAATGTTACTGTCATAGGTTGCCTAGATCAGTAATACGAAACGAAAATCTGACTACCAATCTTGACCAGCTCTCCATCAACATCGTTGATATTACAGCGCGTGCGACACGGACCGCATACAGCAATATACACACGGCGCGTCAGCGTGCGTTATTCTCTGCGCTAACGGTCAGCGGTTCGCACCGTACGGTATATTTTTTGAGGTTCGAAAAAATAGGAATCAATTTTGATAATCGCAATATAATGACAAAGATACACATTTGAGCTTAATCATGTTGTGGGAAGATATAGTCATTGGTATACTACTATATCCTCTCAAAAACTAGAAATTTAATATTTTTGCCTGGAAAAGGCTGACACTACCTTTAATTGGCATGTTTTGGAATGTTGTTACGGTTTTCATTCGATTTAATTTCCTTTAGAACAAAACAATTGCACCTAATAATAAATTTCGATTCGGTCATTTAGCCCTAGTGTGAGACTAAAAATATGAGAAAGCCAACACATAACATTGCATTTAAATAAAAGGGAAATGAGAGGTGGAATAAAAGAAAATATAACATAAGAACATGAACCAAAACATAAAAATTTGAATGTTTAACTACCTTACATAAGATCATTCATATTTTATCATAATTTCCTTTTTACATAACATCACCTGTCAACTAATAAATCATTCCATGTTTTATTCTACAGATTTTTCGTTGAAGGTAAGTTTGAAGCACAACTAATTTACCCTTGCTCCTTTTACTATAAGAGAATGCGTTTACCTTACTTTATTGACATAGCATTTTTTTTTTTTTTTTTTTTTTAGACGGCAGACATCATCCTGAAATCATTAAGGACGTCCCCACGTGACGTGATCAAGGAAAAGGGATTAAGAGAGCGGGTACGTTTCAAATATATTAAAGAAAATAAAAAGAAGATAACGATTTTGGAGAGAAAGAAGTTCGGGCAAAATACGGAGTGAATCTGATGTTGGACATATTTTGTGCAAGCATGTATTGGATTTGATATTAGAAAGCACATTTTTTGAAGGTGCATGGCTTTCAAAATTGGGGTTAAAATTTTGTTCAATGACATGTATCAGGCACCTGAATAACGATTCGAAGCCATTAATTGATAAATTATAAGGTTTTATCAAAAGAAGAATTAGTAACGTCTGGAACCAAACATTTCATATGCGAATAATTATAATTAATAAGACATGGCTATTTCTTTTTTATTATAATAATATCATTATTATTATTATCATTATTATTATTATTATTATTATTATTATTATTATTATTATCATCATTATCATTTAAGGCATTTAACGCTCATGGTTCATAATTTGTTATATATTCATCCAACTTGATTTACAGAGCTTTGGAGACAAAGAGGGCCTAGTGATCTCCGAGTACAGAGCTTATCTTCAACGGGAGGGGTACACATTCCGTACGCATGTCCCAGAAGGTGGCGAATCGTTTGATTTCGTAAGTTAATAAAGTATACAACCGCGCTCGGTTCCACCACCGGTTCGGTCACTCCGTACATTAACGTATGTGACCAGTGCCCTATGACATAAAATGAAGGATCGATGTTGCGATTGAGATCAATCGTAAGTCTATGGTAAACCGTGTACTGAGAGTTACAAACGATCTTAAAATTGATCGTATCTCTTTTATGTTACAGGGCACAGGCAGTGGCGGATCCAGGATTTCATGAGGGGGGGGGGGTCCAAAATTGGAATTTCAAGATTTGGTCAACCTAATATTTTTTTAACCGTCACACGGGCGAGCTGAAAGGTACATCAAATTTTTTTTCACGTCACGCTGGCCGTGCGATAAGCGTTGGGGGGGGGGGGGGTTTAATTGTAAAATCATGGGGGTCATCAAGTATCGGTCATAGGGGTAAGGTTCGGTGGGAAATTTGGGCCGGCCGTCCATTTTTCCTCTTCTTTTTTGTTTTTCTTTTTTTTTTTCTCTTTTTTTAAATTTTTTTTCGGGGGGCGGCGCTTCGCTGCGCCCCGCCTCCCTCACCCTGGATCTGCGCCTGTCAGGTAGATAAACTGATCAAGACAAAACACAGTTATTGTATTGATCATAAAATGAATAGTGTTTTACATGTCACAAACTCTTAGACCGTATATTTTAAACAATAAGGATAGTAAAATGATAATAGCATGATAAAAATTAGATTATAATTTGATTTAGATATATAATATGATTTACGTTTTACTTCCTTTTGTCAATTTGTGTCATGAATTTTTGCAATATATACTTTAAACGGTGGGTTTTTTCAACACTGTTTTGCATTCAAGCTAATGATTTCTTTTTAGTGTGTGTTTTTAGAGTGTCGGTACACGAATTTACAATAATTTGCACGGCAAATTTGTTTAATAAACAAGAACTAAGTTTCAGTTTCAGGTTAATTTTGCTTATTATTTTATATTTCGCATAGAGAAATATAAAATAAACATTTCCAAGAACAGTATATACATTTTTTTAATAGAATTAAATGGTCATTATTAAATACTGGAGAAGATACTTTTTTTGAATGCACAACAGATTATCGTAGTGAAATAATCTTTAACACAATTTCATCATTTTAGCACAATATTTTATTTATTACAATTCTTCTCCCAGGCACGAACAAGAATCGTGGGAGTCTTCCACGATATCATTTGCCAGAAGCAGCTCGAAGAAGATTCGACGACGTCAAGCAATGGCAATCTCAACCACGTACTCATTGTCGGACATGGCCTCCTGTTCAAGGAGCTCCTAGCGTACTTCATTGACGATCTCAACGTCGAGATCCCCGGTGGTAAAGACAGGGTAATGAAGGACAGCCCAAATTGTAACTTATCACGATTCGAGGTTGAGTGCGCCCCTGATGTTGCACCGAAGATCTCATGCCAGTATATCTACGATTACAGCCACTTTACCGAAGAAATGCAAAAGGCCGTGCCCAGCAAGGCTTATTAGGATAATGATAATCGCTTTATATCTATGGTCATATTCAAACGTGAGTGACACGACATTTGGACTGATAGAAGGGCGCATATCTTTGCACTTGTAGGTTATGAATGGATCATGACTACCATATTATGTATAATGTAGGAGTGGCATGTCTCATTACCAGTTGGATCTGAATTTTACAATTGGTCCTGGAAATTATGATTAAGAAACAGTGCGTGAGTGACACGACAGCAAAAAGACATGGGTTTCTGACCATCATTGGTTATGGTTGGATTTGTGCCCAAGTAGATCTCTAAGGGTACCTTAAGTGCTGGTATATGAATAGTGTACCCTCTCTGACAATTATTGTCTTTATCAACCATTCCCTCTCTATGGAAAATGGTCCATCTCTATGTGTCGTGAGTGACACGACATCCAAAATGTGAGTGACACGACCAGTGCCTTAAATTCAACATTTCAAGTGAATACCTAAATCCAAATTACCTGTATTTATATGCCATGTTAGAGTAGTCCATGAAAATTACTTCAAGCAAAAAAAAATCTGACAAAAGTTATTGGTATTAAGAATAAGAGGCATTTAAAGCACCATAGTCCCATTCCTTGTTTGCTCAATAAGCGTAAAAGAACTGGATCACATAATGTTTGAACTTAAATAATTGTTTGTATTGTAAAGAAGCCTTTGTGTTGATTTCAGATCCTAATTTGCATTATCAAAGGCACAGTGCCACATCAAAATTTCAGCTAAATGTCCCACTTAGACTGAATATGACCCTCTGCAAGAATTCTACTAAAGTTTTTGGCCTATTTTATTTTTTATATGACTTAAGTCATCTGTTATGACAGTATCATTTTGACAAATATCCGATTTTTGTTTGTTTGTTTGTTTGTTTGTTTTTTTAAATATATTTTGTTAAATATTCGGTGTTTATTATATATAAAATTTATTCGAGTAAAGTAGCGTTATATGCCCTGTGTACGTTTATGACGAGTACATACTGTATGTAGAGCAGAAATGGCCAAGTGAAGATTATTAAGATTCGCTATTAAAAATACCCCAAAAACATCATAGCGCCATCCACGACGAAAGATACCAATACCGGCAAATTGCTACTTCTTTTATTGACAAACACTTAGCAAACGATAATATAGAACACATTGATATATTTACTTACTATAATTTTCATTTTTGTCCCAAAAATGGTATGTATTTTAATTTGATTCTATAAATGGAATTTTATCCACAGTATAAAACAGACACACTGTGATTTATCACACAAGGTACATGCCGTCTAAAATCATGAAAGTGGTTATTGTAATTCTGTATACTGTCTGACTACATCCTATCAGTTGCAAGATGTGTACTTTAGATGAGATATCTGTGATTTGTATAATAAAATGACTATTTACACATTATTTTATTCATAGTCTAAGTATTCAGAACCAAATGGTGAGAAAGATTTTATCATTAAAATTGCCTATAGGCCTACAGGTTAAAAAGTAATGTTTGCCTATTTCAGTTCATTTTCATATTTCGTATTTATAATATTTTAAAGGACAAAATTGATTTGAATGAATTCAACATGGAAGCCTCAATTTATTTATTCAAATACTTTTCTTGCATTTCATTGTATGGAAAATAGAATGATATGCAATACAATGCCGGGCATTAACTGACGTAGAAATAATGTGCAATGTTGTTTCAGATTCAATTTAACCTCATACGCTACGGGAACCTTATATTCATGCTTTTATTTTCCATTAAGATTGAAATTATAATACTACTAAATTTCAGTGTTTCATTTTATGTGATTTTGTTTGAAATCACTTTCATCAACGAAGAAATAAGAAAATTTTTCACTGGCTCATAATTCGAGTAAACTAATATCGCAAAACCAAAACATTCCACGTTCCAAAAATAGTGACCAGCTTAGGAGAAATTAGGGCATCCACAAAATACGCTATTGATGACGCAAATCAGAAAACATGGAGTGGTGATGGTTGTACTGTAACTGTTTCTTTTTCCAGACCGAAGGCATTTCATTTGCAATTTTGACGACTTGGGAATAAATTGAAACTGACGTTGCCGTTAGGCGTTTTGATTGTACCCCAATTCCAATGAAATACCAAGAACTGGCTCAGATTTAATACTGTAGACATTGCCTGAAAGAAATTGTTTGAATTTTACAGTTAAAGGCACAAATACTGAAAAGGAATGCAAAACATGGCCTCAATTTTATGGAACTTATGTCCACGAACATGACGAATACTCATTTGTTATTTGGCTCGTATGTTTACATTCGAATGTAAACTTTGTCTGCCAAAAGCATTGTTATAGGCAAGTCCTTTTCTGGGACTTCCCCCATTATGCCATCGTAGGTATGAAAAATAGCAGATATTTGCTAAAAATGATCATGAATAATAATGATAATAATAAAGTCATTTTTTATACAGCACATAATAAAACATTTTATTCTCTAGGCTCTTTAATACATAGGCCGAATTATGAAAAATAATACAAATATAGTAATGGAAAGTATAGAAGGAATAATTAATAATAGCTAATTTACAGTAACATTTAATGAACAATAGTAAATTAAGAAGTTTAATTCATTTTGCTTAGCACATCCATAACATTGCGGAATAGATTCAACAGATTTGAACAAAACTGTTTATAATAATAATCACAGAAAAGGTAACACAGATATACATATCAGATAATAATACGATGATAAAGACGATATTGAAGAAACAGTACATTTTGTATTCTTTAATGTTCGACATACAATAATAAAGTTGAAACTTACATTTTATTTCCGTGAAACGACAAGATTATTATACTGTACAATAATAAATATCATAACTTTTTATCATGCCATCGCAAAATAGCCATTTTTTATAACATAAATGCCTTGAGTACAGGAAATTTAAAAATAAAACCAGGAAATGTATAAGTGGAAGAAGAACATGAAAATAAGTTTCACAGGAAGGACGTGTGCCATGCCAGGTGTGCCAAGCATGACGACCTACTTTTGTTCTGTTTATTTTTCTACCCAGTTGTTGACATTGAACAAATTCGGACAAAAAATATTTTAAAAAACCTTAGACAGAACTGAAAGGAAACCAAAATCCAAGGAAATAATCACTTTCATAGGAAAGAGCATAATGAGAGGAGCAATTTAAAAAAAGTTTCATCAAAATCGGTTATAAGATAAGAGAGTTATGGAAGTTTGAAAAGTCTCATTTTACCTTCTATGGGGATCCTCAAATTGGCATCATCGGCTTCAAAATGGCCGATTTTATGGACAACTCTCCATTGGTTTTGTACACAAATTTTCAGATTTTCCTCATTTTCTTTCAAAATATGTCTTACTTCCTTCTGAGCTCAACATATGATGTGTGAAATATATTTTTCCATTAAATATGAAATTATCATGAAACGACTCATCGCAATCTACGACTATCATGTTTTCGATTACACATTAATAACAATTTCACTAAAAACAAAAACAAGAAACAAATTAATAATAATTCGTCTATTTTGGTTCTCGATCAGCTGGTCCTTGAACAAAAATAAACACCTTTCTGTAACTTTAATCTTTTCTTCAATAATAATAATAATAATGATAGTTACATTTATATATATTTATATATTTATATCCACCTTGGTGTTTCTAAGCGCTTTTTTAGTGTTAACTAATTATTACCCGGCTTAGCTAGGCTACCCCGACAGGTGCTTTTTTATTAAATTCTGCATACTTGTATGTTTTATTGAACTTTGTTTGTAATTTTAATTTGCTGAGAAAGGTGGGTTAAGCTGACATATGTTCATATCTTTTATGGTTTTTTTCTACATTGTCTTTATTTAAGAATTCAATAGAGAATTTCCTTGCGTGTCGCTTCCTCTTTTATAATTCGAAACTTGGAATGAAACTACTAATAATATTTGGGCAAGCATCACTTCATAGTTAAGTCTTTGTAACTTTCTTTATGGTTTTACGATTCATTTGCTCTCACTAAATTACACTATGAAACTATCTTACACCTGGGTAAATGATACTATGGCTATTATTACCTAAGCATCCCACGACCCTCCATATTCACGCATTGCGCTATATAGCACACTAAATTTATCTCAGATAATCGACATTACATTATGCAGCGATGAATGGTTACAGTTACGAGATTTCAGATTAAGAACTTACATGTGTATAATGCACAATGTAATAAAAAGCGAAATAATCAATTTTTGGAAAAGATAAAAATGTAGCCGGTAACAAGCGTTTTCTCGTAAAATGCATGCCCATATACAAAAGATAACAAAAACATGAAAAGGGAAGACACACAATCACAGCCTCATGGGGAATTAAGGTTGAACATAGCTGATTAATGAACTTAAAAAATGAAAAGAAAAACTATATTTTCTTTCCATAAATGAAACTCCTTTATTTTTTTTATTTCCATTTATAATGAAACGCCCAAAGCATATATTTTATATTGCATGGGTGTGTGGTAATATTCATAGCTATATTCTTAACCCAAAATGGTTTCTTTAGTACTTTTCTAAACATTTCTGAGTCGAAAAAGACATTTTAAAATATGTACTTCATATAAAAATTCTAAATTTATTTTCTTTGTCTTTCCTTTTCCAATAAGGTGTACGCTTATTTCGGTTTCATGCCATTTGACAACACAATATGAAAAGCATGACCAATCGGGAACTAGAAACATAAAGAGTGTCACGGATATTCAAATAATAATAATGCGGAAATTACAAGAGCAAATTGATTTTGCAGAATATCTGTATTTGCTCTATGGCGTAATTGTTACTAAACAAAAAGAAAATCTCACAATAAACAATGTGATTTTCTGTTCATCTGGCTACCCGCAGAGCTCAGAGCCCGTGGGTATAGTGGGTGTAGGCCTATTGTTTAGCCAAGGTTGCTAGAGTCATATTCCATGCTTGACCTGGCCTCTATGCCGATACTAAGAAAATAATACATTGCAAAATGGAAAGGATTTGGGATTACCTCGTGGCATATATCAATGGGTTCACTGCAAACAAATAGATATTGGTTTAATGTTGTTTTTTTAAATATGATTTCGCAAAGCGTACTTCATGCTCAAAGAAAAAAGGTGTTGTTAAACAAAAGTTTGAAAACATGACAAATAATGAAAATATTGATTGCATATAGTCTGAGAAATAACATGAAACACATTTTTATCAATTAAGTTCACTATAATATAAACACAACACAAAAAGTAAGTTCTCACTATTACAGATATCAATAATTTTTAACCAAGAAGAATTGAAAAAAAAAAAATGTAATTATATGTCCGTGCATATATTAGCTACCGTGAGAGCGCTTTTTAGGAATAATTGAGGTGATTCTTAGTGCATAAAATTACTGCAATACCATATCATAATTTAGAAATTGCCTATTTTTGGTTGTTTTAAGTGTTCATTCAACCGTGAATTGTTAGCAAAAGTCGAAATACACTTTCAAAACGGGAAATGCATCCATATTTGATCAAATATACCACGTAAAATTCACAGAAATGGCAGTTTTTGCAATTTTAATCCAAAACTCACTCAGCCGTAAAATAAGAACATTTTTGACAAGAGTGATGTTGAAAATTTTGACTATTGTTCCGAAATCATTTAGGCCTATTCAAATTTGTGAACTTCAATAAATGACATTTTTGCCTTCAACCATTGCTCACTGCAGCATGGCATGATGATTCTTTAATCGCTCACATGAAAGCTAATAATTAATACCTACACGGATATATTTCGTTTTTTTTTTTATTCCTCCTGGTTTAAAAAAAAAAAAAAAAATGACATCTGAAATAGGGGGACCTACTTTTTGTGTTGTGTTTATTTGAATTCTTTAGAAGCGTAAACAATGGAGCTTGTACGTCAGTAGGCCGACACAAAAATTAGAACATGCATTCTGTGTGAGTCGTGAAATTTGAAATGCTGGAAACACAATTTTTCGCATGGTCTTTTATCGCTTTAATGTAATGGCATTTTAAAAGTTATTGATTAATTTTAAATGCTTTCTTTTTGTAGTACCTCTACAGCATTTCTTCGTCAAAACAATTAATACTATCACCTGGTTACAACGCTGTCATCCTTGCAAATGTAATATCTGTTGTTTCAAAGTTTTCTTGAAACAGAATGCGGGTGCCCGCAAGACAATATAATATTATGGCGCTTTTCTGAAGTAATTGGTCATGTAATGTAAGTGCAGGGAGGCCGAATATACAATTTAACAGTACCTTCAAAGTGGAAGAAGTTTAAACAATAAAATCCCTTAACTAGACTATTGTTCTCTTGCATGTTAAAAAAAAAGTTAGTGATAATATGATGATAAATGATAAAATAATATTTCCTAGTATTTCTTCTATATATTATAATATTATATATAATCTATAATATACTATATACTATATATATGTATATATGTATATTCTTTTAAATAAAAACACGCACAACAAACACTATATACATGAATATATTGGAATATTTATATAAACCCCTCCGACAAAAAGTTCCGTAAATGATACTTTGGCGTAATACTTTTCAGAGTATGTTTATATTATTCCTAAGATAATCAGACTATTGGGAAGGTAATTTATTCGCCCTTTTATATGATATCAAATCTTTAATGATTGTGTCATGCTTCAATTGCCATGAGAATTGTCAGACATATGGAGAAAGGTAATAAAGTCAAATGTTGCAAAATGCAGTTTTATTATTCAAAATTAAAAATTCCAAAACTTCGACTTTAGGCCCTGATAACTTAAGGGTATTTTATCATTTTTTATGAATTTTATACATTGTTTCAAGTTCATTTTATATCTCTCCTTTCTATATACCTTAATTGTCACAAAAGTATATGTTTTTGTATGCTACAGAACACCTGAAATATTAGAAACAAGTCAGAAGTCAAAATGTTGCAAATTTGAATGCCTATTGTCGCCTAGTTATTGTCTATTGCGAATACTCAATTTGAGCAATAGCAATGCATTTCGCAACTTTCGCTTATTACTCTGCATTAAATTCATGAATTGTGTGATTCAAACATGATGTTACCATTTGCAAATAGGGTATCGATAAAAAGAAGAATAAATGAACTTTTCAATGCTAAAAAAATGATTAATGATTAAAACCTCACATTAAAATTGTATCAAGGTTCAAAGTTTTTTGTTACATTGCTAAATCTGAAACATTATCTGATTTGCTTGCATTTAGTGGTATTCAGTGAGTTTTGTGGACCCAGGCATGACCTCACTCATGACACGATATAAGGTATCAATAAAAATGATGAATTACATGAACGCTGACAATGGTATAAAATCAATAAATTGGTTAAAATACCACAAAAGTTTATTCAGCGTGGTCTAATTGGAGTTGGCGGAACTTCAATGTGATCAATAAAAATGCATCTTTACAACATTTGACTTTTTAAACTTTTCTTCATATTCTAATAATCTGTGCATTGAAGCTGAACACAATCATTACAAATATTATAATCAATAAAAAGGGGAATAATTGATCTATTCCAAAAGTCTGATTATCAGAATAACTCTAAAGGCATACCTGAAAAAGTATCCATGCACCCAAGTCGATGTTACGGAACTTTTTGGGAGGGGATTTTATATAATCAAGTTCCAATTCAGAGTTTCGAGGTATCTGAATAGTCCATGTTTGAACTTGAATTCGGAACTATATAAGCGCAGTAATAAAATACCTCATGCCAATAAACGTGCGAGTTATCTGGGCAATGTACTAGAATATGATAGTTTAACAATAAATATACATAAAGCCCGATTAACAAATTAATAGATAACAAAATATTACACGTAAAATGGAATTTTAAAAAAATTACCCTAGATATAAAAATACATACATTGGCAGAAATTGACACAAGATAAGATAATTGAAAATAATAATTTTGAAAATAATAGTGTGTGTGTGTGTGTGGTGTGTGTGTGTGTGTGTGTGTGTGTGGTGTGTTTGTGTGATGATGAGCGTTTACTTAAATTCTGCCTTACGCGTTATAACCTAAAGCTTTCTGGATTTTAAACAAACATTATGTGGCAATACTATTTATATTGTCAAAATTAAGGTACGTACAACCACTTTATATCACTGTACTTTTTCTAGTCACGTTTATTTTCCAACCGAAAACCAGCAGGGCAATCTGGGTCATGTGATAACAGCATATTTAACAAGGGCATTCAAAACTTGTAGCTTTTTGTGAAGCGAAAGCCATATTAAAGATGACATAAACCACTGAATCATATGCCTTGTACTGCTAATAGAGTTTCGCCCTGTCTTTTGTTCCATTTTTTTTTTCATTACTTCGATTTTGTTCTTCTTACGTAATCTGTATTTTTTTTTATATTAAATAGAATTTTAAGCATTCTTTTTTTGTTAAATGATAACCAAATTGAAACTGCTTTTCAGTTGAGTTTGAGTTGAGGTTGAGTTGATTTTTTATCAAGGAATGATAATTAAAAGAAAACACCCTGCTATCAGCCTAAAACGCTGCTTTTCATCAGGTGCAATATATTCTAGAGTTATTCTAGGATTTAGAATATAAATGTCATTATTTTGTTTTGTGTCCTCCGTTGAGGTAATCGTTTCGTTAAAGACGTCATGCAAGGATTCATCAACATACATCATATTTAATACACTGCATATGACCAGGATGACCTGGATTGGTTTCATCCTGTGATATATACTTATTATTTGTATGAAGTTTTAAAATTGTACAAATTTCGAAATTCCCATATGTCCCTTTAAGGATAAACGCAACAACGGTGAGCTGGTTAAAACATTTCTAATTTATTTTTTGTATATTATTATTGCCAGGATTGATTGAAGACCAATTCACAAATAAATATTGGAACTCTTCCAAACCATCCCCTCTAAAGATTATGTTTTTTCTCAACCTACGGATTTTATCCCTAAAATAAATAATATTTAGAATGCCATTGAGCGCGGATCCATATTTTGAAAATAGGGGAGGGGCGCATCCCCAAAACGGAGAAGAAAAAGCGCAGCGCAGTGAAAAAAAAAAAAAAAAATCTATTTTTTACATGTATGGCATACAGTAATAAATGGTCTTGCCCTTCCAAGGGGCACTGTAGGACCCGCTAACAGGCGAGGAATGGATGAGGCAGGCTGAGCACGCTGCCGGGGGCTGGTAAAGTTCCACCACCTCTCCTCCCACCACCTTTATCAGTTGCCCGACTTCTTATAGATATCTATTGAATCAGTCATAGGTCGCAGGACTAATCGAATTAACAAAAAAGGGTGAAGTTATTGTGCTTGCACTATACAAGCTGAGCCTACAGACCACAATTATTGTTATAATTTCACCTGGGAGTTCAACTGTGACGAAATTTTTATGTGACGTACTTCTTTCACACCCGCACTCTCTGAGTCAACCCAAAGTTGTATTGTCAGTCACGACACATGGTTTATTGCACTCACGCATCACGGACGTGCTATTATTGATATCCTGGTTTAGCTGCACTACTGAGAGACCAGCGAATATTCAAGCCAACTCTCCCCGGTTCTGTACCGATCAGGAAGCGCCCATAGATACCCTTAAAAGACATCAAAACTTTGGTATAATACCCTGAGTCACGGTGTCTTATGGGTTAATATCTTGTTCTTTGTGTTGTTTGGACGGTCTTGAATTTCAAAATGAGGTCCGTTGCTACCCTCCTGCTTTTATCGGTGAGTACACGTTTAGTCATGACCAAATATAGACTCGGGCATGGAAAGGGATGTTTGTGGAAGATTTCGATAATCCTCTTTTAATTCAGAAAAGTGCCATTAAAAAATTATTGACATGACTGAGAAGAATTATAAAGCAGAGGGCTGCGCTATGTCTCAGTCCTTTTTCCTTCTTCATTTACCACTCACTTGAGAATGGTTCTTAAAATGAAAAGCAATTAAATTTCAAAGAAAATATTCAAAAGTAACGGGAGGAGGGAAAGGGGTCTAGCCTGGATAGTCTTAACAGCGTTATTGTAACTATCTACTCAAAACAAAATGCTGCAGGTGGACGCCCCCCCCCCACCCCCGCCGATGGGGAGGGGTGGGTATTGTGTTTTGACCAATGTGTATCATTCAGATATTATTATTTACATCTGGGACCGAAGTTTGAAATCCCGATCCGAGAGACGTGACTGAGTTTCGAACCAGGGGACCGCTCCATGTCAGTTTTTAGGCTGATTCAGAGAGTTGACAATGAGCGTTACCACTCGACCAACTCCTGATCCCTGACCCCCCCCCCCTCCCGTCGGTTCCGCGACTCTTGTATTCTTAAGCAATTTTATATTGCAATCTCCGAGGAGTTATGGGCAGTATAATCATAATAATGCAAACAAACGGTTACAATTTATCATTCATACAGTAGCCCGAAGGATCGTCGTTTCGAAAATATAAACAATTATATTTACGTTCGTTTGTCCGAAGGTTTGTTGATCCAAGGATTAAGACTACATTTCTTTTCCGGACCAACCAACCCTATTCTTTTTCGAACCACCGAACCTTCGGACGAAATGTTATGCGGAATAAGGAATCGTATTTTTTCGGGTCGGCGAACCTACGGACCAATGTTCGGAACAATGAGGAGCACCCCAAAAAACAAAAAAAAAACCAAAAAAAAAAAAAAAATCTAAGCGTTTTTGGAGGAAGTTTAGAATAAAAATGTTACATCGTGGCAAATCTTGGCAAGCAGTGTGTGTTGCAACAAGGAAATAGGCTATGTTCTTTGGGGATGAAACATCTGAATCATATAATATTATCTAGCGGTGGCATCTCATTGGCATAAATTATTTATCACGAAAGATATTAGATATACCTCTGGAGGTGTATACGTGTTCTTGGCAGGCAAAGATCCGGCGTTCGCTCTTACAAATAAAGAATGTGCAGCCCAATAGCTTGGGGACAATAGTGGCCCAGTCGTTGGGCATGGACCGATATTTTGTATGAGGTTCATCTGGATCCGCTACTGATTTGGGGTTAACGACCGACTTCCATCCCTCCCTTGTCGATTGTTGATTTAATTTCGTCATAACACCCCATCGCTACCGACCTGACAAGTGCCACTTCCGTATATCGAGTTTAAATCGACCGCATGCTTAGAATGACACCTCTCTCTACCTCTACCGTTCTCTTTCTCTCATTCTCTCACTTTCCTTTCCAAAGGATTTTAAAAATTTAATTCGCCGATATCCTTATGATTAATAACCGTGACACATTCCGTGACTGGTACAAACAGTTTGAACCAATTCACAGGGGGAAACAGTGCAGTATGACACGTACAAGGTCAACCGAGATATGATAACATTCTTTTCAACACCATCTTATAAGATTGTTCTTCCACCTCAGATAGCATTGTGGGATTGCTGGGCATATCAACAGAGTTTTAATCAAGAACATCTAATATAAACATGAAGGGCGTTAAGATGTTTGCAACGAAAATAAAGCCCATCTGCATTACGATTGTATCAATTAACGTTGGCATTTACTTCACGGTTAAATCTATTTCATCGGAAAAAATAACATCTACAAAAAAGTGTTCACCCAGTAATAGTAATATATCACTAACTTTAAGCAAATTATTTATACTAGCTGATTAAAAGATTTCAGGGTAAGTTATCGTTTAAGGCGCGGTCCCACTGGCTTTTTAGGATGATTTGCGTATGAATTGCGGATTGTTTGTTTTGTTTTTGTTTTTTGTTGCCGATGAACGAAATTTGTCTACGCAACTCGTGCGCAATTAATATTCCCGCCAGTGGGACCGGGCCTTTATCTTCAGAATGTTTCTGGTATGGTTAACATTATAGAAGACCCAACAAGATACACAATTCATTACTAGATATTTAAAAAAAAAAATCAATTATCGCACAAGCATTTCTTAAACCTTTGCCTAAACTTTAACACCATGAAAAGCAAAATCAGATGGATTCGGACAATTATATAAAATGGAAATGTAATTACAATATTGGCAAGAAGCCATGTTATATCTATTTTCCTTAGCAACTTAACAATATAATATCGCTTTCAATCACAATAAAATAGAAACCAAGAATATTTTAAATGAAAGAATATCACGCCCGTCTGAAATGGTTACTGGTATTCGGATGGATATATAACTACTTTCTTTTTCGGACCCCGGATATATCCCTTATCCTCATAAAAATAAAGAGATTGTTTGTAAGTAAATTACAGTTGATTACTGACGTGATCATCGATCATACTCAAATCGAAATTAATATGAACTTCTACTTAATTTGCCGAGTGAATCAAGTACTAAAGCGTGTTATGCTGGTCTTAGTCATTCATTCAACTTTATGTTTCAGTATCTGTTTAATATACAAAAATGATTTACGAATGTATACAGGGCTTAATTTGCGTTAAAAGAGTTTACACAACGCATAGACGCACACTTATTGAACGTTGTACCGATATAACATTAGCAAATAACCTTTGAAAATTACTCAATGGTGTCTGTCATTCCACTGGTATACTTTTATGCAAACAAACAAACAAACAAAAAAAAATACATTTTAAGACAATATAATCTTCCCAATACATCCAATGTTGACTTGAATGGTTTTGCAATTGGTTCTGTCGCTTTTTTTCTCTCTCTCTTTTTTTAAAATAACTTCCGTGAAGTCATAAAAAACGGTAAAATCTCGGGAAATTATTTTATTATGACGTATCTTATTGACATTGGCCGCAGGCAGAAACATGATCAAAGTTCAAGGTATGGTTTTTGTATACAGGATGCAAATGAAGCACGTAGGCTAACACCACTCTGACATTGACCAAAGCCGGTAAAAACATCTAGGAGCCCCACAGAGCGGGAATAAACAAGATAAAGGAAATAGTGGCAAAAAATGTGTATTGTGTTTTATGATACAGGTATAAAAAGCAGGATACAGAGTGGGGGAAAGGTATATAGAGTTAGTATTGCCGTCACAGACATAAAGCTTTACGTATAATTTAAGAGCAAGAAAATAGCTAGAGACAGATGACAGACAAAAACTGTTTCCATCTAATATGGTAAGACAGTGCAGTCAGATAGACGGAATGAGTACACGGGAGATAAACAGAGAACTAGCCAGTCGAGTTAATGAGTTTCATAAAGTATAATTAAAAAGCGTTCGACACTCACTTAGCACTGGTATTGCAACGTCGCTAAATGCGTGCATTTTTCATATTTGCAAGTATTTTATATGTTGTAATATTTCATTCATGGTCAGAGATTTTCCAAAAACTTTTGTATATTCTGAAAGAGGAGACTTGTCCCTTTTCATTCCTGAGATCCGTAAATACTCAGACAATACTCAGACACTCAGACAAGGCCCCTAAAAATGAAAATTTAAGAGGTGGGGATTTTTAGTGAATAAAATTATTAACCCTCTTTGTGCTTTGTAGCCATATGGATACATAATTTTCACTCACCTTTTCTGTATGATAGCACAAAGAGGCGTAAGGAGGAGTCCTATTTATCCGAAAACTGTTTACATGTTTCCATCATCTTTGTGGCATATCAAAAATAGTAAAAAAGGTAGCACTACAAGGAAAGACAAAAGGAGGAACACCCGAAGAAGATAAATTTATTTATACCGTTGTCAAGGAAAAATTTAGTTCTTTATTGCAAAGACGATTTAAAGCAAGTTTGTTAAGCCGATTTTACAAATTACTCTTGAAATTTTGCAGTAAATATAATGTAGTTTACAATAGAAATCGAAATGTTCACACTACTATTACATTTCGCTGAATATTCACGACCTCTGATTTTTGCACCTCCTTCGTAACAGATTTTTTTCTTCTGTGCGTGATGTTTTTTACATTAGCCTTTGTGATGGTTCCTTATGACTCTTTTAATTTGCCACAAGGATAATGGAAACATGTAAACATACAATTTGCGGAGAAATTTGACTCCTTCTTAATATTTTTATTCACTTATAATCCCCACCTCTTAAAATTTCATATTTAGGGGGCTTTGTTCATTTGTCGCCACTTTGTTTAAAAAAGTGCCCCTGTCTGAGTATTTACTGATCTCAGGAATGAATAGCGACAAGTCTCCTCTTTCAGAATATACAACAAATTTCGAAAGAATTCTGGCCATGAATGAAATATGACAACATATAATTTATACGACTTGTAAATATGAAGAAAAAATGCACTCATTTAGCTATGTTACAATACCAGTGCTAAGTGAGTGTATATGTATTTCAAATATTTTTAAAAATTTTGTAATATAAAAATATTTTAATTATACCTATCTTCAGAAGGAAGGTAACAAAAAACAGCCTTGCGAATTATGCATAAGAAAAGTCCAGAAAGAACACAGTGCCCCAAAGTGAAAACGCTCTAAATTATTTGTGGTTTTCCACCGTTTGTTCTCGTAGTAATGTTCGGTTTCAAATTGCGTATTACCTCCTCACCATGATATTTATAATATCAGAAAACTTGAATTTAACAATGTGAATGTGCTTTTGCACTGTGCGCTATGTATTTTGTTTTACACTGTGCGACACTGTGGTTTTACCCTTAGGCCTACTTGCTTTTTTCAGTTTAAATGGCCTTCTTGCAAAAGCTCAAGTAATTTTCAGGAGATTATATAAAGACTCTAAACATGCGAAACCGTCAGTCCAATTATTATGCACGTCAGTCATAGAGGAAAACCACTCACAGCCGCTTCTTTCCATCAAATTCATTGGCAAACGAGAATGAAGGGGTTTATAGGGCTAATAAGTATTGTTATGGAATTGCATAACGATTTTTAATATAGATAGGGGTGGTCGATTCGGACAATTCAAGGGGGAAATACAATTTATTTATAACGACAAGAAAAAACAATGGCATCAGAAACGGAAGAAGTAAGTGTAAGTCTAAGCTTTTAGAATAGTACATTTTTTAAATTTAAAAAAAAAAAAAAAGTTATCTCCTTTACTTGACAATACATGATAAATATCCTAATTTTAGAAGAATTAATTCACAATCGGAAAAATATATATTCAAACCACAATATAGTTTGGTTGCCTGTAATATATGACTTAATATGGACTGTATAACATCATATTTAAACAGTTTTTACAATGACTTCAATTTGACGGCCGTGCCCAATCCTGATATTTTAAACTTGTTGTCACTATCTAAATAATGATTTTATACCGACCGCAATTAATGGTTACTTTATTAATCATTTCCTAGAAACAAATGTATTCATCAACACCTAATTCTATTAATTAAAAGACAAATATTTTAGTTCACCCCAAGGTAAAAAATGCCAGATATCCTGATATTCAAAATGGCAGCCATTGTTTTTCATCCTATTAAATGAAATACTCTTTAAATGAACGGCATATAGGCCTATGTTTTATATTATATTTTATTGTACTTCCTTTTTATTGAATAGATTTAGCACGCTTGTTTTTATAATTACATATGAATGTTTATTGTATTTATGTGCTATTTTTGTACTTGTATTATCAAAAATGTATTATTCTAACTCCATAACCATGTCCACTTTAGAAGTTCAAAACTCGTGATTTTAATGGGCAACTAGGTTAAACATGTTTTTAAAAAAATAAAGAAAGAAAAAAGAAAAACATGTATCAAAGAAAACAAATAGCCCTAGATATTGTTAAAGTTTATCATTTTTTAAAAATCACTTTATGACAATTTTAATAATGATTTACATGATGTCTTGGATTAAACTTCTAAAACTCACACAACTGAAATTTCATGAATACTGGGTTCTGGTGTCAACAGAAGTCTGATATATGCACATGAAGATATTCATCAACTCTCTTACCGGTTGAATGTGATAAGTGATTAAACTTTTTGGGTTTGTCTTTTTACCATAGAAACCTTGATACAGATAAAGATAGATATAGATATAAAGACTTATAGTACTTAATATATCCGCGTTCACAAGAACACAATCTGGTTTCAAACGGATTTTAATGTTAATGTTCAGGGCAGCGTAAAACTTAAACAAAGAGGAAGTTCGACTAGTTTTTGACCGGGTAGACTTCTTTTGAAATGTAAACTTTTGAAAGCTTATAGTTTACTTGTTAACGTGCGTTCCAATGATTAATAGAAAGAGAGGGGTTGCATAAAATTTCTGTGAAGTTAATTACCGAAATCAGGGGGGAAAGGAAAAAATAGTGCTTTCCGCACAAAGGTCAGTCTATGTAGTTACAAAGTTTGATGGTTGTTTCGCTAGGTTCTGATGCAAGTTTACACGGAAGCCCCCACCCCCATTCCTTCCCCTTAAAATGGTTTATCGGCAACCAGATCGGTGGCCCTGGCTTGCTATAGATTTTGATACTTTTTTTATGCGGCTGTCACAACTCGCCGTACCTTCGACGTGCAACTCCCTACGATGGATTTCGTAGAAAATTCGTGCAGCGGAGGTACCTTGCAGGTACAATGCATGTACGACGTACAGGAAGTTTTTACAATACCCTTACTACAGAAACGCAGGAATCGCAGAAGTTGACCAAGGACATGTGCGTGCATGGTGCATGCAACGCAGGCTACGTTGATGACACGTGCCCCGTAGATGACACGTGACCGCCGCATTATACTAGTAGTTTACGGACGGTACTGTTGCGATATACTATTCGCTATGTCATTATACTACTAGCGGATACCATAGCTATATCGCATATCAGATGTAAATAGTATTCTAGCTTGAGGTTGAGAATAAACATGTCGTAATCGCAATCATCTTTGTGAAGACCTCATCATCTACCAGCCTCATCGTACTCGTAAAAGTAGCCACGCATAGTCTAACATGGTGGCAGACGGTGTTAGCAACGTCATAGATCAGCATCAAATGAAATCAGGGACTGACATTTTGTGAAAGACCAAAAATCTGTACTTTTCAGCGCAGTGTGTCGTCGCCGTGAATTTCGATCTTCGTTCGTGCAATGCAAAGTAATACGATCACCGTATTATTGTTGTGTGTGCATATCAAATCTGTGCTGAATGAATGTTGTGTGATGAATACCGAGTACGAATGTACGATACAATCAATGTATGTACAATAACAGCTGTGTGCAACCACTGACACAGTTAGGTCTGTTATAAATCTTTAAACTTGAACATATACTAAACTAGTAAATAAGTTAAACTAACTAAAATAAGTTAAATTAATCTGGAAAGTGCGAACATTAACACAGTAGTCTGAACCATAATTTATCATAAATTATCCGTTTTGAGAGTGCGTGAGTGAGTGATCAACACTACCACTGCATGAAACACCTAACGGCATTAAACACAGGATTGTGAGTGAATCACAGGTGTCGTCAACACCCGTAGGCCTGTGACTGTGGAAGGATAGTTCGTACGTTAACATCTACAAAACGCTAACATAATAACCCTCATCGATTTAAACCTAATTCTTCATTAACACGCGAAGATAATAACAAGATGAGTACTAGCGGTAAATATCCAGAGTTTAACTGGGAGGTATCAGACCTGCCCGAAGAGTTAAATATGTTCAAGCAAAGGATGAATCTAATATTTGCAGACCAAGAGGTGGTAGATGAAAAGAAAAAAAGCCATAAAAATCAAAATTGCAATAGGCAATGAAGGATTACGAAGGGTCAATGCGTCTGGTCTAACAGAGACAGACAAGGAAAAACCAGAGAAACTGTGGGAACTTCTCGAAGCACAGTTGAAGGTTAATATCAATTTTCGAGTACATAGGCTAGAACTAGTTCGGTACCGGCAGAAAGTTGATGAAACAATAGACCAATTTGTTACGAGATGCCGTGACAAAGCAAAGAGTTGCGATTTCGAGGCCAACGAGCTCGACGAAAGAGTCATAGAGTTAGTAATAGCATCAACACCGATTGCAGAACTCCAGAAATCGCTCTTGGAAAAACAAAAAGGGTTCAAGATAGGTGAAATCTTAACCGAAGGGCGTAAGTTCGAGGCAATCGAAGCAAGCAGACGTAGTCTGAACACGCTAATTAATCCTCAAGCGCAGGAGAGCGTTGATGCATTCCGGAGTAGCAAACCAATACGTAATACTTGCGGAAACTGCGGTTGCAGTCATAAGCCAAAACAATGCCCAGCATTCAACGACGAATGTCGATCCTGTGGATAAAAGGGCCACTGGGCAAAGTGTTGCAGAAAGAGTAAAACCGATCAGCGGAAAACAGACGAGTCAAAGTCAGAAAACTGCAAACACACCCAAAGGCGAAACAAATCTCGAACAAAGTCGAAGAGTCACAAACCAGTAAATGAGTTGGACACTCAAGAAGATCAAGACAAAGTGAGTAGAGATCAATTTGCATACTTTGATACAATCAAAACTGCAGAACCACATACAGTAGTTAACAATGACGGTAATGTTGCATATGCCTTCATAGACATAATAGCTCCACAGAAAGCTGGACAGCATATGTTAAAGCTCAAAGTTGACTCGGGTTCAAGTGCAAACACGCTCACACTTCGAACAATCAAAAACATGTATGGCGAAAAATACAAGACAGTAATCAAACCTACATCTACAAAGCTCGTAGTGTATGGAAAGGCACAAGTAGCGTGCAAGGGTACCATTGATCTAAAATGTAAGTACAACAGTCCAGGCTGGACTACCCACTCATTCTACGTAGCAGACGTAAAGGGATCTTGCATACTAGGATTACAATCATGTACCAAACTAGGGGTTATCACAATCCATGGAACATCCAAAACTATCTCTTGAGAACCTACACTTATCACAAATGTAGAGGACACGACTACGCTTACCACAAGTGTAGATCACACAATTACACCTACCACAAGTGTAAACATCATAGACACACCTACCACAAGTGTGAATGATACAGATACACCCAACACGAGTGTACACCACACAGTTACACCTATCATAAGTGCTAACAATACAGGTACACCCATCAAGAGTGTAAACAATGCAGATACACTTAACACAAGAAGCAATCAAAACCATAATGTTCTTAGCTCTGACCTGATCTTCGGTCAAATCAAAAGAGCAGAGGTACAGACAGAAACAAAGCAGCAGAAAGAGCCGTTGCTTCCCCATGATGTACCACCAGCACCCTGGACCAGACTAGGAACAGACTTGTTCATGTTCAATAGACAGGAATATCTACTCGTCACTGACTATTACTCGAAGTATCCGATAATCTACCAGCTGAAGGATACCAGAAGTGCAGCAGTAGCGGACGTGATGAGCGGAATCTTCAATCTATTTGGTCCACCAGAAGAGATCATATCTGACAACGGTCCACAATTTGTAGGAAAACCTTTCCAGGACATGTGTAAGAAGTGGTCAATCCAACACACCACATCTTCTCCGCACTATCCAAGATCGAACAGACTAGCAGAGAGAATGGTTCGTACAGTCAAGAATCTGTTGACAAAGTGTTCTCAGACTGGCCAAGATAGTCAACTAGCCATGTTGAATCTCGGAGCAACACCAGTAGACAATCACATGAGATCACCTGCAGAAATGTTATTTGGGAGACCGATCCGGACAACACTTCCAAGTCATCATCTGTCAAGAGAATCAATCACTACTGATCATCTCTTGAACCGCAAAGACAAGATGAAGGAAACGCATGACCAACATGCCGGATCAGAACTTCCATCTCTCCATGTGGGACAACCAGTCAGAGTCGTACATCCCCAAGATCACACTTGGATACCAGCCAAAGTATCCAAAATCTGCGATGAACCAAGGTCGTATGAAATCGAAACACCCAACGGAGGAATCCTGAGACGTAACCGATCTCACCTGAGGGAAATCCCTACAGCAAACCCAACTCCGACACGTGTAAGGTTCGACGAAGACCACACCGCAGATACCCCACCAGAGGAAAACGACAACCATCAACCAACATCGACGTCGGAAACTCTTAACAATCAATCTCAAAAGCAAGCGACAAACTCGAAAACCACGAGGTATGGTCGAACAATCCGCAAACCAGTGAGACTGATAGAAGATTGATAACTCTAAAAAACATTTCGAAAGAAGAGAGAAAACAGAAGACACTCTTGAAGAAATCGAAAGAAGACTGAAGACGCATAAAGTTTTCAATCCAAAAGTTTATTATTCATGTTGCATGTATAATCATTGTACAGTACAATATTCTTGGTATGACAACAAGCATAATATCTGGAATCATATGCTTACCAAAACTTATTGATTTTGTGTAAATCAAAACAGTTATACCAAAAATTATATTCAATTTGGATCAAAGGAAAACTTATGTCAAATGGAAAATGCAAACAGTTAATTTTAATACTCAAACCAGTTGAATTTTATTTCATTGGAAAAACAATTATTCAAAATTAACAGGCTACCAAAAGAAACCAAAACCTTATTGTTATCAAAACAATATATACCAAAAGTGTTGTTATCAAAACAATATATATTGTTGTATACTCAAACATTGAATGTACACATTCTGCTTCTTTACAAAGGAAGGGGGATGTTGCGATATACTGTTCGCTATGTCATTATACTACTAGCGGATACCATAGCTATATCGCATATCAGATGTAAATAGTATTCTAGCTTGAGGTTGAGAATAAACATGTCGTAATCGCAATCATCTTTGTGAAGACCTCTTCATCTACCAGCCTCATCGTACTCGTAAAAGCAAGCCACGCATATATCTAACAGGTACGACACCTAAACCGCGTTTGGAATGGTTTAGCTGGGGCGCTGGTTGTTGCAGAGGAATTTGATGGTTTGGTTTGGCTTAAAGGGATGCAGTAACATTGAATGATATTCAAATCACATTTTATTCGATTTAGCTTATTTTGCCAACATAATTATAAACGCTTAGGTCATTCTGGTATCTCTTCACAATTGCAAGCTAATTGCTTGCTTTACCTTCGAGATGTCAATGATTTCATACTGAAATTTTATAAACCATCCCCGAATGGTTTATAAAACCATGTGCTTTTCCACATATCACAACATACACCCATTTCCTGGTAAGGTAGCAAATGACTTACATTTGATCTGAAACTTTCACTAGTTTGTTTCTACTGTTGGAACAATATAATTTTATTAAGCTTGATCTAATTGCTCTTGTTTTTGAAAGCTACCCAGTCCCTTTAATTCGGGGCGCCAAAATTTGTACGACCCTAAATCCCTGTTTAAAATGGTCGAGCGTTGGTCCTGGCCTTGCATGCTCTATTTAGTCAGTTCGGTGAAAATTTAAACAGCCTTGACGGTCAAGCTAAACGCTATTGGGTAATAATACAATCACTCGTTTCCAGTAATTGATGTATTATTGGGCCAAACTTCCATAGACATGATAGGTAGTAATAATTTTCATTACGTTTATATTTGCATCTCCGTTACAAGCTAATATTCCTTTACGGTCAGAATTATAAAAAATACAATTTTTCTATTATTTACCCAATTTAAGCAAATAAACCCCGCCACAAAATGTCCTTATACAATACGCAATATCATACGGAGAATATAATGCGACGTGTATAATACGTGCAATATTATGGTTTTCCTCTAACTTCCTGGTAAAACAAGATATTTTGGACAAATTAATTTACATATACACTCTAAAAACTGAAGTGCTAATTTATGGGTGCTCGTATAGTGACTGCACTTGAAGTGCTAAATCAGCACCTGAAGTGCTGTTTTAGCACTTACCCAAGTGCTAATTTATTAACAAAAAATGTTCATGGTCGGTATGGGATTCGAACCGGGTTCACCTAGACATGGAAGAGTACCGCTGACGATACCAATAGACCAACGGAGATCTCGCTAACTGGCTTTAATTATGACAGCATAGTAGATGATTATGGCAAATTTGAAGAAAGTTCATCATGCCACAATATGATCTGCTAGCAACCGTGAGATGTGAATTGGTCTAACGTGCTCGTCAGCGCTTCTCATGCAGGGGACCCAGGTTCGAAGTCACTCCGTTTTTGCCCATTTTTGCTGAAAGTTCAGCTCACGTGAAAGTGCTAAAACAGCACTTTGAGTGCAGTTAAACAGCACTTTGAGTGCAGTCACTATGCAAGCACTTAAAAAGTGCTGATTTCAGCCCTTGAAGAGCTAAAAACAGCACTTCAGTTTTTAGAGTGTAGGCCTATGTATGCATGGCTATAGCTTGCGACTTCAGTATTTATTCAGCTTTTAAGTTTTAATCTCGATGACGATCGAAGTAAGCTGCTCGAAACTGCGAGACACACTTGTCAACCCAGTTTCGCACTTTAAATAGTTGTTAAGTGTCCTTTGCCCAATCATAGCAGATCATTTGGGGGGTATTTATGGATTTTATCTGTACAGATTCCTTGGCTTTTATGGTAACGTTTAAATAAATAAAGACAAAATTCGAGAGCTAGTTTCCGTCTTAGTTTCATAGTTAAAAGATATATTATGAGGCTTCCGAATTGCAATTAACAAAGTTAAAGTTGCAGACTGTCATCCTCACCCTAGACTATTTCTTTCTCTTTCATCATGTTCATTTACATTATACATTCAACCCAGATAAGACGGAACTGAGATATATGGATGTTTTATCATATTAACATTACCTTAATCATAGTTCCTAAATGACCCATCAATTTAAAGCTTAGAGTCTCTTATTTCACTTAATAAAATCGATATGAATCATATGTCTCGCATGAGTGATTGAAAACAATTTGAAGAGAGGAAACCAAAAATTCATTTGGCGGACGGTATCTGAAATTATCTTTAAAATCTACATATTTGAGAAGTATTATTCCTGCCCTTTCATGTCTCCTTAATGTGACATTGTCTCCATAAGATGTGTATTCTTTCACGTGTCTCCTTAAGTTATCAATGGGAGTTAAATCTTTAAGGCAGACGAAAATTAAACTAGCAAATTTCATATTTGGAACCAATTTTCTAAGATCCCAAAAGGGTTTTGATAACAAAAGTAATTTATTTTCAGTATTTTACACACATTTAGTATAACAACGATGAGTCGAATAGATGTAACTAAAAGTAGGGCCACTCTTTATATCAGGATCTAAACATTTCCATAGCTTTGAACCAATGAAAATAATTGTCGAACGAGAAAATTCATAATTAAATTTGGGGATACCAATATGGTTTGACTGTCTTGTTGTATATGGAACATTTCAATGGTTATCATGAAATCAGTTATTTAAAAATTTAGGTAACAAATTGTGTAAATACGAAAACATATTAGGATGGCAACTTGCAATTTGTGAATATCTTGAATTTTCAGTTGTCTATATTGGAGAAATAAAGGATTGGTATGTGAAAAAGGAGCTGAGTCTGTAATGATGCGTATTACCCGTTTCTTTATTAATTGATATTCTATTGAGATGTGTTGAGGAAGATCCTCCTCATACAATATTACAATATACTAAATGAGATACTATCAGAGATTGATAAATAGTCATTCGAATGTTATGAGGTAAGACCTTCTTCAATCTACTTATTGCACCAGTAACCCTTGATATTTTGTTAGAAATATAACTAATGTGATTTTCCAAGTTAATTTATCATCAATAACGACTCGTAGAAAATGAATGGTATGTACCCATGTAATTTGACAATTATCAATCAATAATTTGATATCAGAAAAATTAATTTGTTTATTTCTTAGGTTTAAAAAGCATACAGCATGTCTTAGTAACGTTGATTTTCAACTTGTTCGATGCAAACCATTCAGAAAACTTTACTAAGTCAGAGTTTGCTGTGTTACAAAAAAAAATCGATCTTTTCCCCGGACAGAAAAGGTTGGTATCGTCGGCATAAATAATTGCATGAAACATCTTGCTTAGAAATTGAAGCTCGTTGACATAAATTAGAAAAAGCAAGGCCCCCACCACTGACCCCTTAGAGACACCTATATTGATATTTTGCATAATTGAATATGTATCATTCGTATAAACATATTATACAAATAATTAGAAAACCAATCTAAGGCTGTACCTCGAATACCATAAAGTTCCATTTTTTTTTAAATAAGGATTTGGTGATCAACACAGTCAAAGGCTTTGGATAAATCTAAGAACAGGGGCGGATCTAGGTTTTTTCCAAGGGGGGGGGTTGAGGGGATGAAAAAAAAAATCTTGCGAGCGGAGCGAGCAAACGAGCGCGGAGCGCGAGTTTTAGACAATCCCCGATTTATAGGCCTATACTGACCTAAAACGAGGAATTATTTAAACAATTTTAGAGTTGGAGTTATTTTGTGCATTATGATAGGCAGCGAGCGCGAAGCGCGAGCCGAAAATTTTGGGTTATAAAAGATATATGGAATAAATAAAGGGGCACTTTTTTAGTATTAATTAATTTTTAAAAAGATAATTGTGTATTGTAGACCCTATTAAGTTTCTGCGAGCGCGAAGCGCGAGCTGAAAATTTTGAACTCAAAATTGAAGTTATTTGTGCATTATGATTTAGTATCAGCGAGCGCAAAGCGCGAGCCGAAAATATTGGGTTTTAAAAGATATATGAAATAAATAAAGGGGCACTTTGTAGTATTAATTTTTTTTTTTTTTAGCGGAGCGCGAGTTTTAGACAATCCCCGATTTATAGGCCTATACTGACCTAAAACAAGGAATTATTTAAACACTTTTAGAGTTGGAGTTATTTTGTGCATTATGATAGGCAGCGAGAGCGAAGCGCGAGCCGAAAACTTTGGGTTATAAAAGATATATGGAATAAATAAAGGGGCACTTTTTTGTATTAATTTTTAAAAAGATAATTGTGTATTGTAGACCCTATTAAGTATCTGCGAGCGCGAAGCGCGAGCTGAAAATTTTGAACTCAAAATTGAAGTTATTTGTGCATTATGATTTAGTATCAGCGAGCGCGAAGCGCGAGCCGAAAATATTGGGTTTTAAAAGATATATGGAATAAATAAAGGGGCACTTTCTAGTATTAATTAATTTTTTTTTAGATAATTGTGTATTGTAGACCCTATTAAGTATCTGCAAGCGCGAGCCGAAAATTTTGAGCTCAAAATTTGAGTTATTTGTGCATTATTTTTTAGTATCCGCGAGCGCGAAGCGCGAGCCGAAAATATTGGGTTTTAAAAGATATAAGGAATTAATAAACAGGCACTTTCTAGTACTTTCTATTTGTTCGCCCACCCTCCTCTCCTCCCCCCAAAAAAAGAAATAATAATAATGATAATGATGATGATAATGATAAATAAAATAAATACATAAATAAAATAAAATAAAATTACAAGTTAAAAAAAAAGATAAGATTAAAAAAAAAAAAAAAAAAAATGGTCCCCGGATTTTTTTTTTGGGGGGGGTTGCAACCCCCCCAACCCCCCTCTAGATCCGCTTCTGAGAAGATACCAATGACACAGTTTTTTATTTTCAAGTGCTTAGAAAATATTATTTGTAAGTTCAAGCAAAGCAGATATAAAGAAATAAACACCTAGCGTATAATAACGTTCTACATAATATTCATTAGCAAAAAAAAAAAAAAAAAAAAAAAAAAAAAAAAAAAAAACTAACTTGGGTCTCGGATAATGCCGTGTCCATCTACATTGAATCACGACGCGTGCGGTTCTAGTAGGTAAATATTTACGCAAAGTATCAGCGGTTAAGTGCACTTTGTAATTAGAACCAAACATTAAAATTATGATGGTGAAACCACCTTATGAAGTACCGGGGTATATTGCTTGGAGAGAACTATCTTCTAGCGGTGATTATACCGTGCGTATCTATATTTATAATATATATGTGATGCATCACATCGAAATCTGACACAAGTCGCCGAGCAAATTCAGCACAGTGTCGAAAAAATGGGCAAAATAATGAAAATTGTCTTATTTGGGAGGAAATATTTTTTTTGATTTTCTGAATTTTCAATGTTTCTTGTATGCTCTGTAAATAAAATTGAGTAGAAATGATTAGGGAAAAGCCTTTAAAATGGATTGATTTGTCTGAATCTTTGACAAAAGTATATACTTTTGAAAAGGCTGTCAAATATAGATAAAGAAATGGTTCTAGGGTAGCTTTTCACAAATATGGAAAGCTCATATTGACTCAACTTTTATTATAACACCAAAAGCAGTGATTTTTAGCTACTTTACTTTTTAAAAGGAAACGAAAATGAGGTTGCGCAGGAATTCACTATCCATTTATTTTAGCTGGTTTAGAATAATAGCAAAATGGATCTATGACACCAAAAACCTCCCTATCAAATTGTAGTTAAAAAGACCATAAATGAAGAGCTTGATTCCAAAAGGCGCTAAATCCATTTTTGACCAAAATGGATTTTATAGGATAAATAAGTGCATCTTAGGCATGTGAATCGAATGCAGCATATCGGATAAAAAAAATTTTTTGGAAGATTGAAAAAAAATGGTTACAAATATGTGTTTTATTCCAAAAGGAGCTACATCCAAAACAGTTTTATTCCAAAAGGCGCTAAATTCATTATGGTCATTTAGGATTTGTTTATTTAACCACTTTACTTAACAATATACAGTCAGATCTTTTGGCATATGTTGTGGCTACCAGTCTCCATTATTGGTGCAAAATTTTGAAATAATTAGCATTGTTTTTAAATGTTTAGGAATATTTTTGGATTTCGCTCCTTTTGGAATAAAACATCGAAAATTCTGGTCTTGAGAAAAGATAGGAAGTTCTTGATTTTTTTTCTTTCTAATATTCAAATTTTAAACATAAGAAAAGATGCAATTATACTCTGGTGGCAATATTAACGTGTTTCGTGTTGAATTTCATTCATTTATAGGCTTTAAATGTACAAAAATTGACATTTGACTGAAGTTTTATTCCAAAAGGAGCTAAATCCATGAAAATTGAAATTTAAAAAATTCTTAAAAATTGAAATTGATAGCTAGATTTTTAAAAACATGATTTAATTAATCGAATACCATAGTCTAATCATATCAAAATAAAGTTACAATGGATGAGAGAAAGCGGTAAAGTTGTGTATTTTTTATGTTGAAAAATAAAATACATATAAAGTCGTTAGAACTCAAGAGGGGAAAAGGCCTGGTAAGGGTAAAGGATATAAGATAATGGTGTAAAGAGCGCCCACGGAAAAGGGTGGTGCTGTTTCGATTTTGCTATTTTCAGCATAAACTTGTATGTTTTTATTCCGAGATAAGAAATTCGTTATAATATGTTTGATATCATTTGAAGTTAGTTTGCTAGCTCCTCGTGTATTTTTTTTTCTTCACTGTTAAGCTAACATTTGACACATAATGTTTTAAGTACTGAGCACTATAGGGTGTTGCTTCCGGCCTGTACAAAATAAGACATTGAAAATGTTGGTATGGATTTGAGGATAACTGAAATTTATCTATCAAATCTTGATTTGGAAGTTCATAAGAGTACCCTCCCTGCGATTTTCAAGTCTTGTTATAAAAATATAAAAATAAAAAATTTACAAGCCGTTCTGTACATTATTTCCTTGATAACCATTGTGCTGTGGACCATTTTTGAATATTTTGGAAGAGAAGACTCGTTCCATTCCCGATAGCAGTAGACGACGAAACCTTTTTGTTCGACATAAACGGGACGAAAATCGAAAAAAAAGGCAAACAAATAAAATCTTTGGAGGTGGGAAATATCAGTGAAAAAAAAAGGAAAAAATCTTTCTTGAATCCACAAAACTGTTAACATGGATCGTTTATAAATAAAAGATAAAATAAATGTAATTTGTTCGTTGTCCATGAGGACTGAGTCTTTTGTTGCAAACACGTTTAAATGCGACTCTATTCGAACCCCCAAAATTTAAATTTTAGTCTGTTCCTTTTTGTAATTATCCTCGTATTGTAATTTACTTCTTACACATTTATGATCATTTACTGCTTAACAACGACGGTTATCACTCCTTGCTCTGCCGATGTCTTGGTACCTGATGGGCATTCCCTCTTTGAGAAAATTAATAGTCTTTATAATGATATTAATTTACTGTTATTTCTATTAAATTATTTTTGTTATTTATTTGTTTTTGCTTTAATCAAGGCGTTTCTTGGATTGGCTGCAACCAGTGAGTCTAGCTCTAAGTCGATCTCAGGTGAAGGTGATGATGGTAAGATTGGATTTTTTTTTTAATTAAAGTAGTACTGTGGTAGGATCAGCAGTAGTCGTATAAAGTTATTTCTACTGCCCCAACCTGCATGCGATTCTCAGGAAAAGGTAACACACCTGCCCCAAACAAAAAACAATGAAAAAGGATGCAAATTATCATGCTATTTTTAACACACGTCATTTTCTGTAAAGTTTCTTATTTTCCAGTCTTTCTATACCACTTAGAAATGTTGTAGTATACCGCCCACCCAATGTATCCCCCCCTCTCCATTAAAAACGAAGATCTTCTTGTAAAAAAAAAAAAAAAATGAACAAATGATTATACATTTAGCTTAACAACGATGTAAGTCAATATAAACAATGTTCTGTTGTTATTTGCATAGACACTAGGAAATACCAAGTACCTGTTTTATGAGGAAACGATAGAATCATGTATAATATATTACTTGATACGGTAATACAATCCATATAAAAATATATATGTACCAGCGTCTGTAACCGTGTGTGTAATTGACACCCAACTATATACTTCAATAAAACGTATGGCATATTGTGACGTCATAAGGATAAAAGTAAAGCTTCCTGTAAAATAATACATACTTGGCCTATTTAAGTCAAAGTATGTCCTAGATGTTCATGTGGGGAATGTTAAGAAAGCGTCAAATAATTTTTGTTTTTCCTTGAGCTACAATATCCCAAATGAAAGGGAAAATATCTGTCCACATTGTTGGAAGTGAGTGCGTTCAAAGTTAGTGTGTCTATGTATACCCAACAAAAAAGTAAGTTCCCCCCCCCCCCTAATCAAAATAATGTAATTTTTGAACGGGCTTGTTTTGAGCACAATAATTTAGAGGGAGGTTTTCTATACTTATAGAGTACCTTCTGAGAAAAAATGACATTGATCCCTTGAGACATGCATGAGTGATCAACGTTTAAAGCAAAAATGGACATTTTCAAAAGTCACAAGGGTCATTTTGGAGGCTGTAAAAATAAAAATTTTGTAAAATTTCCTTTTTACCTTGTGTTTGATTGTTTTGGTGGATTTATCATCCAAAATTTGGTCATCCAACACCAATCCTGATACATTTCATTATTTTTCATGGATGAGTGAGCACAATTTTAAGAATTATGTTCAGTCCTCCAAAAATTTCAAAATTCAACAATTATATTAAACAAATTGAAATCAAATATTATCATCAACATTATCGACACATTTTGAAAAAATGAGCACTATTCGTCGTGTCATGGACGTGTGAGCACACTTTAAAGGTGACTATTGTGACTTTTGTAATGACAGTTTTGCCTTTAACGTATGTTTATTCCTGCATGACGCAAAGGTTTTATCTCATTTTCACACATGAGTTAGTCGATGAGTGTATAAACATAACTGCCAAACGATATTTCTTAACACCTTTTTGTTAAAAAGTTCCAGCATATTGATTTAAGGTTTGGTTTTGCCTTGGGATTGTGCACAATGTCAATTGAGAGGAAATCAAAATTTTAACAAAATTGACATTTGGCTTAATTTCATTGATGATTTTTGTTAATTCTACTGAGAGTTTTTTCATGAAACTTGGCACACAACTTCTAGGTGGTACTAACTAACAGGAACAAACGCTAAATAGATAATCTGATAAGGCACGGAGTGGGGCCAAAGCTCAAAAAAAAAAAATTCTTATTTGCATGTTTTTCTAATAACTTCTGTTTAATGAAGCGTAAAACCCTGGAATTTTCGTGAAACTCGAATCAAATGAAGTATGCAAGAAGGTCTGTGACAGTTATTCAAAGTAAGCAATATAATTTTAGTCCACAAGCGAAAAAACGGCTTTTCACTTATCACGTATTCATCGAAGCGTGAATTTTTAATAAAATGCCATAACATTATTTGAAAAAATAATTTGACATACATGTAACACAAAAATGTTGATAAAATGATTTTATTACATAAAAAAGGAACAATACTTATTTTAGAAATTTGAAAATATCCTCTTTTTTTTTATTAAGTGTTCATTCAACCGTGAATTGATGGGTATTGTTTAAAACACTCTTCCAGATTGCAAATTCCGTCATAATCAGTAATGTTTAAAAGTAAAAATGTGTAAAAAATGAATTTTTTGCAAATTTTACCTCATGTTCATCCAACCGTGCAATTTAATGCAAAAGTCATTTGATGTGTTAGAAATTTAGTGCAACAACCCTTCTGAACATATGTTTTGTTGAAAACTCTGAATTTGTTCAAATAATATTAAATTAAAGTTATGAAATTAACCTTGTGACTTTCGAAAAGTGACATTTTTGCCTTTTGACTGTACTCATTGAAGCATGACAAAACGAATTTCAGTAAAATTCACTCAAATGGAAGCTGATAAAATTACCTACAAGCACATGTAATACAATTCGTAAAACTTCTATTTGTTAAAAAGTTACATCAATTTGATTAGTGGGGGACTTACTTTTTTTGTGGGGTATATCTCGTTTCATGCAGCTTTTAAAGCGTTCGTCTTTAATCGATCTGGTTAAAGTATTTAGACCAGCTAAATGATCAATATTAAACAACCAATTTATGCAATATCAACACTTTTTTCCACATACTTGAAATGAGCATGGACAAAATATATTGTAGTTATAAAGAAATTCATTGCATTGATATATTGCAGCTATCCACGGATAATTATATCTGAATTTTTAATAAACTTATTTTGCAATTGCATTGAATTTTACCATAAAGAATACAAATCTATCCATTCAGGATCTGAAATTATCTGCCAGCGTGATAATGGTACGCTTCAATGCAATGAGGACCTGATCATACGTATCATCACCGCTACCTACGGGCGGAGTGATAACACCATTTGTCCACGCAATAATACAAAGCGAATTTCGAACACAAACTGCAGTCTTGACGCGATTAATCAGGTCGCTCGAGCTTGCGACGGAGATAGAAGATGTACGCTTGAATCTCGGAATAGACTGGCAGGGAATCCATGCAATGATACGTACAAGTATTTGAATGTGACATACACGTGTGAAGGTAATTGCTCGAACCTTACAATGACATCTTACACTCACTTTTGATAAACTTCTCATCTTCCCTTTGACGGATGCCCTATCGCCTCTCTCAAACTATCTTCTCTCACTGTAACTTCCTTGTAGTCTGGATATTCTCATTCATCATATTCATGTGGCTCAATCTTCAGATACATCTTCAAGTCGCTAAATAATATTTTTGTAAAGAATTCTGGTGATATTTTGCATCATTGAAAGCTCTTTGGCATAATGTCGATGAACCTCATAAGAAATGAACCATAAGAAAGTTTGGGGGCTGCCGCATGCTTGCTGCAGGTGTGATTCAGACCTGCCGCAGGGTTTCACATACAATTGGTTCTGTCGCAGACATGCCGCATACTCTTTCAGTATGATAACAATTATGCGGAAGACTCTTTGTCATGAATATTCATTTCCAACTTCCTTGTCGCAGACTTGCTTCAGACAATCATGCGGCAGGTGTGCGGCAGAGTCTTTGTCATTAATATTCATTTCAAACTTCATTGTCGCAGACTTGCTTCAGACTTGCCGCATACTGTTTCCGTACGATTGAAAATTTGCGGCAGGTCAACAGGATACTCTTTATCAGGAATATGCATTTTCCTTTTGTCCTGTCGCAGACTTTCGGCATACTTTTTCAGTATAATTCCGCTGACCTGCCCTAATTGAATTTACAAAGCTATATACAATTTTAATTCGATTTTGGAGGAAAGTAGCTAATTTCAGTCAAAAAAGAAAGCATAACTTCGCAGTAAAAGGTTGTCCAATGTATGTAAGCGCATGACGGGGAAAAAATTGATCAATTCTTACTTAACACATTTCAAATTAAACTTTATATTACAAAATTTACAGAGAACTCAACTTTAGACACAAATATTACAGGAGGCATGAATCATAATACTTTCAATCATTTTTCAAATATGACTATTATATGCATTTTATAATGTCTTACGTTCCTATAATATAACTGTCAGTCCAGAGTTGTCAACAATATGAATTGGGAATGCTTTACCGAATATATAGTGAGTATCGATAAATACCACAACTCTTTCTAGAAACTTCCCTGCTGGATTTCAAAAATTCTAGGATGAATATTTCAACCTATTTTAATCTATTTTGATGCGGCGCGCTGTTATACATCAATTATTATATGATACATCCAATTAGATTATAAAACATGGTTTCACTACAAGAGGGCGTTTTGTGCAATCAAATAAAGTAATAAAAAAATGTAAAAATTTTTGTACTAAATTGCACTATTTAGGTATGCAGTGTAAGTATGTCATGAAACTTCTGTGGCCGGTATTCTGCTACGCTGACTACACTGAAATAGTACGGATTTTGAAACCGGAAAGCAACGCTGGATTGCACGCTTCTCTATGACGAGTCAGTGAAGCGCGCGTCTAAAAAATGCAAATAGAGTCTGCGATAGCGTCAAAGCAGACTGGATATGTACAAACATTTGTAAATAATTCTTAACTAGGGGTATAAATGGTTTTAAATGTGATATGGCTTTACGATTTTTTATTTTCTTTTTTTGGATGTAGCTAATTTATCATTTTCTCGTTACCCTGAAGCTAAAAGTTGTCCAAATTTCGCTTAAATAAAGTTGCATTATTAAACATTCCATCATTATTTGATTTATTGCTTATTTATTAACAAAACTGACACTTTCCTGATATTTACGAGTCGGCGCCATGAAGTTCAAAACAACAAAATCGACTGCTGCAAAGTAGAAAATCTAAGTCCTTATTCAGGGAAGAACAATACCAATGTGCTTTCCAGCTGAAAATGTAGGCTTATCAATGGCACCAAGTATCCAGTACAAGCAGGAGGTCTGCTACTAACAAAAGCTCGTGCGTCATTATTGCGATGGATTTCCGGTTTAATCCTGTGCGTTTCATCGTACAAGAAACTTGCTCAAGCCCAAGAGTTGTGCTGTGCGCCACCACAAGAGTTGTGCTGGAAGTCTTTTGTTAATGTTCGGTGCTATTGTGTGACCCTATTGTTTAACTTCGTACAACTCTAGTCCTCATAGCAGAATATGGGGCACAGAATTTTAAGGGACGAACTTATTTCGAAAAATCTGTTTAATACTAAGGAAGAGAAGCAAAACAAGAATGAGAAATATAATCTTTTTAGGCAAAGTTATGACCTTGTTTAATGAGAACATTGTTATTAAAGAACAAGCTGATATATGAAAGTCCCGTTATTTTTTTTCCTCGATCTTTGCCATTTTTTTAAATTGTTCATATGGTCTCTATTGAAATGTTATCCCCGATGTACAGAGTGAGTAAAACAAAAATCTACTATCATTTTGAAGTTGTCTTTTTTTTTTAGGTATGAACATTTGATCATGTGTATGACGATTAGGTAGAGTCATCCTCCTATCATATGTTGAAACCCTTTTCATTCGGATCTTTGCAGGCATGACTGAGAAACATACGATCTTCAGAAGACAACAAAATACAACTTGCCCCAAGTGGCTGGGTGAAGAATAAACAAATTGAAAATGCATTACGTATGTGCCCGCAAAAAGACACCCACCCACACATCATCCTCATTTACACATACACAAACCGCACACACACCAACACCCTGATCACACACGTTCATATACACCCCCCACAAACACACACACACACATACCCTGTATTAACCACACACAAATGCACATCCACACCCTCAACAAACACACACACACACACACACATATACCCTCACCCACGCTCACAAACAGTTACTAGGGAACTACTACGTCCCAAACATTTGATGATGTTCGAGGGATGGGTGTGTGTGTGTGTGTGTGCGGGTGTGTGTGTGTGTAAGTAGGTGGGTGAATGTGTACACATATTCTGTCAAGATTTATTTTCATCTTCATCCATCCACTTGGCAAAATTGAGATTCTCCAGTCTCCTAAAGATTGTCTGTTACTTAGTCCTGCGCGAAAAGATCCGAATGAAGAGGGTACTAACAAATGCTGCGAGGATGACCCTACAAAGACATATCATGGAACCCATGATAAAATATTCATTCTCCAAACAAGACAAGTTCAAAATGATTGGGACATTTCTTTGACTCACTCTGTATAGCGGACATGTTTATCTTCTAGTGCTATGTAAATGGGGGGCGTCCACTGGAGCAAAGACAAGATCAAGAAGGGTTGAAGACGAAATTTATGGAATATCAGCACCGCATCCGCGTCAGCCAAGGCGAAAAGTCAATTACTTTGGCAATCTGCTTGACCTCTGCAGACTTACCTATTCATGTCTGCAGACATACCTGAGAATGTCCTGGCAATCAACCGAGAATGTTTCAGGATATCGCTTATCATGAAACAACACTACGGATACGTCTATTATCAGTTTTGGAGTGGTAAAAATCAGGGTCTAAGACAAACGGTAGATGCCATTTAGCTATGCAGACAGTATGAAGTAATAATAAAAGTATAAACAGGGAGGTTGGAGAAAAGTCTCCTGATTTTCGGTTTTTTACAAAATGTACGCCAATCGCTATTATAAAAAAGTTATTATTTCAAATATCACAAACATGGTAAATAAAGCAGTGTTTTAAAGGAATAGAAAATTAAATTTAAGATTTTTTGACGCAATTCATATCTCTAAAATAGAATTTTGGAACCAGACGTCCAAAGTATAGGTATTTGGAACAAAGAAAAGAATAAAACAAAATTAGTTTTTCGGCTTATACTACATAATTATTTTGACAATGCACTTCTTCTAAATGAAACACAATAACATTTATAAATGTTGAAAATCACACAACTATTTGCATTTTTATAGAATGCTCATGTATATAGAATTAAAAACAATAAATCATATTTACTTGATACGCTTCCATTTATAATTGAATAATTTTTTGCAGAATTTAACGTACAGGGATTTTTGCATTTTTTTCAATATTACACTGATTTATCAATAAAGTTTTATACATTCTTATAATTATATAAAACTAATTATGCTTACCTCTTCTTTTTTTATTAAAAAAAAAAAAATCACTTTTTCCTGCAACACAAATTGGTCAAAACCTGAAAAGGGGTCTTTTTTAAGACGGGGCTTAAAAAGTTCCCATTGATTTATATTCAACATGGTGCCGATTTTTTTAATGATAGATCTATTAAAATGATCAGAATAGGCAGTGTAAAATTTATGTTTCTGTTCTCCTTCGTCAACATCGTCGGCACAATCATCACAATCATCATCCACTCCTTTCATTAGAATCAACCTGCCATGGAGGGGCGGCAGAACCAGGGATCAAAGTGGGCAACGTGCCTCCATCTTTTTCAAGCATTCTAAAAGTGCCCCTATTCGTAGCTAAAAAAGAGAGAAAACTTTCATACTAAAGATAAACCATTTGGACCAATAATTTGTTAAAAGCCCCTTGAAATTTCTTTTTGCAAAGGGGGGAGCATAGGTAATGAAAATGTCTTTTTTTTTTTTTTTTTTTTTGTCTTTCATAAGTAATAACATCGCATTAAAAGAAGAGTACCAAATGATGCTAGAAATAAAATAACCCTCTAATCATAAGTTCAAATATTGTGAAATAGTGTTGTCGAAGCATTTACCCCAACGATGGAGGGGCGATGATTCGCACCGGGTTGGCTCAGGGCTACAAACTCTAAATTTAATTCTGTTTAAATACGATTTCTTTTATTTTACATAGACCTAAGTGCTTTTCTTCCATTATCACTTTTGTACTTTATTGCCACTGACAGAAAGTGTCCATTTCTTCAGGAGAAAAATGTTCTCTGTCACAGTGACTCCACTCTAAAACTATTTTCCCCGCCTCTAATTAACCTATTACTAAAAGTAGTGTTATTTTTTTTTATTTATGTTTTTCAATAAATTTTCCATTCTGCTGAATAAATATTTTAATCTGTTTCATGATAATCTTCGGCAAATGATATCTAACTGTTCAATGATGAAATATAATAATTTATTTTAACATTTATCATTCGATCTTTTAAAATAATAATATTTTTGAAACAATTATATTCGTTGTGAAATAATAATATTCATTTCCAGTGAAATATACATTGTATTCTTATAAACTTTAGTGATAGATTAAACGTTGATTCTGATTTGATTGAAATCAAATGAGAGTCAAATTAATTACTAAATTAATTCAGTAAACTGAACTTCTTTTTAAACGATTTTGATTTGAATTAATTTTATTCATTTGTCAAGTATAAATAACATCCACAATTAGATTGACAAGATGATTCATGTTCTACAGCTTAATTTGGAAATTATACATCAGTTCATATTTTAGAAAAGCAAAAGACTCCCCCCCTCCTTTTTGCGTTCTTGGATACAAGTTAAATCTTCGACATTTGTCGACGAATGATGTCGTTATACCCCCCGTCCACTGGGCAAAGACAGGACGCCGAAGGGTGAAATTCGGGATTTTTAAGCCATTCAGCGGTCCATCCGCTTATACTGAAGGCATATTGAACGCCACTTTTTACTGGCTTTGTCTTTGCTTTAAACCTACCTCGTCTCTCAAGAGATTAAATTGTCCGCTTCAAATTTTAGTCGAGACTAAAATCTGGACGCGGAATTGAGCTGCATGACACCTTCATCGCCTTGGCTGCAAAACATACCCCAGCAATACCAGCTGACCGGAAACGCTCCTAAAGCCTCTGCACCATCAAACAGCTCCCTCATCTTTGGAGAAGGAATGCGGAGGCAGTCAAACAATAAGACAATGTCTGAAGCCAAAAAGAAGGATTCAATAAAGCGCTAAGTTGGTTTGGGTCTATATAAGCAGTTCCTAGGTTTGGGTTAGCTTACGACATCATTCGTCGACAAGATTTCAAAGAGTTAATTTGTATCCAAGAATGCCAAAAAGGAGAGGGGAAAAGGGTCTTTTGCTTTTCTAAAAATGAACTGATGTATAATTTCCAAATTAAGCTCTAGAGCATGGATCATCCTGTCAAGTTAATTGTGGATGTTGTTTATACTTGACAAATGAAAAAATCAAATCAAATCAAAATGTTACAAAAGAAGTTCAGTTTACAGTTTACTGAAATATTTTAGATATCAATTAGACTCTCATTTGATTTCACTCAAATCAGAATCAACGTGCAACGTTTAATCGATCACTAAGGTTTATAAGAATACAATGTATATTTCACTGAAAATAAATATTATTATTATTTCACAACGAATATAATTTGTTTCAAAAAAGTATCAATTTTAAAGATCGAAAGATAAATGTTAAAATAAATTATTATATTTCATTATTGAACAGTAGATAATATATATATGTCGAAAATATTTATTCAGCAGAATGGAAAATTGATTGAAGATCAGAAATAAAAAAGATAATACTACTTTTAGTAATAGGTTAATTAGAGGCGCGGAAACATTTAAGAGTGTGGTCACAGTGGACGGAGAACATTTTTTCCTGAAGAAATGGACACTTTCTGTCAGTGGCAATTTAGTGCAAAAGTGTACATTGAAGAAAAGCGTGAAATCCTTTATTTTATTTTTCAAGCACTAAGATGTAAAAATAAAAGAAATAATATTTAAACAAGATTAAATTTAGAGGTTGAAGCCCTGAGCCAGCCCAATGCGAATCTTCGGCTCAATACTTCCATCATTAGGCAATGCTTCCGACAACACTATTTCACAATTTTTGAACCCAGTACTAGAGCGTTATTTTATTCCTAGCATAATTTGGTACTCTTTCTTATGTTATTGAAAGAAAAAAAAAACATTTTTCATCATCTATGCTCCCCTTTTGCAAAAATAAATTTCACACAGGGCTTTTAATTGGTCTAAATGGTTTATTTTTAGTATGAAAGTTTTCTCCTTTTTTAGCTACGAATAGGGGCACTTTTAGAATGCTTGAAAATGACGGAGGCACGTTGCCCACTTGATCCCGGGTTCTGCCTCCCCTCCATGACAGATTGATGCTAATGGGTGATGGTGATGATTTTACCGACGATGTTGACGACGGAGAGCTGAAACATAAATTTTACACTGCCTATTCTGATCATTTTAACTAGATTTATCATTAGAAAAATCTGCACCATGTTGATATATAGATCAATGGAAACTTTTAAGCCCCGTCGTAACAGACGCCTTTTTTAAGTGTTAACCAATAAAGACATTGAGGCGTTGCGCGCAGGATAAAAGTGATTTAAAAAAAAAAAAGAAAATGAAGAGGTAGCATAATTAGTTTAATATAATTATCATATAAACTTGATTGATAAATCAGTTTGATAATGAATAATGCAAAAATCCCTGTACGTTAAATTCTGCAAAATTATTCAATTAAAAGTGACAAGCGTATTAAATAATATTATTTGTTTTTAATTCTATATACATGAACATTCTACAGATAAAAATGCAAATAGTTGTGTGATTTTCAACATTTATAACACCCCAAATTGTTATTACTTCATTTAGAAGAAGGGCATTGTCTATAATTATGTAGTGTAAGCCGAAACAAAATATTGTTGTTTTATTATTTTCTTGTTCCAAAATACCTACTTTAGGACGTTTGGTTTCCAATTCTATTATAATATGAATTTGTCAAGAAATCTTTAAAATTTAATTTTCTATTCCCTTAAAACACCGTTTTATTTACCACGTTTGTAATATTTGAAACAATAACTTTTTCATAATGGCGATTGGCGTACATTTTGTGAAAAACCGAAAATCAAGAGACTTTTCTTCCACCTCCCTGTTTATACTTTTATTATTACTTATTTATTATATTTGAAATAATAACTTTTCATAATGGCGATTGGAGTACATTTTGTGAAAAACTGAAAATCAGGAGACTTTTCTTCCACCTCCCTGTTTATACTTTTATTATTACTTCATACTGTCTGCATAGTTAAATGGGATCTACCGTTTGTCTGAGACCCTGATTTTACCACTCCTATAGTGATAATAGACGTATCCGTAGTGTTGTTTCATGATAAGTGATATCCTGAAACATTCTCGGTTGATTGCGAGGGCATTCTCAGGTATGTCTGCAGACATGAACAGGTATGTCTGCAGAGGTCAATCAGATTGCCTAAATAATTGACTCTTCGCCTTTGCTGACGCGGATGCAGTGCTGATATTACATAAATTTCGTCTTCGACCCTTCTTAGCCTTGTCTTTGCTCCAGTGGACGCCCCCCATAAGCTACTCGGCAAAATCACTTATAGACCCAAACCTACTTAGCGCTTGATTGAATCCTCCTTTTTGGCTTCAGTGTATTGTCTTATTGTTTGACTGCTCTCCGCATTCCTTCTCCGGAGATGAGGGAAGCTGTAGTTGGAGCAGAGGCTTTCAGGAGCGTTTCCAGTCAGCTGGTATTGCTGGAGTATGTCTGCAGCCAAGGCGATGAAGGTGTCATGCAGCTCATTTCGGCGTCCAGATTTTAGTCTCGACTAAAATTTGGAAGCGGACAATTTAATCTCTTGAGAGACGAGGAAGGTTTAAAGACAAGACAAAGCCAGTAAAAAGTGGGGTTCAGTATGCCTTCAATATAAGCGGATGGACCGCTGAATGGCTTAAAAATCCCGACATTCACCTTCGGCGTCTTGTCTTTGCCCAGTGGACGGTAACCGGAATGAATCTTTACTCATAACTCCTTGTATCATTATCATGTTTAGTTTCAATCTCTCCCCCTTTCTCTCTCTTTCCAACTGTATGCAAATTAGAAATAACAATTTTATTTCTAATTTCTCTTCCACTTTCCATTCATGCAGCTCCTCAAGTGAACCGGACGTGGACACATAATTATACTTTTGCATTTATTGAATTTAAACGCGGATTCGATACATTGGTAAAAATAACCAGACAGACAATGGACGAGACGTGCATTCAGGAACCAGGTTTAGCTATTAATAAGTGCATAGACGGAGATTTCTTGCTAATAAAACCAAATACTCCACAATATGGGACCATTTCTATTAGGTCCACCGCTGAAATTACCGTGCATGGCATAGTCACAAGCAATTCAAAAATAACTGGTGGCTTTCTCGCTCTTCTGAATGACGACCTCGACATTGAGTACGTTATTGATGTCTACACACCAACACCAAATCGAAGGCTCCCTAATGTTAGACCCCAAGCCGCAATAACGGCAATACATAACAATACGACTGTGACAATATTGTGTTCAATTAACTGTACTACCAACAGACATGAAAGCGAACTTTATTCATCGGAATCTCTCATTTTAAACGAAAGTGAATCTGTTTGGCTTAAAACGGTATTAAATTGGACTAGCCTAACTGGAACGTTAATACAAGCTGATAAAGCGATTTCCGTTGTGGTTGGATCAATGAATGTCAAAATACCAGAGAATTCATCGGGTCTAGGTCATGGGGTGATTATTGAGCAGCTCATGCCTATTTCGAAATGGGGATACGTCCATTTTGTTCCACCATTCCAGAATGCGACGAACGGATGGGTAGTACGCGTTACAGCCTTCTATGAGAACACTAACGTAAATCTCGTAGAGTGTGGGGACAATACGACAACACACAGGATGCTGAACCTGACACATTATGTTGACATTGAAATTGCTCAAAGTCATAACCCTTCAGTCTGTAGGATAATATCTGATCAACCAGTTCAGGTTATGCAGTATATGGCGAGTTCAAAAAATAAGGAGTTTGGAGATCCAAGTATGAGCTTGATTCCACCCGTCCAGAACTTTCATGGAAATACTACGTTACGCGTTGAAAATTGTCATACCGTCAAACAATACGTTGATTTTATTACTTCGGAGCACGGAAAAGATGGTCTGTACTTAAATGGTACCGTGGTTACAAACTTCACTGGCTATTGCTTCAACATAACCGATGAACTGAACGGGTTCGATAATTTACGCCATATACTGGACAAAGGATATTGCTATTTCCACACCGAATTACAAAATGGAGTGTATCACGTGACGCAAGTCGACCAATCGGAGAAGTTTCTTGTGCGACTGTACGCGCATAATAAAATTGTAGGAGGAGCAATGTTGGCAGATTTGTCTTTTCAAAATATCACACGAGGTAATCATCGTTATTGAATTAAAATTACAATGATAATAACAGTTTTAAAAATCTTGGTAGCTAATTTTTCACATAATAAATACTAAAGGACTGAAATAGAGACAAAGCATTATGCAAGCCTTATCAAAATGATATCAAAGGTCGCTCCAAAGATCTTTTTTTTTTTTTTTAATATATAATTGTTCCCACAGAAATCTAAATTAATGAGCATTTGGTTATTATAACAGAGCTGTTAAGAAAACTCTGTAGGACTATACCTTTGGAAAGCAATCACTAATGATTTGTAACCAACTTGCAGAAGTCCCAACATGTATCTAAAATAATTTAATTATTATTGCTAATACATTCCTGGTACCAATACTCAATATCGAATGACAAATGAACATCTAATTACAAAAGTCAATGTTTCGTTTTACATATGGATATTCATAATCTTATCATGAAGAAACACCTCTTAACTTATGTAAATAATTTTACCTTCGACCGAGTTAGTGCATCTTTGTCAATCATAACTGATTTACTGTGTTGTTTTATAAAAATGTGGTCTTAAAACATTTTGGAAGATTGTCGTCACAATTCAATCATTTTGTAAATATTGTGAGCGAGGAGTGATCTTTTTTTTGGTAATCATGGTAATATGTGATGATTTTGTTTTTCTTCTAATTTATTCATTTATTCTTATTGTTATTTTTTTACTATTATTATCATTATTATCATCATCATCATCATCATCATCATCATCATCCTCATTATTATTAGCTCTGCCAATGGACATATTTACAACTAGACCAACCACGACGGAGGCTTCTGATATTGAGAGACGTGCTGCCCTGGTGAGTTGATATGCCATTTTCATTGTTGAAAGTCCTCCAAGCAACGGGAAAATGTGTGTTCCTACATTACAGGGTAGATATTTTCAGTTGGGCGCGGTTCATTACACGCTTAAATTTTGAAAACTGACTTCGAAATGCGGATATTAAAGCAATATAGTGTGACGACAATTTTTAAGGTAAATGCAATAATGCCGCTTGAATTTTTTTTTTTTTTTATTAAAAGCTTGTAGATTATCAGGCCTTCTTATCATTCTCCCTCCTTTTTGATTTTCTAAACCCCTAACAAAAACTTCCGCAAATCGACTTTGGGTCATGATAACTTTTTAGGTACGCTGTAGTTATTCCTGATATTCATACCATTGGAAAGATAGTTTATTCCCCTTTTTATTGATATCATATTTGTAATGATTTTGTCATGCCTCAATGCACAGATTATCAGAATATGGAGAAAAGTAAAAAGTCAAATGTTGTCAAATGCACTTTTATTGATCACATTGAAGTTCCGCAACTCCAATTCAGACCCTGATAATTTTGGGGTATTTTATCATTTTTATTAATTTTTATACCATTGTCAAGTTCATTTATTCTTCTTTTTATTGATATCTAATTTGCCATGGTGATGTCATGCCTGGGTCCACAGAACCCTTGAATACCACCCGAATGCAAGGCAAAGTCAAAGATAATGTTCAGTTTAAATGTTCTGTAACACAAGTTTGACCCTTGATATATTTAATGTGGGTTTTAATCATTATTATATAAATAGTGCATGCTTTACCATGCAACATTACTAGATTATGTGCACGACAAATACTAAATTATCCCGAGGGCACATTTATTTCACCGAGGCCGTAGGCCGAGGTGAAACAGATTAGGTGAGCGGCAAGAGGCCAAATTTTGAGACTTTAATGCACCCAACTGGATTAAAGCAACAAGATACCTTATTTCAAAGGAAATTTTCTGAATTTTTCGAAAATGAGTATGAAAATTGCCGCATCTTGTAGCATCACCATGGAAACTAGCTTTGAATAGACCACGCCCATTTTTCTGACAAAAATCATGAAAATTAAAGTATGGGTCATTCTCTTGGCCGTTTAAGAGTTTTGGACATTTTTTGGGCTTGCTCTATGTTGAAACCAATATAGATATAACTGAAAATTCCTCAATTACAATTCTACAAAAAATTGAAGTAAATTCAAAATCAATTTTGTTGCCTAGCAACAGATTTTTGCATAGCAACCATTTACCCACGTGCACAAATGTTGAAATTTCCTATTCCAAATGCAATTTCTATGTTTTTAAAGTTATAAAATCAAACTAATTTAGTTTTAATGCTAAAAATATGGCAATATGGATTGTAGAGGGATGACACAAAAGAAAAAAAATCCATATAAACAATGAATTATAACGCAAATTATTGTCAAACAAACCCTTGTCATCATGAAAATGTGTCAAATCTACGTTAAATCTGTATATTCACTTGTATTTAACTCTACTCGGGTTAAAAGGGTGCAAAATGAAGGTATATATTCAAAGAAACAAACCATGAAAACCCTTTACCTTAGAAAATACTTCAAATATTACCTTTCTAAGTATCGATGGTGAACATTATGTTGCCTAGCAACCACTTTTTACCTAGCAACCCTATCTATACATCTTATTTAGAGCATTAAACCAGTTTGTACTGGTGTATATTGAAAGAAACCAACCATAAATCCCTTAACCTTCGAAAAACTAATATATGACACATTTCTATGCATCCATGGTGAATATTATGTTGCCTAGCAACCACATTTTACCTAGCAACCATGTCTGTAAATCACATTTAGATCTTTAAACCAGTTTGAACTTGCGTTATTTTGTTGTGGTTTTCCATAAACAGGACTCCAAAAGATACAACCGTAACACTTTAATCCATTGTATCAAATCAATTGAAATTGTCATCCTTTGAAAAAAAATTAAAAAAAATATTACTTAGCAACTACCCCTCTAGATCATGCTTAAAGCTTTTAAGCAGTTTAAACTTAATATTCTGTCAGAGTATTTTATTATTTAAATAGTAGTTGTTACCCTATGTATACTATTATTTATTTGATTGGAATCTCGAAGTTTTGTTATTGAGGAATTTGAAGTGATTTTCACAGCAACAACCTCATTTCGCCTAGGAACTGCACCTCTATGACATGTTTAAATCTTTAAAGCAGTATAAACTTGGTTATCTTGTCGGGATCTTTTATTATTTAAAGGGTAAGCCCTATCCCCAAATTATATACTTTTGTCATGTTAAAACCTCATATAATAAATTGATTAGAAATTCACCAAGCAACCACATATCTATATCATGCTTGAAATTCTTTAAGCAGTTATTGGTTGCTTAGTAGGCGTCTTGTCATTATTTACCGTAGGGCCTATACTGTATACCTAACTATTTCTGGGATGTTATAATCTCATTTGATAATTTGAGTGGAAATCCAACATTTTGGTGATGAAGAATTAACATTAAAATAAATATTTTAGCTTTAAAGCAGTTTAAGCAGTTTAAACTGCGGTTCTGTAGGTAATTTTTATTCTCTAAACAGTAAGCTCATACCCTAAATACTCCTATAGTAATATTTCTACCTCGTATCATATTAATTCAATTGGAATTTTTGTTGTTTAAGAATAAGAAGGAATTCCATAGCAACAAATATATTCTACCCAGCAACAACAAACATATTTTATACAAATCATACAAATTTTGCCTGATAATATGGTCTGAAGTGGACCATCCTGACCGATGGTTCTAGAATAAATCCCCCCAGAGGACAACTTCCCCTTAATGTGCGACCACATACCCAGTTCCAGGGCCCGGATGACGTATAGCATCAGTCGATTTCACAAATTTTGTATGATCTGCACGCAATTCTTTTTCCATAGGATAGCTCCGGACCCTTTACAAATTAATTGCTTAAAATCGGCCTTGAACATAGTCTAATATATCCTAGTTTGGTTCATTTAAATTAGGAATTTTGATTTTGGTATCAGCAAATAACAGCAGAATGGTATGAAACACATACTCTCGATTAGGAGCACTCACCTCAGAGGGTAGTTCCGCCCATTTGGCACTCGGGCGAGGACATTCCCTGGAAAAAATGCCCGTGCATGGCACTCCCAAAAGGACTTTTCCATGTTGACTACTATTGGTGACGGATCCGAGCATTGTTTACTGGGTAAATGGATATCATGTAATGTCCTCGCGATGATTGGTATAAAGGCAATTGAG
>CALNVZ010003426.1:40967896-40996508 GCA_940671915.1 Paracentrotus lividus
ACCCCTATCGGTAGCTTTCTATCAGATAGCATACTTGGTGTAACCCATTATATGTAACCCCAGATTTTTTTCTAATGGTGATTAAAGTCTTGGATTTCAAACAAGGATTAATCACATTTGATAATAATCACCCCCATGTGCAGAATGTAAGTTGTAGACCTACATGTATCACTCTCAGTCAGGATTGTCCACTACATGACTTAAGACCATATTTCCGGGCGAAATTTATGTGCATAGTATAAACATGTGTTTTTTATTGCTAGTAGGTAAAATATGGCTGATGCTATGGAAATTCCTTCTAATATTTCAGCAACAAAAATTGGCAACCCCTATCAATTCAATATGATACGAGGTGATAATATCACTTTAATAGTAGGGCCTTTTTGGGGTTTGAGCGTACTGTTTCTTAGAGAATAAAAGTTGCCTACAGAATAACCCAGTTTAAAGTTTAAACTGCTTAAAAGCTTTATGATATAGAGATGTAGTTGCTATGTAAAATATTAATTTTAAAGCAAGAGCGAACTAACCAACACTCTCACTGACTGTGTGTTATAAATAGCTATAGTCTTAAAATGTACCGTTTCAGATACCTATCAATAATACAGTATATAAATCGAATTGGGGAACTAAAATGTTTTGAGGGGGAAAAGTATGTGTTTGGTTAATTGGTAACACAATTATCGCGGTGTGAATCTAGTGACTAGAAAAAAAGTGTGGTATCATTCAAATGGGTCTGTATTATAAGACTAAACTGCTCAGGATATTGCATTATGGGTTAGGAATCAGGACAGAATTCAGTGACTTGAGGTGATGCTATAGAAGGCCCTTGGTTCGTATTGGCTTTATTGTCAATTTTCAATAAAAAAAATGTTGTAATTCCATTAAAATTTGAAAAGTGAGATTATAACATCATAGAAATATATAATGCCTACTATCAAAAATATGAAAGACGCCCACAAAATAACCAAGTTTTAACTGCTTAAAGGGTGTAGATAATTTATATATATGTGTTATTGCTCAGAAAATTTCTAATTCTTAAACAACAAAATTTTGCAACTCCAACCAATTCATTATATGACATTCTAACACTACAAAAGTAGATATAAATTAGGGATATATGTAGGTCTTATTGTTTGAATGACGTTGTTGCTATGGAAATAACTTTTAATTCCTCAGCCACTAAACATCATGATTCCAATCAAATGAACAGCACTATAGGGTACCACCTACTATTCAAATAAACAAATACATTGACGGAATATTGAGTTTAAACTGCTTAAAAGCTTTAAGCATGATCTAGAGGGGAGGTTGCTAGGTAAAATGTTGTTGTTGTTATGGAAATTTCCTCTGCATCTTCAAAGAATGAGAATATCAATGAATTTTATTAAAGTATTACAGTTCCAAGTGTCTTTTGGGGTCTTGTTCATAGAAAACCCAACAACATAACCCATGTTCAAACTGGTTTTAAGCTCTAAATACGATTTACAGACATGGTTGCTAGGTCAAATGTGGTTGCTAGGCAACATGTTTACCATGGATACTTTAAAATATGTCATGTATGAAGTATTTCTAAGGTAGAAGGTTTCATGTTTGGCTTATTACAATATATACCCGTTCTAACTGGTTTTAAGCTCTAAATACGATTTACAGACATGGTTGCTAGGTAAAAAGTGGTTGCTAGGCAACATATTGTTTACCATCGATGCTTAGAAATATGTCATATTTGAAGTATTTTCTAAGGTAAAGGGTTTTATGGTTGGTTTCTTTCAATATATACCTTCATTTGGCACCCATTTATCCATGTGTATACAAATATTGTTAAATACAGTTGAATACATACACATTTACAGTAGTTTTGTCATATTTCCATGATGACAGGGGTTTGGTTAGGTGATGTTTAACAAAATTTTGCATTGCAATTCATTCTTTATATGATTTTTTTTCTTTTTGTGTCATCCCTCTACAATCAATATCAACATATTTCAAAATTAAAACTAAATTAGTTTGATTTTGTAACTTTAAATACATAGACATTCCATTTGGAATTGGAAAATTCAACATTTGAGCAAGTGGGAAAATGGTTGCTAAGCAAAAATCTGTTGCTAGGCAACAACATTGATTCGTAATTTACTTTAATTTTTTATAAAATTGTAATTGAGCAATTTTCAGTTATATCTATGGTGGTTTCAACATAGGGCAAGCCCCAAAAATGTCAAAAATTCTTAATTGGCCAATTGAATGAACCGTAATTTAATATTCATAAATTTTGTCATGAAAATGGGCGTGGCCTATTCGAAGCTAGTTTCCATGGTGATGCTACAAGATGCCGCAACTTTTATACTCATTTTCGAAAAATTCAGAAAATTTCCTTTAAAATAAGGTATCTTGTTGCTTTAATCCAGTCGGGTGCATTAAAGTACAAGAAATAAGCCTCTTTGGGGATTTCGCCGCTCACCTAGATGTGCCCGAGGGATAATTTAGTATTTGGAGTTCACATAGTCAGTAATGTTGCATTAATAGATGCATGCACAATTTATTATAGTAAATAGACCCCCAGATCTTTAAACTCAGCTAAGACGCTTTGACCACTGGCTCAGTTGATGTGCTGTCCTTGTTATTAGCCAACGAACGTTGAGGGCGTCAACAGCTTCGCCAGTTGCTCTAAGGAAAGACAACTGCGCTGATATTTTGTGACCAAGAAAAAACTTTGGGCGGCTTTTACCGAACTTTGTAGATTTGCCAACGGACAAACAGATACAGATTTTTATAAATATAATCTACTTATTTGATAATACATCATGTAGCAATTTATTTAAACTACCACCATATATTTTTTATTGTGAAAAAATATATAGAAATAAAGATACATTTTTGTATTAAACACCAAAAATAAAGCTAATGACAAGGACAGCACATCAACTGAGCCAGTGGTCAAAGCGTCTTAGCTGAGGTGCGCCTTCAGCAAGCTAGCTATACGCACTTGCTTCGCGACCAGTACAAGTTGAGCACAGCGAACAGCTGAGCTAGACTTTGGGCGGCCTGTGACTATCCCGAAATGCAATGCGAGGGTCACAAAAACGTCTCGGCAAAAACCATCTGAAAGTAGCAACCTGGTAAAATCGCTGATAACAACAAATTGTAACTTGGTAACGATTGCAGATTCTTAAAATGTCATTTGTAAGGTTTAAAATATAAATTTATTTTGAACATATTCAGATCTCACATAATTATTTTTTTAAATTACTAGTTTGTATCACAACTTGCTATACCGTAATAACTAATTTTGTCTTCACATCGCTGTCAATTTGTCATTGTATTGAATCTGCGTTTGCTTTTGTTGGCATGCCTACTAAAGTGTGCGCGAATGTCAGCTGAATGCGCGTAGGCAGTTGGCCTTCCTTAGAGCAACACGCGAAGCTGTTGTCGCCCTCTACGTTCGTTGTCATTAGCTTTATTTTTGTTTTTTGATACAAAAATGTATCTTTATTTCTATATATTTTTTTCACAATAAAAAATAAATGATGGTAGTTTAAATAAATTGCTACATGAAATAGGATTGGATGTATTATCAAATAAGTAGATTATATTTATAAAAATCTGTATCTGTTTGTCCGTTGGCAAATCTACAAAGTTCGGTAAAAGCCGCCCAAAGTTTTTTCTTGGTCACAAAATATCAGCGCAGTTGTCTTTCCTTAGAGCAACTGGCGAGCTGTTGACGCCCTCAACGTTCGTTGGTAAAAACCGTTCAATATAACAAAAAAAAAAACGTTCAATATAACCAAAACCGTTCACTATAACAAAAACGTGAATGACACGTGACATCATTTCAACCAATCACAACTCTTAAAATACTACCACTATTTACTATCAATTTTTGTAGCATTGAATAGTTCATTTATTCTTCTTTTTATTGATACGCTATTTGCAATGGTAACATCATGTTTGAATGCACATAATTCATAAATATAATGCAAAGTAAAAAGTGAAAAGTTGCGAAATGCATTGTTATTGCTCAAATTGAGTATCTCCCAATAGACAACAATAGTCACACTGACTTATCCTAACATTCAGGTGTTCTGTGCATACAAGAACAATATTACTGTTACAATTAGGGTATCATTCAAAAGAAGAATAAATGAACTCGACAATGGTATAAAATTCAATAAAAATGATAAAATACCCGAAAAGTTATCAGGGCCTCAATTTGAGTTTTGGACTTCAATTCGATCAATAAAACTGCATTTTATAACATTTGACTTTTTACTTTTGTCCATATTCTGACATGCTATGCATTGAAGCATGACACAATCATTACAAATGGGATATCAATAAAAAGGGGGATAACTTATCTTTCCAATAGTGTGACTATCAGGAATAACTAAAGCATATCCGAAAAGTTATCATGGCCCAAAGTCGATTTGCGGAACATTTTGTTAGGGGTTTAGTTTGATACGTAATGTTGCTCCGCAGCCAGAGCCTGAAAACTTCCGTTAACCCAATCTGCCAATGGATGCATATTGCCAAATATCATGAATATTATCTCAATTAGAGGGCTTAGGCATACATGTCAATGTTTATGACTGGAAATTGTACAAATATGTTGCATTTAGTTTGAAAGGAGCATAATTTCCAAAGAAATAAATAGTTAATGTAGAAATCACTGTCGGGCACATACTCATTTAACTTTACACCATTGCTATTCAATGCATGACAATATGTTTACTGAACCAGCACACCAAAGACTTGAATATTAATAATACAGTGCTTCTTAATTGATATCTTCCTTTGAATAGACAATGTTTATACAGACTGATCGTTCTGATAGGCAAAATGCTTCTTGTTATTTACATGTATGATGGGGAGACCATATTTTGCGCAAATTTCAAAAATTATAAAAATTGCGACATTCAATCAACAATATTTCATGTTTTACTCAAAATCAACGAAAACTATGACTACCAAATAAACGGCAAAATTCTAAACTCCAAATCGCCGAACGAAGAGGTGAACTAGGTCAAAGGGTTTTGACGATATCGCGATTTCAAAATTCTATGTCGATCGAACGATCGCGCATTGTGCTGAAAAAGTCAACAAAACAGTGTGACCTTAATTCCCGCACGAGCGTTTGACAAAGATTTATCAGGAAATTCCATCAGTCTAAGGAAAGGGAATAACAGTAAATGTAAGTCAAAATTTCATAGAATAAGATGATATTAATATCATCTCATAATTTTATGATATCAACTCGGAAAATGATGATTTCCAAACGCTTGTCAAAAAACTCGGAATTTTGGTAACGGACACGCAATTTTTCGATGTTTGGTCAATAATTTCACAATTCGATACACCATACCGTGACGAAAGTTTGGATCCTAAACAATTTTTGGTCCCTCTTTCTGATGGTGCTATCAGATTTTCACGATATTGATTACTTTTTCAGATATCCGTCGTGCGTGAATTAAGGTTCTGCGCGAATTATGGTTACACCACCATATATACATTACCATGATTATGACATAACCGAAACCAGATTTCATATGAATTGTGTAAAGCTTCTTGACAGCTATGATGCACCACTATTAGTGTCTAATCACCTTCGTTTTAGCAGCTATTTCCCTAAATTTGTACAAACGCCTCTCTTTAATCCATTTAATTAATATCCTTTGTGAAGCCTTTTTTTTTTTTGTCCTCTGACGTGACAATTTTCATTCTTTCTCTCTCTCTCTCCCATTTTATGTTTCGCTTTATTTTCCCCACCCTATCCCCATCTCTCCCGTCTCTCTCACCTATATTCAACGGTTTCATGTATACACCTACCCACATTCGCCACACACCAAACACACCCCCTCCAACACAAACTAAACACACACACTCACACCCGCACACAACACACACACACACAACACACACAAACACACACAAAAACACACACAAATATAATATATATATATATATATATATATATATATATATATATATATATATATAATATATATATAATATATTATATAATGTGTACAATCTATCGCGCAATATACTGGATTATAAGTACGACAAATCGTCGGCCTCATGCCAGAAGGGCCTTAAGGTTTTTAGTATGTGTACATTATGAATGGGCTTTAAAAATGCTAAAGCCCTTCTGGCATGAGGCCGACAAATACTAAATTATCCCGAGTGCAGATTTATTTCTCCGAGGCCGCAGGCCGAGGTGAAATAGATCTACACGAGGGATAATTTAGTATTTGGAGTTCATATAGTCCAGTAATGTTGCAAGATGTAGCGTTCACTATTTATTATAGTAAATAGACCCCTAAATCTTTGAACTTGCCAAATCTGGTTTTATGTTTGCTAATTTTTTTGTGCTAATTATGCTATTGTGACGTATGTTGTTGCTCCGCGTACCCATTGTTATTAACTTTTGTGCGCACCATTTTACTGTTATTACGCGCTAGCGCACAAGGCAATCGATAGAATCAATACTCTCCCCATTCATTTAACACGGGCTTTACCCTCCAAAAAACAGAAGTTATATTGTACATATGTACAATATAACAAATTGAAGGTAGGTCACGTGGTACTGACCTAACCAATCGCAACGCGTATTTTTCTACCACTATTTACTATATATATATATATATATATATATATATATATATATATATATATATATATATATATATATATGTTTACCAAAGAGGATATATAGGCCTATATATTACTATATTTGTATAATATATAGTAAATGCTCCAATGCTCCAAATTGTATTGTCCGAAAGATGTGAACGGATATTCTTTTTGACCCTTTTCTCGTGGACCCTTCAGCCGCTGAGCGGCGCCAGATGGAGGTTGCTTTATCCCCTTCTTGTTTGACGCCAAACAGGGTAGCAGCAACTACCATTTTTTTTAATGTCTTTTTTTAGTATGACGCGGCCGGGGATAGAACCCACGACCACCTGATTATGAGGCGGACGCTCTATTCACTGAGCCAACACATCAGTAGTACTGTCTTCCCTCCCTCCCTCTCTTTCACACACCCACACACACACTCGCATGAACATCCTAATAAACGCGTTGAAACAAACTCTCATTTTCTTTTCTTTTATATTTATCTTCATATATCACGACAGGCCGCCAAACTTCAAGCACAAAGGGAATTTGAGAGCTACGGGGCTGCTGAAGAAGCCATGACTGGACTCACAGACTACCTCAATGGCAAGGAAGAACTCGGATCCGTCAATGAGCTGGACTTCGCCTTCGATTACTTCACTGGTGTCCTCAAACGCAAACCATTGAAGCATGCCACAGCGGACAACGCAGAGTCATTTCTCGGGGTAAGTAAAGTGTATCGGTACAGAGTAAAATGGTTGAGGGGATATCTACTACGATATTATTTCCTTGCTTAATCTTGTGAATGTTAGCTGAAGATAGTCCCAATCATTAGTAACCGATTACTTTTAGTTTATTATATCCCTTATCTAAGATTGTTTGCATTGAGAGTGTACACAAGGAGAAAAAGAATAGTTTAACTAAGAAAAACGTTTCTCAAGAAATAGTTCGTTTTTCTTCATGACGTCACGCATAGTACATTTTTTCCCTAGGGAAAAACTGGACTATACGTTTTTCCGACCCCCCCCCACCCTATTCACGAGTTGCGCAACGCAACGCAAGCGGTGCTACTCTGCTGCTTTTACCTGAATTCTCCACTGCATGCCACGAGAAACTTTCGGCGAGCTGCACTGACCAGGTGCGGTTACATAACAGACGATCGATTAGGCAAGACAAGTATTTAAATTGATTTTATTGGATCCAGAAGAAAGGTAAGCATAGACTATATAAGTTTGTTCATTAAAAAAAATTAAAAGGAATGGTATTATAGTGGAAGGGATATAAAACAAATATACAATGACTCATTCTCAGAACAGGTTAAAACTATTCGCACTCAGGAACATCACATATTACTATTCTCTCTCGGGCCGATGGCCCTCGAGAGAATAGTACTATGTGATGTTCCTTCGATGCAAATAGTTTTAACCAGATCCTCGATTGTCATTGTATATTTGTATACTATATACCGCCTCGACAACCCCCATCTATAGGACAAAAACCTCGAAGAAGTCTACCCCTAGGACATCTACCAACCTGGACAACTACCCCTAGGTCAACCAACCTTTAGTACTAGTGTCCAAAATTAACTAGTACACTCTAAAAACTGAAGTGAAGTTTTTAGCTCTTCAGAGGCTGAAATCAGCACTTTTTAAGTGCTTGCAGACTGACTGCACTCAAGGTGCTGTTAAACTGCACTGAAAGTGTTGTTTTAGCACTTTCACGTGAGCTGAACTTTCAGCAAAATGGGCAAAAACGGCGTGACATCGTTAGGATTCGAACCTGGGTCCCCTGCATGAGAAGCGCCGACGAGCACGTTAGACCAATTCACATCTCACGATTGCTAGCAGATCATATTGTTGCATGATGAACTTTCTTCATATTTGCCATAATCATCTACTATGCTGTCATAATTAAATCTAGTTAGCGAGATCTCCGTTTGTCTATTGGTAACGGTCAGTGGAACTCTTCCATGTCTACTGGAACCCGGTTCGAATCCCATACCGACATTGAACATTTTTTTTGTTGATAAATTAACACTTGAGCAAGTGCTAAAATAGCACTCCAGGTGCTGATATAGCACTTCAAGTGCAGTCACTATACGAGCACCCAGAAATCAGCACTTCAGTTTTTAGAGTGTAGATAGTAATGCCATTAGTATTAAATGTAAACCTACAATATCGGAATAATCGAATTTGAATATAACATTAACAGGCCGCCATCATGTAGGCAGTAGGGGTTACCGTGATCCTACGATTATTTACGCTTAAGATTAAGATGTTACTCTTGTCCGTTGTCCTACGAATGAATCATAAGCAAGCGATCAAACATGAGGCTCAAGTACAGAATAAATATCAACTAATCCTGAAAGACTTTCACACCCAAAAATGGGCATCTCCAGACTTTGTTGCATCTTCGTGTTGTGAGGAATAAGTTTGCTTTTAAACATCTATATAGTTATATAATTTTAATCTATATAATCTAAGACAACTTTACTTTGATTGTTGTAAGGAAGAGTATAAATACTGCATGGCCACGTCTGAGCGACTTAGCATTTGAATAATAAATACCATACCAATTAAACCCTGGCTCCAGAAGAGTGATAAAAAGGCGATCAAAACGTGTGTAAAGGGAGATATTGCTTTGGGAATATTGCTAAATGCGCTTTGGTTCATGATTCCATCCGATGTCCATGAAGCGTACCATTTACTAATTTTCCATCTCGCATTATAAGCTCGACATCTTGGAAAGGTTTGCCTGTCTACGCAATGAATGACCTATATGGCACAAACCTATCGTTTCACACGGCCGTACACTAGGAACGTTTCGGATTAATCTTCGAAAGTTATTTCCCTGGAGTGTTTCCTCGTTTATGAACCAGACACATTAATGACTTTGTTCTTGACGGATTCTTTCCCTACTCATCATTCATTAAGACATTATTATTATTATTTTTTAATAATTATTTTAATAATAATAATAAGAAGAAGAAGAAGGAGAAGGAAAAATAATGTTATTATTAGTAGTAGTAGTATTTATTAATATTATCCTTTGTGGGTTGTTACGTCCCACCGTTGAGATACCGGAGTCGAATAAATGATGATCGGACACAGGATGGTTGAGTTTTATTGGTGTTTAATTTTTAAGGTATTTGAGAAAAAGAACCGTACCCCATGCATTTTACAGAGACAAATAAAAATAACATCGTGGTTATAATCAAGACTGGCTACAATGATCATAGAATGAAAAATATTCACAAAAATAATTGCCTTAAAAAAATGATTACAATTCTGTAAGAAATCGAGTTTCAAAAGATAAGTTATCAAATTTAGATATTCAACTAATATAAGAAATATGGTTCATTTAAGTAGAGTATTTATTTTATATTCTCATGTGATTAAATTAATGCTGTGTACAAACTTTTATTACAAGTGCTCGTGTAACGAAATTAAATTGATATACAATTAAATACTCACAATATTTAATACATGATAATTATTTCAATATTAACTGTAAATTCTTCGAAATATGAAATACACAATTAATATTTTCAATTGTATTAATGTTATGATAACTCGGATTTACTCACCCTAGGTTTTTAGGGTTGAAATTTAAAACATTTTACTTCACAATGATCTCGCTGCATCGCGACGAAGACTAAGCGTCCACGTCAGAAATGGTTCATGCAGCTTGACCTCAGTAGCTACAAAATGGACAAAATTACATAAATTATCTACTTTGTGTTTTATCATCTAGAAATCAATATTGTCTTGTTGATAAAAATTCACACTCTGAATATACTGGTCTGATGCTTGAGACTACGCATCATATCACAAAATACGTATATAACAAAACACATTTCTCGCTAACATTTTCAACCACTCAAGCATCAAAGTGATTAAATATTACCGGCATAAATATATCAAGACATCTTTATTCCTTCTAAATAATATATATTTCTGGTATAAATTAATGTCGCGTCCAGAAATAAAAAAGGCAGTCGAATGGACGTCAAAAAGACAGTAAGATACCGTTATAAATTTGCTAATAAATTTGCTATATACCATTGTCGGCAGAATGCTTTCTCTAATATCCATAGTTGTGCTAAATAACAAATACAAATATATATTCACATATCTATTGCTACATACCTCGTATATTCAGCCATGAGTTTATACACAACTACTGTACAATGCTGTATAAATGCAGTATAAATGCACTGAACATCGACACGTCGACGACGCAGTACAAACCAGAAAATGGGGCGTTGCAGGCGCGTATCCAGGAATTCGCACCCCGGGGGGCCCGACGTGAATTTGGCGCCCCTGTGTACTTTTCAAAATATGGCGCCCCCCCCCCCCCCCCCCCCCCCCGCCAGGCAAACATAGGCCTACGGCTTAAATGTATGTTGAAGGATTTTGAATAATAAGTAATTGAAGTTTTTGTTTTTTTGTTTGTTTGTTGTTTTTTTTTTTTTTTTAATACTTGCCAATGGTGAGTTCATGAAAAAGAATTTCTAGGTATATGAGGTATTACCGCTATAGATGAAAATACGAATATTTCTAAATGCGAGCGCGAAGCGCAATCAGATTTCCCCCTCTACTTTACGATCAGAGAGCAAATAATTCTAAGCAATTAGGGGTATCAATTTTGTTTAGCTCTTCATCAGAATATCATATGAACGCAGGGCGGATCCAGCATTCGCCAACAGGGGGGGGGCGGATTTGTTTTTCTCACCCAAATTTCCTTGATTAGCGTTTGAAAGCTTAGCGCGGGGGGGGTGGCTGTTACAATGAATAGCCTATAGACACTGAATTAACTTAATCTTGGTTTTTTTTTTATGAACAAGCAAATGTATTATATCAATAATGCGAGCGCGGAGCGCGAGCCGAAAAATTTTTGCTATATCAACCTGAAAACATTGATTTTAAGCGTTCTTTATGCTAAGCTCACAAAGAAAATACTTATATCATTAAACAATGCGAGGCGCGAAGCGCGAGCCGAATATTTTTTATAATAAATTATACACCTGGAAACTGTGGATTTTAAGCGTTTTTATGCTATGTTTTATAGGAAGATACAAATTATCTCACTAAACAAGCAAGCGAGCGCGAATCGCGACCTGAAAATGTTAGATATATCAACCTAAAACACTGCATTGAAAGTTTGGTTGTGTGTGTCTTATGCTTTTTAGAAGATCCTTATTCAATTAAACAATGGCGAGCGCGAAGCGCGAGCCGAAAATTTTTGATAAAATATCAACCTGAAACAAAGCATTTTTAGAGTGTCTTTATTGCTAAGTTAATAAGGAAGATACATATTATCTTATTTAATCAACCTGAAACAGTGCTTTTAAAGCTTTTCTAATGCCATGCTTACAAAAAGATACATATCTATTATAAATGCAAGCGCGAGACGCGAGCCGAAAATTTTTGATATATTAACTTGAAAACATTTTAATTTAAGCGTTTTTTGTGCTAAGCTCGAGTCAAAAAAGAAATACTTGTCTCATTAAAATGCGAGCGGCGAAGCGCGAGCCGAATAGTTTTGATATATATTTTAAGGCTTTTTTTTTTAAACGCCATGCTAATAAGAAGATACATATTTAAACAATGCGGAGGGCGAAGCGCGAACGAATTTTTTTATATCAACTTGAAAACATTGCATTTAAAGTTATTTATGCTATCTTTATAAAGAAGATACATGTCTCATTAAACAACGCGAACGCGAAGCGCGAGCTGCAATCATCCTGAAACAGTGCTTTTTAAAGCTTTTTCTAATGCCATGCTATATAAGAAGATACATACGTAATGTATCTCATTAAATAATGCGAATGCGCGAAGCGCGAGACGATTTTTTTTTATATTAATTAACTTGAAACATTTAATTTAAAGCGTTTTTGTGCTAAGCTCATACAGAAAATACTTGTCTCATTAACAATGCGAGCGCGAAGCGCGAGCTGAAATTTGAGATATGTCAACCTGAAAACAGAGCATTTTTAACGTATTTTTAGCGCCATGCTATAAAGAAGATTATTATTTTATACAATGCGAGCGCGAAGCACAAGCCGAAATTTTTGTGATATATCAACCTGAAAAAGTGCATTGAAGGTTTGTATGCTACTTTATAAAGAGATACTATTTCATTAAATAATGCGAGCGCGAAGCGCGATGCGAAATTTTTTGATATTTACTTGAATTAATTTAAGATAAATTTGGACCCCATAAGATTAGGTCAATCGGCGCCCTACATTTGAGCTCAATCTTGGAAGTCTTTAATTTAAGATCGATTTTATGCACCACCCTTAAACTTCAGGTTAAATCAGCGCCCTTAAGTCTCAGGTCAATTCAGCGCCCCTTAAGTTTCAGATCATTTTTGCGCCCCTACTAATTTGATCTAAATTTAGCGCCCTTACGTTAGATCATTTTGGCGCCCCTTTAGTTTTAAGTTCGATTTGCGCCCCTAAATTTCAGGTCGATTTTTGCCGCCCTAGGTTTAAAGGTCGACTTTTGCGACCCCTCCTAAATCTAGGCGTCGATAGCGCCTTAAGTTTAAGGTCAGATTTGGCGCCTCCATCTAAGTTTCGGGTCAAATTTGGCGCCCCCACGTAAGCTCATTTTGGCTACCTCTAATTTTAAGTTTGATTTGGTGCCCCCCTAAAATTAAGGTCGAATTTGGCACCCCTATAGTTTAAGGTCGATTTGGCGTCCCACCTGTTGAAGGTCATTTGGCGCCCCTATGTTTAAGCTCAATTTGACGCCCCTTAGTTCAAGGTCCATTCGGCACCCCTAAGTTTATTGGGCGTTGCTTAGTTTACTGTCGATTTGGCGCCCTAATTTTTTTAAAGCGCCCACTTCCCCTCCCCCTTTTTCAATTTGGCGGCCCTTAGTTTAAGTCGATTGGCCGCCCCTAAGTTTTAATATCAATTTAAGGCACCCCTCAGCTTCAGATCAATTTGGCGCCCTTACGTTTAAGCTCATTTTGGCTTCCCCGTAGTTTATGTCGATTTGGCGCCCCCATAAATTTAAGGTCGATTTGGCACCCCTATAAGTTTTTAGGTCAATTTGACGCCCCTAGATTACTGTCGATTTGGCGCCCCCTAAATTTAAGGCCGATTTTGGCCGTCCCACCTATGTTGAAGGTCAATTTGCGCCCCTATGTTTAAGCTCAATATTGACGCCTCTTAGATTAAAGTCCATTCGGCACCACCTAAGTTTATTGGCGTTGCTTAGTTCACTGTCGATTGGCGCCCCTAATTTATTTTAAAGGGCGCCCCTTCCCCTCCCCCTTTTTCATTTTGGCCCCCTAAATTTAAGGTCGATTTGCGCCCTAAATTTAAGGTCGATTTGGCCGCCCCTTAGTTTAGGTCAATTTGGCGCCCCTTAGTTACTGTCGATTTGGCGCGCCCCTAAATTAGGTTGATTTTGGCGCCCCCCCCCTAATTTTAAGGTCGATTGGGCGCCCCTAAGTTTAAGGTCAATTGGAGCCCTAAGTTTTACTGCGATTTGGCGCCCCCCCCCCCATTTTTTTAAGGGCGCCACTTCCCCCTCTCTTTTCCATTCCTCTCTCTCTCTCTCTCTCTTTTTTTTTTTTTTTTTTTTTTATTTATTTTTATTAATCTATCCTAACTATATCAACTACACATTTATATTCCCTTAAACCATCTTTCATCCCTTTCTATTCACCATTTATACTCCTATTTTATTCCTATCTTTATCTTCTTTCTTTTTTCTTTTTAACATATTCTTCCTACATATTTACGGGACGCCCCAACTGCGACGCAACACCACCCGGAGGCCACGAGACCAACAAGTATAAAACAAGCCCCCCAGAATACGCGCATGCGTTGTCGGAACGTAGCGCCAATTATGTCCCGTGACCGTGTTCAGTATATTGATGCATTACGTCATGTGACGGTGTTCTTAAAGAGGCGGAATAAAAATGGTTGTAAACGAAATAAAATCCGTCACTACACCTTCTTTCCTTTTGGGGTGTGTACTTTAATAGCACCATCTCTTTCTTCTTCCAATATCCGGAAAAAAAAATCATATTCATCTTACACCATGTTCATAAAAAAATTCTCTCCTTCCTTGAAATAAATATGAAAATCATGTCATACCTTCTGAAATGCTTTGTTCTTACTTACTTCCTCCCGCTTTTCGGCATGTATACAGTTTTAGCTGATGGAACGGACAATTTACCTATCGGGTTAACATATAAAAAAGTATATTAGTATCATATTTCAATTGTTGTTACTTTATATTAGACCTGATCAACAAAGGGTTTTGGGGTGTGTGTTTGGTTGTTACGTTTGTTTTTCCATTGTTTTTATTTGTGTTTGTTATTTTTTTTTAATTCCTTCTTATTATATCAAACCGCAATCAATATTCAAACTTATTTTCTTGTTTTTTATATTTTTTTTCTCCCTTGGCCCTTCATAGCTCTCTTCGGGTGCGATCAATGTTCTCTTCGCGAACCAGACCAATAAACTGTTAGTAGACGCTTGTGTACAAAATGTAAGTAATAACTTAAATTTAAACAAACAATAAATACATAAACAAATCCTCTCTTTTTAGGTAGCATAGCAATTGTAATGAGAATGAATGTTATGGCGATTATTTTTCAAATAAATTTTGTTCATTTCTTCCTTTTTTGTTTTCTTCTTTTTTTTCCTTCTTTTATTGGGGGGGGGGGGGGGGGGGGGTGATAATCTAAATCAGGTAAAAGTGTGGTGCAGATAGACACCGATTTTGATGCCAATACATTCATCTTACAGGAGCTGATTGCATATAAATTTATTGTATGTTAGTTTAGCAAAAATATGCCATAGACTTAGGGGAAAATGGCGCTGTTTTTAAAAGGGATTTAACTGTTTAAGTTTCAAGTTTGTCATTAGCACCTCATGTGTACAAATTGATATGCTTTTCTTTGTCCATCTATTTTAACTGTGTATGTCGATCTGGATAGTTGCTATGAGGTATGAAAATGACCGCCGGTTGACACATCTGGTATTTAGCCACAAAAAAAAAAAAAAGCGAAAAATGGATAACGATGAAAATAAAGTATAACATGATAATCTGCAATGTTAAAGGGAATATGATATTGGCTTTTACCAGGAAGTAATTATTATAACACCCCTGGTATTACTGAGCGTTATGATGATGTCAGAAAAGGATGGGCGGTGATGAATACTATATAAGGCAATGCAGTGCCGAGATGCTGTCGTCTTTCTACAACAAATTACGACATCATCTCGGTACTCCTCACTTTTTCCATTGCGTATAATATTATTAATGTATGATTATAATGTAGTGCCGAGATGATGTCGTCATTACACATTAAAAAAAAATAATAATAATAATGATGACATCATCCCGGTAAACCTCACTATTACCCTTGCGTACAGATAGGTAGTTCAATTGAAAAAAAAAAGAAAATAAAAAAGAGAGATATGTTAATGCACATTCTTCAGTTACTCCTATTTATACATCTTTGTATTTATTTCTTTATGTATTCTTATACATCATTTTTCACAAAGGAGCCTATAATATAACAAGCTTAGCTTTTAACTTAGGCTCCTTCATATTTCTTTCTTTCTTATGCTACTGATGTCATTCGTTTTATGATTTATCAAATAATGTATAGTATGACATATAATTGTTGTTTTTATTATTGTTTGATTGGAATATGTAAATAAACTGAACTGAACTGAACTGAACAAACATCGGGAAAGAGGTTTCTTCTGGAGGATAATTCTGTAATAACTGTTTATCTTGCTATAGCTTTTTACTGGCCTATTATTATCTAAAATTTGCCATATATACTCACGAGGAATACTAACCATAGAGAGAACTGGGCCCGGGAAATCGCAATTATTTTATCTGCTGTCTGTCTTTTACCTTCAGTCTAGTCTGACGTCCACCCCAGAGGATGCTGAAAGAGAGCTCGAAGGACTGATGAAAGATGCAGCGAGGATTATCGTAGATGGTGGTAGACAATCATTAAATGTGGCAGGATCAAATGCAGGTATAGAAAATAACAATATTTGCCCTTCAATGCTAATCTGTTATTTTCATACCGCCTTCCAACCATATATACTACCTAAACTGTACGTGAGAAGGTATGTAAAATATGGATGTTAATATATTTTTCGGTGGAGACTAAACGAATCACTTAACTAATAAAAACTTGAGAAGTTGGATGTTAATAGAAAATAGCGTTGACTAAAGGAAGAAGTAGAAAACCTCTCAGATCCAACTTCAATATTGATAATATTGTACGCTAATTACCAATCAGTCAATCGACCCAAGAAAATGAAGGAGCAAAACTGAAAAATATCAATGCATTTGGAGCTATCGTTAACCTTTTAACTTGCCTCATAACCATGTGGACTACATATTCCATTAATCCGTCCTGCTAAAGAATTAATTAAACAGTCATCACATAAGAATAAATAAAAGGTATTAATATTGATTAAATGGAAGATATAAAGATTAAATGGTAAATTGTAAGCGCCTCCAACAACGATATCGTAATTTGTGAAAACCTGCGAAACTCATGTTTTATAATACTCTGCTCCCTCCACTTACCCACTCTCTGACTGCCACACGTTCATGTTCACCCTCGCGCACCCTCATGTCGTGTTCAGGTTTTTAACATTTCATTCATATATATTTAAAATAGGGGATCTTGAGGACAGAGCTTAACAATTGCTAAGGGTGTCACTAATTCACTTATTTGACTCCTTCATATTCAATTCTTTGTTTGTTTGTTTGTTTAGTTGTTGTTTCCTTTTATCTTACCACAGCAATCGCTGTTTCATCTACCCGTTTGGCTACTTCATCAGTGACCGCTACTGTTTCGTCGGTGTGCGAAGGCTCGCTAGATCTGAACGGAGTTTCGATTCCATGCGAAGTTCTCGAAGATCTTGAATCGCGAGCTACATATCAGATCAACCTTTCATACGGAGCAGAGGCCTTGGCGAGGTCTTCCTGTGAAGGATACAATGAAAGAAAGTAATTATTAGAAATCTCTAGATTTACTATCGTTTACTAAAAATGCACAGAGTGATTACACAATATCCCCATATGTGATTACTTTATTATGATGTCCCACCTCCTCGTCAAAGTGGGTACAATGTTACAAAGAAATACTTACAATTGAAAATCGAACCTCCTTTAATAACGGTACACTTATTAGAGTAAAGACCTTTCATAACATCATTATAAAGTAGCCCATCAATATTTATTAGTATAATCCATTAAGTGGAAATTTGAAATTTTATGATTATCAAAGCGGTGATCTCATAGATGTCGATCTGCTGGCCGATGAAATAAAATAATTTGCCATTTTAAAGCATTTACTTTTAATATGTATATATCTATTTTAATTCATTGCAATGTATTTCAACCTTGATATCCTAGTTATATAAATATATAATTATATAGATTTCGTGCTGTTAGTTTAATTTTTATTAGCCTATGTTGTTGTTTTTTCCCTTTAATTCTGTCATTATCAAAAGGAAACAAAAATTGAACCGTTATGTACTTACGATTTTAACTGTATTTTCGTTTACTGAAATTTTAAGAATTTATTAGCGTTTGTCCTTTTACACCACTGTGTAGGAGCACCGCTGTTTCACCTCTGCTAGGTGTTGGTCTTGTATCAGGGGTGTCAAAACAAGAGTTCGTCAGCAATATTACTTTATCCTTCGTCACAACTAAATCAAAGGTTTGTGAATTTTTTGCTCGGCATAGTCAAATTTTTGTCCATCATACTTAATTATTAACTCTTGTCTTACAATCGTCAATGATCGTAATATAATATTTCAGCTACGATACTGGTGTTGAAATATGCCTATTTGAAAACGAACAATTATCAATGCACTGCCAACATAAATATTGAATTGTAAAAATTCTTATCACTCAACTTTCTTTCTCTTTATTTTCAAAATCAATTAGAAAAATACAAAGAGTTAAGTGACGCATCTTATAAGGCAATCAATGAAGTGATACAAAAATAAGATGTTTTAATTCGCCGACAAAGTAGCGCGTCACTTCCTGCATGGGTCAAGTAGCTTTCCCTGACGATGGTTCACGCACTTTCATTAGCAATCAATTGATACATGCAGTAAACATATGACACGAAACACCGACTTTTTAGACGGAGATTTCTTCAAAATTTTGCGTAAATAGGATATAAATATGGTGAATTGCTTTGCAGCAGACTGTAATCATATTAGTGAGAGTCATCATTGCAGTTATTTTCGATTTCCAAAGAAGGAAAATGCCGATTACAAATTGTGGGTGTCGATGAGCAGGTGCTGTGCTGATCGTAGCGTGAACCCGTTACTATGGTTCCGAGCCGTTGACCTGCTCGTGACGTCATGACTTTGTCGACGAATAGGCAGGTGATCTTATGTAATGTTGTCTGACATGTCTAAGCAACCTTGTAAAAAGAAACACTTATCAATAGATTTTTGTTTTGAATAAATTAAAAATGAAAATAAATTTTAAAATGGTTTAAATGAATGATCGCACTCTTGGAAATTGCTCTGTTTGATAAGCGAAAATGTGTTAAAATATAGCACAAGCATCAAAGAAAATTAATATTAGTATTTGAATTTAAAAAGATGACGCTGCAGGGCACTTTTCTGTACAATAAAGAAAAAGGTAAATGCTTACATAGCAACTGACATTTAAACAATTGATCTCTATCTCGTATTACCTAATCTCCCGATAATTAACTTTTTGTCTCAAAGTAAAGTAATGAATTGCCTTTATTTTAATTTACGAACGGACTTAAATATAAATAATAAAGTTGATAAATCTGGACATTGCATGTTATGCCTACCAAAATACACAATAAATAACAAACATTTTTTTTTTTTTTTCGCAAACGTCTGTTAGCCATTTGCATGGAGCAACCCACCTGACGAGTTATTAACATGTCCGTCACTTTTCATCTGTTTTATTAAACCGTCCTTAACCGAAACGTATGTATAGGAATGATCTTGGAATAAGATATAAAGCAGTCTCCTTATGACTTTCGGAAGGAAGTCTTAAAATTACCTCCATTTTAAAAATATTTTCAGAAGATAATTATTTCATTCCATCATTATCTTTCTTTAACCAATGTGTATGTATCTATAGGACCAATTGATGGAAAACAACACCCTTTGTTCATTTTGGGATTACAATTCAAGGTAGGTATTCCACTGACTACCCCACACTGTCAATCTGTTGAATAATCATACAAATAATAATAATACCGGTTTCTTATGAAGCGCTTTACCAGTTAAGACCAAAGCGCTTAAAGTATATTATTACCCCTGTCATTGGATTCATTTACGACCCCGAATTTTTACAGTGTACAATCTCCACTCCTTAATTTGAGGAGCATTTCAACTGGTCGCCTGTTAGGCGCACATATGCTAAAGCGAAGAACATAGCATTCGCAATCCTACCGGGTACCCATTTTTATCACCTCGGAATACATTTACCCCTTTTGCGTCCAGATCATGTTATAGAATAGTGTAAAATTGGTTACATATCTTAATAGAGTATCATCGGAATTGTTTCCATACATAATTTGATCGTGATTTAGATATACACGATGACAGGGCAATAGAAGGGGGGATGAGTAAAACGTTTTCTAAAGCGTTTTTTTGTGTGTGTGTGTGTGTGTGTGTGTGTGTGTGTGTGTGTGTGTGTTTGTATTTATTTTAATTTCCATCACATCAAATGTGGGTACCTTTGAATGCGTCTTTTTTATTATTATTTTCTTTTTATATTTATCATTATTTGTATTATTTTTTATTTGCAGTAACTGGTCAACAGAAGGGTGCTTTTTCGAAGGAACTAAAGACACATCTGACGGCACAGTGGTCACGTGTCTCTGCAATCACCTGACAAGCTTTGCTGTATTGCTCAATGTCTCTTCTACTGAAGTAAGTCATAGAAAGTAGAGTATGAAGAGACCATTGCTCGAGAGTAATTGAGGGGATTAACTGGAAAAGCCCTATATAAATACCAAATATTATATCTGGTATTTATATAGGGCTTTCCAGTTAAACTGCACAAATCGCTTTACAGAATATTATTACCCCGTTCACAGGATTCAATTCCACACTTCCATGGTTGCCATGCATTCATAGGCGCCTGTTTGCGAATTATCCTCCCGGGTACCCATTTGCACCAGGGTGGAGTGGACTAGCCATTTTTTGTACCAAAAACGCCGAAACGCTATCTGCCGGTACACCGGTGCCAAATCGAACTCACGACCTTTGCATTCCCAGTCAAGTGAAACGACCACGACTACGACACTTACGATTGTTTATGTTAACAACATAAGCCCTCTCTTGCCCTATTGTCATATAGCTGAAATTGCCTGCATTTTTTATATTTTGAACGCCTTCTCCTAATATGTTGTTATATTTCATATACAGCCAGTGCGTTGTCGATAATTAAAAAAGAATAAAAGGAGAAACAGGTTTTCTGCAATCAATGATTGCTCTTTTCCTAACGTTATATTTAACATGGTTATACTATAAGTGTTTGATATTGTCTGGTCTCAGAAACCTCATGAAACCTGATTATGAATTTTGGCGACTAATCGGTGGTTTTGAACCGGCGGGTCAAACGCATATTTATTTTATTATCATTTTTTTAATTATTACTATTATTTTATTTAAAACAGACTCCACCGGGTCACGAATTTGCAATGGAAATTTTGTCTTGGATTGGGTGCAGTTTATCCATCATCGCATGCTTCCTAACATGTTTTGGCTACACTATTCTTAAGTGAGTACTTTCATTAAATCTAATCTAATGCAATATTATTTAAAAAAATCTAGTAGGATATAGTTCATTAAAACAAATCGAGATATCCTAATTTAACAAGCTTAGAACTATCATGTAAAAGTTACGACTCCCAATAGTCAAGTAATAGATATTTTATAAGAGATACACCATTTTGAAGTTAAAAACTATAAATTAATATAAACGGTTTTCTGGGGGGGGGGAGCGTTGTCCATATTTTATCAGTGATTATAACTACACGTTAATCAAAGTAGTAATACACTACATTCTAATAAGAGTTAAATCGAGTTAACTTTCTTTTAAAAGCTATACATTGATATAAACGGTTTTCTGGGGGAAACGTTGTCCACATTTTATTAGTGATTATAAATACGCATTAATCAAAGTAGGAATACACTACATTATAATAAGAATTAAATCAGGTTAACTTTCTTTTCTGATAATAAAGATACGACTGATGTGATTTTTTTTTATTGTAGGCATACAAAATACATCCTAGATGTAGCTATTGCATAAGATTGCATGTTTACAAAGGTGTTATAAAATCCATTCTAAATATATAAATGTGGTAGGAAAAAAGTCAGTGATTACTAAAATATCAACTGCATGTGATTACTTTTTCATTATAATCATCAATCATCTCCCTTGTTCCAGGCTCCATAGTGACCTGATCTTGATTCATGGGAACCTCGCCGTAGCTGTCGGTGTAGCTGAAGTAGTGTTCCTCTTTCTCGATTTCAATGTTCAATATCCATCCGTAAGTTTTTCTTCTTTTTTTCCCCATTTTTTTAGGCATGAAACATACTTTAATATACCCTTTTAACAAATATATGAAAAAAAAATATTATGTAGTACTACTAGGAACATATGTGATAGCGCTTTACTTTTAACATTTGCTGTTTCAGATCATTTATCCGGGTCCGCATTATAAGTATTCAAGTTACGGTATCTTATTCCTACTGGTAGGCTTACCAAGATTTTAATTTACCCCGTTGATCTTTACAACACTGTGGTGAAAAAATTTGAACCCATTACCTGACTTGACTTGTACCTAAGAGAGCAAAATCTTTACGGATAATGGAAATGAATAGTGCAATTAAACTTTGAAAAGAGACTATTGAAAACAAGCATGTTTTCTCCTGGTCTATCTGGGTTCTCATTATCAGTATTCAAAATAATTTCTTCCTACTGGTAGGCTTACCAAGATTTGACTTTACCCCTGTGATCTCTACGAAATTTCGGTTACTATTAAGGATTGTGAGAGATTTGAACCCCTTACCTGACGTGGCTTGTACCCAAGACAACATCTTTAAAGATAATAGACATGAAAAGTGCAATTATACTTTGAAAAGAGATACTATAAAAAATAAAAAATAAAAAAAAAATAAAAAAAAAAAACACGTTTTGTTTTTTCACTTCTAGATACCATGCACAGTGGTCGCCGCGTTGATCTACTATCAATTTCTAGTAATGTTTGCCTGGATGACCATAGAGGGCGTCCATCTTTATTTACTGACATTTGTGGTATGGAACGCTGAACGGCGAAAAATCAAATACTACATGGCATGCGGATGGGGTAAGTCAACATAAGTAGAAAATTTGATCAGCTTCAAAATAACCAAAACCTGCTGATAGTAGAAATTGTCTCCAAACGCGTATGCAATTAATCCTGTTTCTTTAAGTACTTGTATTTTCTCTCCTGTGATTCAGACAACTTGCTAAACAAACCTTAATAAAGAATATAACAAGTTGCCTTTGTTTCAGTGCATATTTTAACATTGTTCTTTTTCTTTTGTCTGCTTTGCTAACCTCTTGTCTTTAGAGTGCGTCCCAGAAGAAAAAAAAAGTAAGCCTAAATTTGAAAGCCCCATATGAAAATTTTGTAGCTCGTGTGACCATGATATTTATTTCATTATGGAGAGTAACTCATATTCCATTCAATGATAGTGTGACAGATGACTGAGCACTTGGGACTTAAAAAAAAAAAAACAAGCTTAAAAATTGCCCCGTACCAAGTTCGGGCAAAAGCAGCCCCTGCATTTGAACAGTCCAAGTAATACTTTGTCCATTATGAATGGCCTCAGGAATTAAGGCTCGCCTCAAACAATAAATGAGTGATCAGAAAGCTAGCGTTGATTCTGAAATAACTTGGCACAATGAATTTTTGGCCAAAGTTTTTAAAAAGTTGAGTGCTCAGTCACCCAGGAGAGTAAGGTATAATTTTGGTATCACTTGATATAATACTTCTCTTTGTCATGATTAAAAAAAAATATTAACAAGACAGTTATACAATTTTTATATGATGCTCTCAAAACTGGTTTTACTTTTATTTGGGACACACTGAATATTGTGCTTCATGTCATTTGTCGTTTAGGAGTTCCGGTCCTCTTTCTCGTTGTGCTACTTTCGGTTACAAAAGGAGTATTGGGCAATGAAAATGTGTAAGTTGATTAAAAAGATATTTCATAAAAGTTATAACGTACGGACAGGAAGCTTAAAGCAACTTTGGGGTGGTATTCATTGCTTTTTGGGGAAACTTTTTTTGTGGTTATACTTTCATTTAAGACACACATTATAATATTGTTTGATATTCCATTCCTCTGGACCTTGGGCTGGTCGTACTAAACAAAGGGACACAAAATTTAAATAAAAATGTGAAATCACAACAACAAATCTTTCAGTGATTATTAGGAAGAAACGGATCAAATATGCTAAAGCATATGGTTCAGTTGAAAGAACCATATTGATGACTTGCAAAATTGGGGACAATCTTGAAAAGTAATTGTTCAATTTATTAGAATTGTTGGTACTTAAACCAACAAATGCTGCATGGGGATGATAAGTACGAAAGTTTTCCTAACCACGATTCCAGAATCCGATAAACGTGTATGGAGCATTGCAACGTAGACACATTTGTCTTTCATTTTGCTAGCCGTAGTTAAACCACAGATTTAAGCTAGGCTATAACTTTAGGCCACTTTTGTGAATTCGGGCCAATGTCAAAGTACTTTAGGGTTAATTTATTCACTTATGTTGTATTTATGGGGTTTTGCAGGTGTTTTCTGAGTCTTGACGATGATGATAGGAGCCTTCTATACTTCTTAGTGCCGGTAGCTATCATCCTTATTTTCAACCTCTTCGTGGTGATACGTGTAGTGCTTCAAATTGCCAAAATGGCAGACGGGCCTACATTACAAAGTGACGTCAAATCAAGAATAAAGTAAGTTTGAACATTATCAACTGAATATTTGATAATATCCGGTCTTCAATAGCCTACGTATAAATGCATATAAACTAGCCCTTTTATATTCGCTGGAGAATGTGAACTTCTTGCCAATATGTAAGCTTGCAATCCATTAGCGAATAGGTGCCCATTTTTATCATAAAGGTACACCTTTAAAGAAATGTAGAAAACCCTTTGAATTAAGAAGTGACTGTACATGCATTGTATATTTTAGTTGATTACACTCGAGATGTAAACATTGTTCAGTGTATAATTGGGTTTATAGCAGAAAACGAATTTATAGAAGGGCATTGTCTTATTGTATTTATTGTCCAGGGTATTAAAGAATAAAGAATTAACATTTAAGTGAAAATTGTTATTAGACTTCAAAATCAGAATGATACTATGGATACAGGGATGAATTTCCAAAGTGGCTTTCAGCAAATCAGAATTATTTGATTCCATAATGCATTTCGTCATTGTTTGCACAATACGCTACAACATGTAATTCATCCTTTTTGACATCATCAGAGTTACTATATACTTCTACTTTTGTTCTTACTTCTGCTTTAACACAGACATGGTGTGAAGGCAATACTGGTACTTCTTCCCATTATGGGTCTGACGTGGGTCTTTGCCTTTTTGGCCATCGAGAGGGCGTCCTTAACTTTCCAATACATCTTTGTCATCTTGAATTCCTTCCAAGGAGTCTTTATATTCCTCGTCCATTTCATCAGAAATTCTGAGGTACGCGTGTCAAATCATCCTTTCTACTTAAATTTAAAATGGGGAAAATTGAATAACCCCCTTTCGGATTATGTTTCAGTAAGTAACTCGTGTTAGTTATTAGTTCATGGACAAGTGTCTCAAAAAGCAAACAAAATAGAGGCTGCTCTTCCTTTTAAGTGTTTTAATTTCGAATATTTGAAAAAAAAATTAAACTGAACTTAATCGCTTACTGTATCAATTTTGCTATGGTATATATATTTCAGACGCGATATGCTCAATCGTTTATTTTTTTGTATGTGTGTGTTTGTGATTATTTTGCTAATGTTTTGTTTTATTTTGCAGGTGCGGCATGCTTTCAAGCGAAGAAGAGAAAGGTGGTTGATCAGCCACAGCAGACAGGGAGACTACCGAGTCAAAAATACCAAGAAGACAAGTAGTTCTGCAGCAGGCAAGACCACCACCATGTCAAAAACACCTGATCAGACATTAACTCTTATGAACGTTCACACAGAGCCATCATTTGGTGGTTCCCTTTCGGATAAAAGCATCAACTGATGATTCTTTGGCTCTTATGAACGTTCGCACGGAGCCATCGTTCAGTGGTTCCCTTTCGGATAAACAGTGATATAAGATGCAACCGGGGATTCTTCGGCTTACGTGAAAGTTTCAATAGGGATTGTTTATGGTGTTTATTTTTTGACAACACCTGCAAAACAAGTCATGTTGCTGTAAAATATCAATAAACACTAGCATTGGCCAGTGTAAAAATACCTTGACTGATTTAAAATTTATTTTTGAACAATAATGTAGCAAAAAGAAATTTCGCAAAACGATATTACTATCTGCATTGAAGCCCACATTAAATCTTAGCTTAAGTGGCGTCACGTTTAGTTGTTCATCGAATGAATGAATAGCATAGGCAAGTAGTCTTGTTGTCGATTACATCTTTTATGTGAATAAAATTCCCATTCCATCACATTTTTTGTGCATAGTATAAGGTTAAGGCTTATAGCAATTGCAACTTATGAATTCAAAGCCGAAAGAGAACCATACGATAGGCAGGAAAATGTTCTTGACAGCAGGCGGTATAGGCATGTCAACGAACCCAGAAGGAGACTTCTACAGGCCAAAGTCGTCTGCAGCTGCTGCTCAAACGCGAAACATAAAAGACAAAGTAAAGACTACATGCGTGCCCCAAGGAGACAGATTGTCATCGGATCTGTTTTTGATGTATCTTGAAGCACTACTCCGTCACCTACATGCAAGGAACATGCAAATTATTATAAATGAATATGAAGTTGACATTTTGAATTATTTACCATAATTATATGACTCAATGGAGCAGACAGCATCAAGAATGTTAGCTTTAGTTTTAAAGAGAGATATTGTAATAATTTTGTCTTATTATAGCAGCTGCTTCACTCTAACAAATTTTGTGAATTTCGTTTAAAAATGTATAATATATAACTTGTTTTTATCAATGGATGTATGTGAAAACAAGAAATGTTTCAGATTGAGAGTAATAGAAAGAAACAACCAGTTGAAGCAAATGGCCTTTATTAGTCCGGCATCCCAGAAGATTTATTCAAGCGAAAAGCGCCGGAACAACTGACCCCATAGGGGGTTGGAATGGACCCTGGGCCTCACAAAATGAATCTGCGGTCTGAGCTGTGGCCTTCCCGCCCAATCACACATTTTGTGACGTCACTACCGGAAGTCACTTATGAGACAATGTACGGGAGGTGCACTTGACACTATCACACAAAACGTGTCCCCAACATATTTTTAGGGCTTATTTTTTATATTTTCTTTTGAGTTTGATTAACCAGATAGTAGAGGATGCACCGCAATGAGTTTTCCTGGCATTTTCGTCCCTGAGATCGATGATAGCGACGTTAACATCGCGGAGCGACGTCGTCGATTTGCGACCAATTTGTCTGTTTTTCTACTTCGTTTTTCGGTTTCAAATTTTGAAGTTTGTTTAGATTGTGGTTTAAAATATCCGATTGCTCTGAAACTTTGCCAACGTCTAAAGCAAGTCCTCCGCTTTCTGGAACATATTTGGTTTTATAAGTTACATGTATTTTTATCCTATTTTTGGCATATTAGTAACCATGGTTTTAAGGAAAATCGTGTCAAAAAAGAGGTTTTTGAGTGGTAATATTTCCGAGCCATTCATAATCACGTGTTGTATGGGGATTATACCGAACTCATTATTCTCACAAACATTATCCCCTTGTTCCCACTATTGTTCCCTATCATATGCCCCCACACCACCCACCACCATACCCACACACACACACACACACACACACACACACACGCAAAACACACACACACGCACACACACTCCTCTTCACCATCTCCCCTTCTTCATCGTCTCAAAGTACTTTAATTTTGCTTTAAGTCCTTCGTGACTTCCAATCCCCTCTTTGTATACAATTTTCTCGCCCCTTCCTTTTCCCTCTCTTTGTCTTTCCTCTCTCTATCTACACCTCTCTTTGTCTTTCCTCTCTCTATCTACACCTCTCTCTGTCTTTCTTCTCCTCCTCCTTATCTTTCTATTTCACTCCCGTTACACTTCTCTCACAACCTTTTTTACTACTATCCTCCCATTCCCCCTTTTCATTATGCATAAGTGATTAAAATCTACATGTATATCAATCAAAGTCTTCGTTATATTGATATATTTATTTTGTTTTTGTTTTTTTTCTTGGGTTGTTTTACGTTGTCAACATTAGTATCATATCAAAGGTGTATATAAACAAAGATTATTTAGCAACTATTTAGGAGAAAGTGAAGATTCAGCGGGAGAAGAAGGGTGTCAGGTGGTTCCTTCAATTTTCATCTTAAAACTTCATTCGAACACCGGCTTTTTCTCAAAATATTGTAATGGAACGTCTCCTTAATCAATTGAAGACAGTGCCTAAGTCACGATTTACTCACAGGGATATCATTTCTCAGCCCCGTCAAGCGTTCCGTGACAGATTTGCAGAAAAAGAAACGGGTAGGCATATAAATGGTCATTACCTGATCTGAAGGTATATTCCATTCAGGTATTACAAGTGCCAACCTTTGAATATAACATGGCTACGGGACGATTTTCACTAATAGATGCTGCTTTTTTGGGGAAACTCTGCGAATCCTTGTGACTGGATCAGCAATAGAGCATCTCTCACCGAGGCTATAGTGTCCTGATCGAAGGATCACTTGCCTCAGTTTCACGAAATGCAAGTTC
>CALNVZ010003426.1:41000102-41067853 GCA_940671915.1 Paracentrotus lividus
AGTTCTACAACTGATTTCCTACAACTCCAGCCGTAACGACACTTCCAATTTAAACTGACAATGCTGTATTGAATGATCCGCCAATGATTGTGTACTAGATTTTCTTTCGGGTCAGGAGACCTTTACCGAAAATAATAGAGGCACAGCTACAGAATCTTGTGTCGTATACTGTGTCAGATACATTATTTATCGGTGCATCGTACAGTGTCTTATAGATTGTTTTCCCCTCAGGAACCGATTCTTTGTTTGGAATCTGCAAAATAAGAAGGCAATTCCTCTTTCTCTACGAGATCTAGGACATGGATACCAAAGAACGAGATATTCTTGAGGCAGGATGTACGACTAATTCTATTTAGACTTGATTGACGGTTATAAGCAGAGCAATTGTCACTAATTCCTGTGCTTTGAGAAATGGGTTTTTCACTTCTCTCATAACGAAATGTGTACCACCACTGCTTCTTGTCAGTCTTACCTAGAGGCAGAATAATGTGAACAAGCTGACGTAAATAGGGTGCTTTCAAGAGCTAGAGGTCTATACCCTACCCAGACACTACCTACCAGGCCGCTAAAACTCGTCAGACAGTACGAATCCTCGAGTATTCCCCTGCTTGGCCCAGGGTCCATCCCAACCCCCTATGGGGTCAGTTGTTCCGGCGCTTTTCGCTTGAATAAATCTTCTGGGATGCCGGACTATTATGGACAGGTTCCTAAACACACAGTGGGTAGCAATATAGGTGCCTACCCGATATTTTACAAAAAGGTGCGACGTAGTGACAATATAGACTTTCTGGAAAGAGTTGTTATTGCCAATGAAAACATTTGAACAGTTTGGAAAGTGGGAGAGAGGACGGGGAGGAAGAATGCAAAAGAGTGATAAGAATAAAAGCAGGAAGAGTGGGAGAGAGAGAGAGAGAGAATGTCCAGGGACATGTACAAATACGATTTTTTTTTTTTTTTTTTTTCCTCTCTTTTTTTTTTTTTTTTTTTTTTTTTTTTTTTTTTTTTTGTAAAATAAATATTACAGTACTTTAGAGGAAAGCTTAAAGGCAGGAGGTAACGTCATCTGTATTGTTTTTTTAAATGTAAATCATGATTAACTCTGTATATTGGCACTTTTATATTATCACAAACTCAGAAATGTTCAAAACAAAAATTAACGAAACGCTTTAGGCTGTAATCTGTGATTTTTTTTGTGTGTATATAGTATTCTCGCATGCAAGAATAATGGACCAGTTTACTAACATATTCAAATTTTATGCATACTTTTTCCTGGGGAAATAGTAACAAGGAATTAAAACCACCTGTTATAAAAGAATGAACTACAATACGTGGAATCCATCTTGCATATATTAGTTGTTGCTATGTCAGGCAAGCTTTCAGGTTGTCAAGAACAACCTTTGTTAAAAAAAAAATATGCATAAAATTTGGATATGTTAGTAAATTCGTTTATTCAAACGTTCTATTAAGGCGGGTTTAGATAACGATCGCTCAATATCATTCGATATCATTTCGAAATATTGGCTAATTTTTCATTATTTGAAAAAACTTTTTCAGTATTTTTTAAAGTTGCGATATTCACGCTTGTATTTTTATCTGTAGCGTATCACGTTTACACCATCTTCAAAACCATAATTATATGTAAAATCAATCTAACTATGATATTAAAACGGCGGTTACAAGAACCGACCGTTAGGCATGTTAGGTAGGAAAATCGTTTTAAAACATTGAAAAACTGGTTTTTAGTAATAAAAAAAACACTTTCCATGAATATAACAATAGAAGACTCTCAAATACATGGAGGTAATTTTTAAACTATGACTCATATATTACTTCCATTTTCTACTTTAAAAAATGAGCTTCTTGAAAATTATCAAGGTTAGTGAACACTAAGCCTTTAATGAAATATGCATAGAATCCTCTTGGAATGTATAAGTAGATTCGATGAAAAGCCTACAATGAATTTGATGGATTTTAGCTGAAACGTTTTATTTTTCATTTTTATTTATCTTACTAAATATATTTTTTCCGCATTGATGGTTCGAATAGTTGCTAATGGTTTTAGGGTGACCACGGTTCAAAAATTACCCTTTGCCGCAGTTACCTTTCCCATCCGGGGCCCCTGCAGTAATGTGCAGTGTGTACAGAACAGCCGTTGGGCTATTTTCGTACAAACCACACAGTACCAATATGGCCAGAATGCCCGTTTGTCGAAACGGGCCCCGCAGAGGAAATATGACCGCAGCATTTTTTCAGTAAAATTTATACCTCACGTTTTTATTCATACATAAATCAAAGTTAACATGTCATTCGTTGTTGTTGCTGTTGTTGTTGCAAAACCAAAAACATGCACGTTCTCTGTATACCATTTGTATTTAAATATTCTTAGATCTGAAAATAATGGTAAATATATAGATGAAATGCTAAGCAAATAAAAGTAATTTATTGTTACATTGCTGATTGTATTTTTTATTTTTTTATTTGTCTTCCCTGTCTGCCATACCGAGAAGAAAAGTGAGGGTTTTTCTTCCTACCTATGATATATAGACATATAAAGGTGTGATAGTTTGATGATATTTTTATATAAAGTTTAAATTTATATAATGCACACATTGCTATTCAACTTTGGGTTAACTTATCCTTACTTAATTTACATTATGGGTTGTTTTACGATCAGGGTAGGCCTACACCGTCAAAAAATGGCCTTCTGTGCAGCATAAGAAATGTAGATACTGTAGCTCAAATCTGCGATGGCAAGCTATGGGGTATTTTTAGAGCAACCTACAAGAGAAAAATAAATCATTGAAACACACATTTACTTCTAAAAAATGACCATATCTGGCACTTTAAGACAAAATTACTGTCTCATTTTATTTATTTTTTTTCTAATTTTGAGCCTGCGCATCTTTATTATTGGCATTCATTAGGCTTGTTTCCAATCAGAATTGACTACTGAAATACGATTATTTAAAAACTGATAACACCAGAAGCTAGAGTTAATGTGAATTTTTATGAACATTAACCAAAAATGGGGTGCCAAATCCGTCGAAAGTGTCCTCTCCGAATTCGGTGTTTTTACGCATAGTTAGACATCACTACACTGAAAACCTAAACGGGTAGACCGACTAGCTTTAAAGCTAGTCGTAGTGATGCCCAGACTGACTAGCTTTAAAGCTAGTCGGTCAAGACGGACTAGCTTACCTTCAACACAACCCGGTTATTACGGACTAGCTTTAAAGCTCGTCCGTCTCTACGGACTCGCTTGAAAGCTAGTCCGTCAAGTTAGTCAAGACGGACTAGTTTTAATGCTAGTCGGTCACGACGGACTAGCTTTCAAGTAGTAATCTAAAAGAAAAGTGGCGCCTATATTTATTATTAGAATTAAAATTTGATTTTATAAGTTAATGTGATTGTTATTATCGTTGTAAAATTCACAAAATTTATAAATTGATTTAGCAAAACATAATTTTTCGCGTTGGTTAGTATAGCATTAATCTATGTGAAAAAAAATAACGCTATCTGTGAACTGAAACATAAGGAATTAAAAAATAGTACTCACACAATCATGTCACACACGAAGGAGATCGCCATTATAAATCTTAAGCTTTACGGGGTAGCGAGACTGCGTCTGTACAGTTTGCTCATTAAATGGAATTTACATACATATAATGCAACTAATAGTAATGACCTTTTCGCAATGCGCATGTTATTCAATCGATTGTCCACCTTCTATTCACTGCTGTTGCTAAGCCGGGCATTCACCAGCAATCTGTAATAATAGACGGTTCTTGGGTTCTATAGCAACGAGGTATTCAATTAGCCTGTAATTAATGAATGGACAATATTTTGAACCTATTTGTGAATTGCATACTTGTCGCGATTGATGTTATGTACCTATAGTAAGCTTTCAGATTCTCAAGCCAAAACAACCTTTGTCTGATAATGTCGATTGTACTCCTATCCACTTTCTATCCACTGCTGTTGCTAAGCCGGGCATTCACCAGTAATCTGTAAGAATAGGCCGGGTTCTTGGGTTCTCTAGTAACAGGGTATTCAATTAGCATGTAATTGAAGGTTGAAAATTGCCAAGCCAAAACAACCTTTGTTTGAGCAGGAAGTTCCTGGTTTGAGAATGTATCCACTTGATTATGCTCGGAAACAGAATAAATAGAGAAGGTGCGTTGAAACAAATTGCATCTATGTGTATCAAAAGCTAGTCGGTCATTCTAATAGGTAAACTCAGTTCACCTACCTATTTTATTGACCTAGTCCGTCAAGACGACAGACGAGCATCAAGCTTAACGGACTAGCTTTAAAGCTCGTCCGTCAAGTTGAGAGATAGAAATTCAGTTGTATGTTAGTCCGTCTTGACGGACTAACATTACGGACTATCTTTAAAACTAGTCCGTCCATTGACGGACGAGGTTAGGTTTTCAGTGTAGATGAACCATTTCTTTTGTCTGTAAGAACACTTGCATGTATGCAACAAACTTAAAATGTTTAATTTGCCCACATCCAATTATTTTTCAGACAGTTGTCATATCACGTTCCGTCAAAAGCGTCCTCTCCGAAAATAAAGCAATTGACTAGACGTTTAAAAAGAATTTGAAGCCCTATAGAAAAAAATAGGTTGGTGACCTCATGCCTCAAAAATTAAAAGCAATGTCATTTCACTTGTCTAGAACACATACACAAAAATTAAGGAAAAAACAAACAACTCTTTTTGGGGGGTCCAGTGAGACAAATTGGTGTATACTCTGATTGTAAAACAACCCTTATTATGACATTGCATATTATAAGTGCATTGAATAATTTGATTTGATTTGATTTGATTTGATTTTATTCGTCGAGTGCACATATATGAGATAATAGAAGAAACACCGACAAGTATAGCCCATGAAAGCCGAAAAGGCTTATTTACAATGGGGTCCTTTTTAGTGAAACATACAACATAATATGATAACAAAAACAGGGGCGTATCCAGGATTTCCCAATAGGGGGGGCGCAAGGAAATTTTTATCGCCGTCAGGGGAAGGGGGAGGGGGTTCTTCTAATTCCATATTGTACATGAATTCCACATTTTTTTCAATTATCACAAAAGTTACATAGTTTCTATACCTAAGACAATGTATGTTGCGTAGAAACCTATTTATGTGTGCATTATAAACCCTTCTGAATTGGAATCTGCGAGCGCGAAACGAGAGTCGAAAATGTTGAGGTTTTAAAAAGTTATATGAAATGAATAAAGGGGCATTTTCTAGTACTAGAAAATGGTAGATTATTGTGTATAATAGACCCAATTTAGTATCCGCGAGCGCGAAGCGCGAGCTGAAAATTTTAAAAGTTAAAAATTGGAGTTATATATTTGTGCATTATGATTTGGTATCAGCGAGCGCGAAGCGCGAGCCGAAATTTTGGGGTTTAAAATTTTTTTAAGGTAAAATTTAGAGTTATTATTGTGCATTTGATTTGGCATCAGCGAGCGCGAAGCGCGAGCCAAAAATTTGGGGTTTCAAAAAGTATTTTGAATTAATAAAGGGGTACTTTCTAATAAACCCATGAGGCCAACTATGTTTCCCAGGAGGCCGAGGGCCCAGAGGCAAGGGTCAGAGGCCTCTTTTCTTTGTGAAATTTTGAAACTTTAGTTTTAAATATTTTTACTTTTCGTCACTAATGTATTTCTTTTTCTTAAAAAAAGGGCGTTTGAGCAATTTATGCAAAATACAATATGAGAAAAGTCGGCCTCGTGGGCCCTCCCCACATTAAAGGCCTTAGTTATGTCGTTTAGACCAAATTCCCTTCTCTTTTTCTTTCTTTTTTCTTCTTTTCTTTCCCTTTTTCCTTCTTTCTCCCTTTTTCTCCTCCTTTTTTTTTTTTTTAGTCGGCCAATAGGGGGGGCGCGCGCCTGTTGCGCCCCCCCCCTGGATACGCCCCTGACAAAAATATAATAACTAAATGAATACATACATATAACAACAAATAATGATATAAAAACATGAACAAATAGACCAATTTTTTTTTGCTAAATCTATAGCGAACCATTAATAACTGCAATATTAATATATTCAAGCAAAATATTTGTTCCTATAAAACAATGATTGATTGTGACTAAGCTGTTATCTGCATTTTTTGCTAATGATGCTTTTGAATAGTTTCCTGTTTTAGGTGCTGCTTTAATGCACTCTTGAAAGTATAAAAATTCTTAATAGCTTTGACATGATCTGGAAGAGAATTCCAGCATTGGATACCATTGAAATAAAAAGTGTTTCCTATATATCCTTCACGTTTTGGTAAAACAAAATTAAAATGACTATTCCTAGTTACGTGTTCATGGATATAAAGAATTTAATGAGAGTATAACCAAACTTCTACGGCGGAATATATAAGGCCGTAGGCACAAAGTGGTAGATATCTCTTTTAGTAAGCAGTAAACAAGCAGTTCCTTATTAATAAAGTGCAAGGTAAAATATTTTATAAAAACAAACTCTAATGGCGTAGTCACATGTGCGACGCATGGCCAACGCGCAGTATGCGCTGGCAGAGCGTTACTCATTCGTCGAGCGCGCTTATGCGGCAGTCACATGTAGGGGAGCGTATCAGGACATCTCCCCCGGAGGACAACTCCCCCGGGGACAATTCCCGGGGACAGCTCCTCCGGAGGACATAGGGTTAGGGTTAGGGTTGTCCTCCGGGGGAGTTGTCCTCCGGGGGAGCTGTCCTCCGGGAATTGTCCCCGGGGGAGTTGTCCTCCGGGGGAGATGTCCTAGAACCGTAGGGGAGACCGGGGATGGAAGTTACACGGGTCAGTTGTTACAGTTCTCAGTGTGCTAAGTTGGAACAAGAGAGTTCGTGCTAACTGGTATCTATTTACAGCCTACACATAGCTGTGATGAACTGCCGGTCGTGAGGTTTCTCCGTTGTTTTATTAAAGAGTAATTCGAGCGATCTGCTATAAAAAAAATTGATCGATACCGTTCGATACTATTGATATTATCGCCAAATTTTAAGGGTCAAAGGTCAAATTGTCGGCAGCTCCACTTCCGTTAGGTAGAATGTCCATCCCCGGTCTCCCCTACACAACGCAAGACCAGCGCATTGGAATTTGTGAAAATTGCCGACAACGCGCACACAGAGCGTATACATAGACAACACATATTAAAATAAGCAACGAATGCACTGCGTTGGCTACTATACAGTCTGTGTCAAATAAAATGGTACAAGTGGACAACATTTTTTTATAGCATGAAGATAAATCACAACCTGGTATTGTTTAGTGCTTTCATAAAGCAGGGTAATTAGACTTTCATCTGCAATTTTTTTCATCACATTTTGAGCAGTATTTTTTGAGATATGATTAATTTTCTACAATCAAGAAAAATCCATTTTTCGCACGCCATCCCATGCCTTGTGTATGATTTCGCATAATGACCTTGAATTCAGCGCTCCAGAACAATAGAAGTGCGTAATTTCGATTTGTTCCTTGTCGTAAAAAACTTAGCATAACTTTTGTTCTACGAAAGCAAATTATACAGGACAAAGCTCATCAACAAGAAAAATCTTTTGGCTTTAATTTGGCACCACAAACACACATAATATGAAAAGATTTCACACCTAAATTATTTTTTCCCCGACTGTACCATTTTTTTTTGACACAGACTGTATAGCGCACTCGACGAATGAGTAAAGCACACTCATGTGTCGTACAATCATGTGACTGCGCCATGTGCATACGTTGCGTATTTTAATGTGTTGGCTGTGTGCGCGTTGTCGGAAATTATCACAAATTTCAATTCGCTGGTTTTGTATTGTGTACATGTGACTGTTGGATTAGCAATAACTTCCTTAGCAATAACTTCCTTGGCAATAACTTCCTTGTTCACCAAGGATGTACTCCAAATATTCAGTTACCAGGCGCGGATCCAAGAAAATCGAATTAAATGCATTTCGGGGGCCCAATTGTCTGGGGACAAAAGCGGCTCTATTATGTTTACGCATGGCCCGGTAAGTTCATTGTTTGACTCAGGTCTGCGTCCGCTACTGGTTACCCTCAGAGGGGCTTACCACTTTACTAACCGTTGAAGATTGAATATTTTCTGCCCATTCTAGAATATCTTGACACATACTTTTGGAATATCGTAGCAGCATTTTTTTCATGTAGAAAATTATTTTTCATGTAATGAATTGATCTTCAAGAATAAACTACGAAGCATTTAACAAAAGTTAAATGTCTTGCTCGAACAAAAGCATGAATAATTGATTTCTATAATTGATGACTAAATTTTACAGCGCACATTTGGGAAAGTGTTATCTCTTTTATAAAATTGCTACAAAGTTAAAAAAATCCAAATATCAGTTTAGATCTAGAAAAATAAATAAAGGTTTAATACATGATGGTTGGAAAGTTTTGATGATTTTTCTTTGATTCGTCTATTATTGAGTACGGGAATCTTTGTGAAACCATGAAAAGGTCACATCTTCAATCAAAGCTGAAAAAATAGATTTCAATCACAAATGTTGAGAGCTCCACGAGAGTGTACAAAAAGGTTATATGTAGGTCTACGATGATGGTGATTGCATCAAAATTCTTACATGACAATGGAATTTCCTATTGTAGGTGATAAGCGTTTGCATTCAGACGCAACGATGTGCATCGAAGTGTTTCGATGGTACGATAGGCATGTGTAAGGAGTATATAGAGTTGCCATTGACCGATTTCGCTTCGAGCAAGCCGCTTAAAACTAACGCTCGGGAATCTTCTTATACGTGTATGTGGCGCATATTGGGCGTGGTTTTCTTCAACGCAATTTGGAATATGGCTGAACCTGCTCATATTTCTTCAGGCGATTCTTAATCTACTAATTCCCAACCTCATCCGTCTCAATTCTTCCCCTTTCCGCTGAAGGATTTCTGCTATAGTCAAGGAAGCGGTAGGAGGCGTCAAATCATACATTGACGAGGCGTTAGAAGTTCAGAAAGAACAGACTGTTAGATCAATTGAGTCGTCCAAGGTTCAATTTAAATTTAAAGGTAACCGAGTGCAGTTTAACTTTAACACTTCTTTACAAGAAAAGATCAAAAAAGTCTCAAATCTATTGAGAAAGCAGATTACGCCAGTGCTTTTATAGATCTCAAAAAGGCGGATGAAGAAATCGCCAAACGAAACAAGCTCATCCGCATTGCTGACAAATCCGATGACGGGTGGAAAGTCGTAGAAGAATATTTGTTCGAAGAATTAGCAAGCGATTCGGACGATGAAAACGCATCAGAGCAGGCCAGAACAGGCAGCGACCAAACGCAGGAAAGCGAGGTCGACGTCTAGATCAAAGTTGCGCCATATGCCCGCAAGGTGTCCGCACCGGAGACTTACGCAAATCCAGAGTCGATGGGGTTTCCTTCTTCTTTTCGCCGCTATACTTTCCCAAATCGACCACAGCGTAGCCAAACTGGCTTCCCCAGGTCCGGCGACCTTTGTTTCGCCTGTGGAAAAGCAGGCCATTGGCGTTGGAACTGCCCTGCCTTCAAAGGAAAACAACCACCAAGGAAAGCACCAATATCTGAATCACTGGATAAAATTTGGTGAGTTGTGGCTTTTTATATACAGAGTTTTATTTCCTATCATTGAAAATACACTGGTAGATTTCAATCATTTGAATGTGTGCTATTAATGAAAGAAGTATTGCACGATCGTGGAATATATTTAAAAAAAAAAAAAAAAAAAAAAAAAAAAAAAAAAGGTTTTCAATAATGTGGCAATGGCCCTGAGCAAGAGCAGAGCTGGTGATTTCCACTCAGAAGATATGAATGTGTTGAAATAATGACCACTGATACGGGATACATAAAAATGTGCTTACAGGCTCTTAATTCATTGTATTTCAGTACTCCCGTCCCAACCGTATGATCTCAAGACCAAGGAGGCAGTCATTCTCCAGAGATAATGTGAACAATATGCTTTTAGAGATCCTGAGAGAGTGAGAGACATGAATTGGATGAACGGTACGATTCAAACTTTATATAGAGAATTTCTTTGAATATGAACAAGGAAAATCGGAGCCAATTATTGTAAGAGGAAGAATGAAACAAATATCGAATTTTGGAGAAGTATCAAAAGCACCAAATGAAATTATCAATGTTATTGAATCTGGATATAGACTTCCGTTTTTGAATTCTCCACCACCTGCTTCGTTCAAGAACAACAAATCAGCAAGAGACAATCCTGAATTTGTTTCCGAAGCCATATTGGATCTACTTGATAAGAATCTAATTGTAGAACTTGATTATATACCTGATTATGTAAATCCACTTTCAGTATCTATTCATAAGTCTGGCAAAAAGAGACTGATTCTAGATTTGCGTTATGTAAATAAATTCTTTTGGAAACAAAAAGTTTGTTTTGAAGAACTATGAAGTAGCTTACAATACTTTCACGAAGGAGACTTTATTATATCTTTTGACCTGAAATCAGGTATCACCATGTAGACATCTTTCAAGATCATTGTAAATATCTTTCATTTAGTTGGCAATTTGGAGGAGTAAACAAGCATTTTTCTTTTCAGGTATTACCTTTTGGCCTCTCTACAGCACCTACATATTTTACTAAATTACTTAGGCCACTAGTAAGTAAACATTGGAGGAATCAACATATCTTTGTATAGTTTTTCTAGATGATGGTTGGGCCAGAGCTCCTTCATATTCAGAATGCTTTAACACTAGTCAATTAATGAGCAGGATCTATTGAATGCAGGATTCGTTCCTAACGTAGATAAGTCAGTGTGGACGCCGGTTCAGAGGAATAAATTGGCTAGATTATCTTGGTACGCCGATAGTGGCTCCTTACAAGTTGTGGATAGGAGGGTAACTGATAGTTTATCATGTATAGAGAAAATTCTGGCAAGACGCCTTTCACTTCGGCCAGACCTTTAGCTCCTTTGTTGGAAAGATAATTTCGATGAAGCCTGTTACAGGGCATATTGTACAATTAAGAACACGATTCACTTCCATGATAATTGCAGATAGCATCCACTGGGACAAGGACATAAATCTGTCTAAATGTAACGAAGTAGTTGAAGAATTATTTTTTTGGAAGAACAATGTCAGGAAGCTTAATAAGCGTTTGATTTTTCAATATTCTTTACCACAGACTTTATCTTCTCAGATGCAAGTCATATCGGCTGCGGAGCCTGGACCGCAGAATGCGGTGGAATGCAATGCCAAGATATGTGGACACAAGAGGAAAGAGGTAAAAGCTCCACTTGGAGAGATTGAAAGCAGTTGCACTGGCAATTAAAGCTTTTGCTCCCAAATTAGATGTACACAGTGAGATATTTACAGATAACACAGGGGTAGAGACCATTCTTATGAAGGGTAGCATGAAACAAGCCTTCAAGATTTGAGTATTGAAATGCGGATTTCTGTCAATCCATGAATATTCGTTTATCAGATCAGTGGATTCCTTGATCTGAAAATCAGAAAGCAGATAAATTGAGCAGAGAAATAGATTTTGATGATTGGGGTGTCATTTTCTTTGCATTTATAGACAATTTGTGGGGTCCACATACTGTTGATAGATTTGCAGACAACCACTATACCAAATTAAATGTATTCAACTCAAAATTCTGGTGTCCTCAAACTGACAATGTTGATGCCTTTTCTACCTCATGGGCACCACACAACAATTGGTTAGTTCCTCCTATTCCATTGATAGGACAGGCTGTCAAGCACGTTAAAGCCTGTAAGACAATGGGCACACTTGTAGCACCCTGTTGGCCTTCTGCGCCCTTTTGGCCGCTACTTTTCTCGAAGTCCAGCTCGTTTTCTTTTATGGTAAAGGAAACAATCAAGTTTTCCGACCCTACTCATATATTCGTACAAAGTAGAAGCTGTACATCTTTTTTCGGAACAGATAAGTTCAAGAGGGAAGTTATTTGCGTGAGACTAAACGCAAGATATTAATTTAAATATACAGTTATGATGTCATAGCAGAAATTGGTTATTTTCTTCTCTCATTTGAGAATTTCGTGGATTGATTTATGAATTTTAGTATAAAAAAAAATAATAATAATAATAATCTCACTGGAGATAATGAAGCAAAGAAGCTTGAGATTTTGTGTCGTCGGTGCAAGCGGTTTATTTCTAGAATGAAATAGAACAATTATACTATATATTTTTATTTCTCATCGGAAGAAGGCGAGAGAATATTCAATTTTTCTCACTGGAGAAGCGATAAGATGCACTGCATATATATTACAAAAATGGTTTTGTAATGTGATCACTGGATCGTTTGTAGTTCCTCACTGGAGGAACTTTATGTGTACAACTATTGTCTTTTCAGGTCTCTGGACTAACGATTGACGATACAAGACATATTGGATGGTTCTAGAGCGGACAGCACGGTCAAGAAATATAATCATAGCAGTAAACAAGATGGAGAACTGGTGTCTTTCATAACGGTATTAATGAAAGTATCCAACATTTAGATAACTTGGCGAGTTATTTTTGTTTCTCTTTATAATGATGAAGCACCGTTAGCAGAATAGAGACTGCAGTTTTGGTTTAAAATGGCATTTTGACTGTTTAGCCCATGGTCTCCAATCCCTGTGATTCTAAGTTTCTTAGGCTTATTATTAAGATGGTCTGAGAGAAAACTGGCGCGTCCATTAATAGGAAGAGCCAGCTATTTCTGAAATGCTCCAAAAATTGTAGAAAAGTTCGATGTTCCGAATGTCAAAGATTGAGAACATTGTTCTATGTTTTTATTAGCTTATGCAGTGCTTTCCTTAGGTTTGATGACTTGGTCAACATCAAGATCATGATATAAGTTTTGACATTTCATAGTCAAGATTTTCTCCGTAAAGCAAGACAGACCAATTCAGAGAAGGGTCTTTGGTGGTTATATCTGCCACAGGGAAAGATACATGCCCTGTCAAAATGCTTTCGAGATTATTTTTGACCATTGCAGGTGTTACTTGATTTTTCAATTGAAGAGTATTTATTTTCGTCAACTTTCGTTTTGCAAGTCACCCAGTCTTACAGACTAAGAAAGAATAAGATTTCTTACACCAGATGTTACGGGCAATATTCAAAGAAACTTTAGAATCCATAGGAATCGATTCAAAACTGTATTGGTCTCCATAGCCTAAGAGCTGGAGGTGCAACGCAGCAGCAGAGATGGGCCGTACCTGACAGACTTATGCAGAGACATGGAAGATGGGCGTCAGAATCGTCCAAAAATATGTACGTTAAGGAATCGCTGTCGAATAAAATGCAGGTTTGTCTTAATTTGGGGATATAAAAAATAAAAAAAAAAATAAAAAAAAAAAATGATCACGATTTTTAGTTGTCATAGGACACAATTATATGATGATTGATGAACGATGATACATATATTGTCGCACGGATTATGTTTTTGAAATGTTGAAAACAATTACCAATTTGCTATAAACAAAGAAACGGTAAAGACATCTTCTTTGCTTCGAATATTGATCTGCATACGTATTCAGGTTCTCAAAGTTGTGTTTAATGAAAAAAAAAAAAAAAGAAAATTGAATGTTTTTTCTTTAAACTATGTATTGTCATTATTGATATTACATTACTGTACAAAAGTTTTTTTTCTTCCATTATCTGAAGGTTGATTTGTACACAACTGTATTTGCCGCGTTCTTTTTGATCTTGATATTGGGGCACTAGTGTCCTGTGCTCGTAGCTGAAGTTCGGTGCCTCTCAAGGTAATCATTTATATTTTGTTATAATATTTTTAAGTAGCAAAGTCGTGGGCTCAATAGGAAAAGAATTTATTTACGTTTAATATATATGAATTAGTAAATAATGGAATTTCCTATTGTAGGTGATAAGACGTTTTGCATTCAGACGCAACGATGTGCATCGAAGTGTTTCGATGGTACGATAGGCATGTGTAAGGAGTATATAGAGTTGCCATTGACCGATTTCGCTTCGAGCAAGCCGCTTAAAACTAAATTTCATATTTTTGAATGCAAAAGCGGTTTCAATATTGATTAATCTTTAATGTCGCGGACAGAAATTGAGATGTATTGACATGTTGTTCATGTTTTGACATATTATTTCATTCACATGATGTTATATCATTTTGTCGAACCGGTGTACAATAAATAACATCCGATCATACTAATGTTTTATGTCTGATTTATGTAGACTGCATAACATCCTCTTTAACCATTTCAACCAATTAAATACGAATAATTCGGCATACACATGGTGCTCTCATGGAACTATTCCCCAACAGCGGTCCTGTGCTCGTAGCTGAAGTTCGGTGCCTCCCAAGGTAATCATTTATATTTTGTTATAATATTTTAAGTAGCAAAATTCGTGGGCTCAATAGGAAAAGATTTATTTACGTTTAAATATATGAATTAGTAAATAATTTACGCGTATTGAAACATTAAAAATGAATAAAATAACAAAACAGTTTTATGTGATGACAAAGTCATATTCCCCTACCTTTGCATTTCCCATAATTGAGGAAAATCGTTTATACATAAATTGATAATTCGTATGCATGTCTCATATTTCTGTAGAATAGGCGACGCATGCGCAAAAAGCATCATTCGACTTCGGAGCAAAATTCTTGCCCCATAATAATGCTGCGCGCCGAACCTGGCTTTCAGACATGTCAGAGTTCCTTTCGCCCTGTTTATACATGAAAGGACGGATTACTCTCAGGCATAAGAATAATTCATAGGACCGCTGCTTTAGGTCAAATGGAAAGTATTACGTTATTATCGTCTTTTACTTTCAGTCATTCCTTTTAACGCCCCGTTTCAGATCGACGTGAGGAAGATACTGGTCTCAATTTTTCACCTTTCTGCTTGACTATACACTACAATGAATATTCACGAAGCATTTCTACTCTTGAGCGTGAGTAATATGTTGTTTATTATAATCTCATCCACTTCGGGTGAATATTTGTTATAAAGCTGTGAGTAAATCCCAAATTATTATTGTAAGAAACTGCTACAGTTGTTCACAATCTAGAAACATTGTAACCAAAATCAAACAATAATCATTCAGCACTTGAACAAAACACAAATTCTTAAGGCATACTTGTAAAGGCACATTTGTAAAGCAGTGATTCAATTAAGGTTGTTTATTTGTATCCTTTGTTTCTCTGAGCATTTGTAAGGGTGTTATCTCACTTCACGGAGACGTCTCCGCGAAAGAATAGAAAATTTCGTCTCCGCGACGGATAAAAAGTATTAGAGACGTCTCCAATATCGCAGAGACGCCTCCGAGACGTCTCCGCGACAATTTATGAAAAAAGAATCCGTCTCTGAAATTCAGGAGACGTAACTAATACTATTTATCCGTTGCGGAGACGAAATTTTCTATTTCTATACCACCCTAAGAGCGTATGGGAGCGTATATGGAAGACATGGTGTTGTACATGCATATTTCATTATTCAAACACGATAGCTTTATATCTTTGTCAGAAACAAACGAAACAAAAATTTGACCCCTCTTTAAAATGAATATGTGACATATAGTGACATGGTAGCTTTATGGTGGAAAAAACCTAGAATAATATTGCGCGAAGAGAATATTCTCTTGGTGTTGAGATGTTATAACAAATGATCTGATTCCCTGTTGCATATGAAATCAGGTCGTATGTATGATAATGTCAAACCCACTCCGATTGGATAATTTTCTCGAGCTCATGAACAAAATTAAAATAGTTTTTCATTTTTTTGGAAAAAATACTTTTCTTGAGGACTTTAAAATATCTTTTGAAATACTTTTTTTTGTGCAAGCACCATTATATCGTGTATTTCCATGGACGAGTCACCCGGAGATAGAATTTCAGCTTTGACCCGGGACCAAGTCGGACTAATGAACCTTCGGAACAACGAGCTGTAACCCAAATTATGACCCCATATAATAGTGTTCCATAAAATGTATTCCAAGATGTCATTGATTCAGTTTCTTTTCAGAAATCATCTTGATAGACCTACACATATTTAAAGGCCTATTCATCAGATTCAAACTGTTAGAACATATCTATAACATCACAAGCTTGTTCTGGCAGTGCTTTTGCAATTATGATTAGGCCCTACAGAATTTGCTGGAAATATGATTTATTTTTAAGATCCTGAATGAAGTTAAACAATAACTTTAATGAATTTGAAGAGTGAGGGGATATTAAAACTGTATTGCTATCAATCGAGGGGAAGCAGTAGCCGTAACGAACAGGATAAAACGGTTAAATTCTAAAGAAAAAGTAATCGTTTAGGTAATAAAGACTGCCTTGTCAAAACTTGCTGGTATTCATAACAGTAATATCCAGGATCCGTTTACGAACAAAACATATCATAATTTTTATATGATATACTGTATCTTTGAACGTTTTGAATTTCGTACCTGATGGACGACTCTTTGGGCGTTTTCCCGAATATGTAAATATTATTCACTTTACAAACGCAATTTGTCTATATCTTTCGATGTACGATAGCTAGAAATGACGACAATATGAGATTATTTGACAGAAGGGTGGTGTGAAAGATAATATCGAATCATTACAATTCAATTCAATGATTTAATAAAATGGTCTGTGTTTACGTAGAAGCTTGTCCCTTGCGTCATTGGCCTATTAACCTAGTTCCTTGATAATCATGTTCGTATGAATTAACATAATGTTGCGAACATTTTACAGATCAAAGTAATCATTTTTTTTTAATATGTCAATATTATCAAAAGGTACAAATCCTACTTAAGGACCTTGCACAGTTATGTTTCTGCGCATCCCGACCGCGCACCCTAGCCACACATGATTAAAACGTCACATTTGAAAAAAAATTAGCGTTCAGGAGACCGTCCAGTGCTCAAATGACAAAAATGGGCATCATGGGGGTTAACAAAACTTCTTTTTTTGATAAATATCTCCGTGAAGGGTTGGGCGAATGTTCAAAATTTAGCCAGGGTCTCGAAAATTAAAAGCAGGGATAAACATAATTATTCAAGAAATTAAAGCCGGAGCAAAATCATGTCGCCATAGCGGGGAAAAAATATTCCACCTTTATGACGGACAGTGTGCATCATGTTATATGGGATATAAAATTCATATTATATTCATCCTTTCTTGCTATCAAACTGCCAAACATAATACACACTGGTATTCCCAGCTACTCGTTTCCTGTCTAAACGGGAAGGAAAAGTCGAATTTCACTCTTAGTCATAAAAGCAACAATATTGTGTCCGCAAGAAGATGATCAATTATTTTATCTCTTGGTGTAGCTTGGCAAACAATACAAGGAAATATATATATTTCACATCACGATGCCTCTTGTGTGGCAATTATCATTGACATATCAAATTAAAACGAGTGTGAAATGTAAGATTAAATTCCATATTATACAGCATGTCCCAGAAAAAAAAATCAAACCAAATTTGAGAGCCTCTTATCAAGATTGCATAGTTTTTGCGACACTATAATTTATATTTCTTGTAAAAGAGTAACTCATATTCTATCCAATGATCCAATCCAATCCAATGATATCAAATTTATCCCTGTGTTGTCATGATTGACTGAGCACTTGTCCAAACTTTTGACAGAAGCATTCCTGGCTTCTGATCCCTCATTCATTGGTTGAAGTTAGCCTTTCCGAGTCCATTTATCGGGGACAAAATTTTATGTCTTAGTCACACCAACGACACTTTTCGACACTTGTTGTTCAAACCCAAAGGTCTGTCACAGCACAGGTAATGTATTTACTCTCATAAAGGTCACAAAAATTATACAATTTTGATTTGCTCATCTCAAAGTTGGGTTTACTTATTTTTTGGTACGCACTGTATACGTTCGATAGGAAAAGATGGCTATATCTTTATGTCAAAGGTGTAGATTACACAATATGATTATAGAAATCATTTCATAGTGTAATTAATGTGTTCGTGGACAACGTATCATGATAAGGTAAATAAATTTTAAATATAGGATTGCTTCTTCATAGTGCTGAATATTTTGCAGATTATACACACTTTAAAGATTTAAGTAAATATGATAACTGATGAACGTAGGACAGAGGAAAGAACGCCTTCCTGTTATTGGTGCAGTACCGGAAATCCAAGGACATTAATATGCCTATAATTGGGTAAATGGAAATTCAAGAAACTAGAAATGTCTGAGTCTGTGCCAATGTCAATGCCTTCGTTACGATAATAACAACTATTCTATGTTGTTGTTTTTTTTTCGGGGAGGGGGTTGTTACTTTTGTTTGTCGTTTTTAGGGGCGTATTTGATATAGTGCCAAAGCCATTGAAATGATCATGGCGCTGTGCATTATTACCCGAGTCATCAGATTAATGCTTCCAGGTACAAAATGTGTGCACATTCTCCACTCCCTGAGGAGCATTCCAGCCCGGCGCTATGAAGTTCTCTCAGTGCTGATCAAACCACAGTGACGTCTGTTGAAACCTTAAAAGATAACCCTTCTAATACGATAAACGTACCGCCTAGGTTAGGGTTAGGGTTACGTTACCGCAACTGTCTCGCGCGCTCTACGCTCTGAACTCTTTTTTGTCCTACTTAGGCGGTGTGGTTATCGTATAAAAAGGGTTATCGTTTAAGGTTGTAACAGACGTCGCCTCCTATCGAGAGCATATACTCCTGGGTTGGGAGAAGCATATACGATAGTAACAATACCTTGCGCGAGGACAAGTGCTGTGTCGGGAATTGAACCTCCGACCTTTGCAATACAAGTCGCGTACGTGAGATGAGTTCCACTAGACTACGACACTTATCGTTCACTTGACTATTGTAGTCTTGGTAGTAGGGGCCTATCAATAAACATTTTAATTAAACATTTTTTTTTTTAATGATGGCTACATTGTTTTATTAAAAGATTAAGGTCTCGGGTCAATTGTAATAATGATTTGTGTAAGCATTAACATAGCAACTTTATACAGCAGAGTAATACTTTGAGCAAATTCGTTTGCCTTTATTACGACCATTTTAAAAACGGTCATATAACTGGAAAAATCAAGATAGGCCTACCACTAGAAAATAACATTAAAAGGAAGACATGTTCGACCTTTGTATGATTGCGGCAGATTGCGATGTTACTAAAAACAGATGGTAAGATTATTCCATGATACTTGTGACGTCATTCACACTACCTTATTAAAAATAGTCTTCAAAATTTATTGAGGACACACTATTGGAAACGGACAAGGACATCTAATCAGCTTGCTCTATCAAGCCATTAATAAAGGAGAAAGCATTCCTTGATAACAAATTACGCTAATCTCGCCATGCTGTGTAAATGCAAATGTTCGGGAAATCAGATTTCTAAAAGCATGAAATTAAACGAAGATAAGAATATAGGAAGGTTGTAAATTTTTTTATTATTAATGTAATCGACAATGTTAATGGATTTCAATTTTTTGGTCAACTAATGTAATATGCATGTATGTTATGAAGTTTCATTAAATATTGTCAAAACAAGGAAGTACTTCTGGCTATGTCTCGATTTCAAAATAAATATTAGAGCCCACTGAAATATGAGTATTTTTTTAAAACTCATTCAGATCCCATAAAATGAAAAAGTAACTATGCTTTGGTTCAACCTTCTAGGTAGCTATATGAATGTCAGTTTTGCGCACTGTCCAATGAATAAAGAGAGGCACTTTTCGGACAATACCTGACTAAAGCTAGTTGTCAACGAATGACATAGGGAACAGTACACAGTTAGGTGATTACTAGGCCTATGAAGATTTTATAAATATATGCCCTGAAATACAAGTGCTTTTTTTTTTTTTTTTTTTTTTTTTTTTTTTAATGCTGCTGTTTACCCTTATTGTACCATAAAAACGTAAATAATTCCGTAATTAATTATTTTGTGTGACATTAAATTTTTTTGATGTTTGCTAATGTTGGGAAAATACTTCTGACTTAGATCATGAAAAGTATTTGATCTGATTCTTTTTTCCCCCTTAAAATATACAGACTGTATTTAAAAAAAATGATACAGTCGGGGGGAAAAAATTAGGTTCTCCAAGGATGTGGGTATGTGGTACCAAATTAAAGCCAAGAGATTTTTCTTGCTGATGCACTGTTTCAAATAATGTCCTTTTGTAGAACAAAATTTATGCTAATTTTTGTGTGAAGACATAACAAATAACCCTACACAAATCCATTGTTCGTTTACGTTCATTTTGGCGGCTTATGTTCGAAACCCACACAAAGGCATGACAAGGCGTGCGTAAAATGATTTTATTTTTTTTTTTTATTATTATTGATTGTAGAAAACTATTCATATCTTAAGATCTACAGCACCAAATAAGATGAAAAATTGCAGAAGAAAACTTATTTTTCCTGCTTTATGGAAATATCAAGCATTACCAGGTTGTGACGGGGAGGTCCATGAGGCCGAGCGTCCACGAGGCCGATGGCGCACGAGGCCGAGGGTCCATGAGGCCGAGTATTTTCCCACGAGGCCGAGGGTCCACTAGACCGAAAGTCCACGAGGCCAAGTATTTTTTTTTTCCACGGGGCCGAGGGCCTACGAGGCCGAGGGTTAACGAGGCCGATTTTTGTCATATTGTATTTTGCAATAGGGTACATGCAAGTAATATGGGCTCGCAGGTAATATGAGCCACCTCAAGCAAATCATGTCGTGACCTTCGATCGGTGACCGGTGACCGGTTTGAGCGCCATAATGTTGTTTATATGAACTGTATACGAAAATCTATCGTCGTGAGAGTATCTGATGCCGAAATTTCTCTGAGAAAATTGCTGAAAACCAACAAGGTAGGTAAAATTTACGGCATTTCTTTTACCCTGATGTAAAATTTGATATTTCACAGAAAGTGATGGTGAAAGAGTGTTTGAGGGGGTAACCTCAATTGTTTGTAAATTTAGTAAGCTTATAGTTTCATTTTTCATCATATTAGCGTGTATACAATGAAGATCAATTTGTTGTAGTGAAGGGGTGCAATGTGGCATCGAATGCTTGCCTGACATAGCAACATTAGTGCAGGTAATATGGGCAGTCCAAAATGGCGGAAATGATTCTGGTACATAGTATTGGGATGAGGCATCCATCTCTTTGCTACGATTTGTTGGGGGTATATTCACAATATATAATTAATATAAATAACTTATTGTAGGCCTATATTGATTTGTATAATGAAAATAATATTTAAATAATATACAAAATACAAAAGAATTCAATGTATAGTCAAAGTATTTACTAAAGGGTCTTATAATTTTAAATGATATCTTAAAGTTAATGATTTTCAACATTTTAAGCAAATACCAGACATAGTAGAGTCATTGAAGTTTTTAAAAAATACATTTAATACATATGCCCATATTACCTCAACATGCAGGTAATATGGGCACTTTGGTGATGACGTCAACATTTGAATATTGCAGACAGGAGGGTTGGTGATAATTGTTTGATTAGGCTGTGTGTCATTTTGTAATTTTATGCAAATTAGGCAAATGAGCTTAGGGGGCCCATTTTACCGTTTTTTTTTATTAAAAAAAAGAAAAAGAAGTACATTGCTGACGAAAAAAATAAGGAAAAATGTTAAAACTAAAGTTTCAAAATGTCACAAACATAACATTGCCCTGATTTACGAAAGCCGTAACAAATTAATTTCCGTTGTTATCATCCGCAACTTATAAGATAATAGGCATCATTAGAGGGTATGCTTAGCGGAAACTTTACCATGTACGAAAATATACTATATGAAAAATAATCGGCCTCGTAGACCCTCGACATCGTGGGAAAAATACTCGGCTTCGAGGAAAAATACTCGGCCTCGTGGACCCTCAACTTCGTGGGAAGACCCCGTTGTGACTAATCTTCATACAATACAAAAATGTTTTCCAACTGAACCATTTTATTTGATACAGAATGTATACCTATGTAGTAGTAATGATAAACCGAGGTGAAGAATATGCGGGCAAACAAACACGGAAATACTTTTCGTCTTGTCTCATTCCTTATTTAGTAACACAGTTTAGTATTTATTTTACTGCAACATTTAAGAATGGGTTCCAAAAAAAATACATCCGCGTCTATTCTGGAATACTGTTTATGAATACTTAAGTATCTAGGCGACCGACACAAAGCCATTATAAACAATTATGGGTTGCCTTCCGTCCACAGTCAAAGCAAAGACTCGAGAAGTTGGTTTACCTTCCATTTTACTTCATAACAGTGGCGTATCTAGGGGGGGGGGGCAAGGGGGGCACGTGCCCCGGGCGGAGCTTCAGGGGGGCGCAAAAAAAAAGAAAAGGAAAAAAAAAAGAAGAAAAAGAAAGGAAAGAAAAAGAAGGAGAAGAAAAAGGAGATCGGTGATCCACAGTGAATATTGGGGCCATGTTTCCTTCCATTATTAATTTTGGCGCGCCCTAAATAGCACCACTAAGTTTAACTTTTTGGCGCCCAAAAGTTCCTAGTCATATTTTAGGTTTAGTACCTTCTATCTTTGTTTCGTGTCAATTTTGCGCCTCCTGTATAGGCCTATATCGAAGCCCTTAACTTAGCGCCCCTCTATAAAGGTTAAGATCACTTGTCCTCCTAGTCCTATAATTTTAAGACCAATTTGACATCCCCTGAGTTTAATTTGGAGACTCCTTTAAATAGTTTAAGATCAATATGGCCCCTCAAATCTTAAAAGCAACCCCCCTCCCCCTTCGCTTCAGATAAGCATCAAGGTCCCTCTCAATAAAATGATTTTTTTTTTTCTGTCTATGCTTTTTCTCGCTGCCTTTTACTCCCTTTTTTGTTCTTCATTGTCAATTGTCTTTGTTTCCGTATTTTATGACCATTCGGTATGAAGGCCTGCTCCTTGCAAAGTTTATTCAAGTTTAGAAAGCTCTAGATTTTTTTTTGCTCGCGCTTCGCGCTCGCATTATATTATATGTTTCAAAATCATTTGAGGAGGATCAACAAAAAAAGGTTTAAAATTATTATTTTCTACTTTTAAAAAAATCCGATGTACAACTCCCAAAACAATTTGTGCAATAGGCCTTTTGACACCCCGGAGGTAAGGCTTTTTAAAATTTTTATTTATTTATTTTTTTTATTATTGTACCTTCGTTGATAACGAAATCTGTATTCATGATTCTTAAATGCAAGATTCAAGTAATGCAAGAACTCAAAATTTTCCGCTCGCGCTTCGCGCTCGCATTAAATTTAAATATATGCAGAGGAAATAAGAAAAAATTGATAAGCTACGTGTACGTATGGACAGCAAATCATCCCCAGGTCTGGACACATTTTAATATGCCACTGGTACAATAAACTAAAACAAATCGTTGAGCAGAACTGAAGTTGACGGGGGGGGGGGCGCAAAGTCAACATTTGCCCCGGGCGCACTTGACCCTAGATACGCCACTGCTTCATAAATTCTGAAGTTTAGTCTAAAAATCATATCGTTCATCAGATTTTAAAGATAGATCCGTGACTCTGCTAAAATCACAAGTTCATGTCTGGGAAATGAGACTTCTGTGCCCTGTAACACAAAGACTTACGATCGATAAAAAGTTATGATTTATTTTTCTGTCTCGGTAGCCTCATCATCTACAGGGTGCTCCAAAGTTGATGATTTTAATCCTAATCATAACCTAATTCTAATCCATGTCTGTACCTGCGTTCCATGCAAATAAGGTTACCAAGATCAAATCGATCGTAACTTTTTATCAATCGTACGTCTTTGTGTTACATGGCACAGAGAACAGGAAGAAAGTATTGTGTTATCAGAGAACGTGACGTGTTAAGGGTGTTGAGTCATCGACGTGCTTTGGGAATTCCCCCTGAATCTAGGGGACTTGCGATTCAGGTCACCAAAGAGTAAGTAAGCATATAAGGTGATACGCATGGGTACCACTGCCTCCCCACCCCCTCCCTCCCCTTGCATTCGTTTTTTGTTTAACCTTAAAAGACACAGAGGGGCACAATGTAGGTCTATCCTCCTGCAACATTTTCATAATGGTTATATCGCATATGCGCTTTAATTTTCAACATAATTCGATGGATGCTCCTAAAATCTATTGACGAACATGTTAATACATAATTTACGAGAGTATGACAATGCCGTATTGCCATAGCAACCACAAATTGGCAACCATTTCAATCAAATCTTGGGTGATATTCTATATGAGTTTCCATAAACGATTATGGAATTATCAATGGGGTTGGGGAACAAATACAACAATCGAAACTAAATGCTAATTTTTCTTCTTTATTTTTATTTGTGTAGATATGTGAGAAATGGCACCGATTATAAAATATAGAAAACAGTAGTTTTATCACATTTCTCACACGGAAAATATTATATTTCATCATAGTTATTTTGATAATGGCACCTGAAACTATTCGTTGTTTGTCCTCTTGCTGAGTTGTTTGAACTAGCCGTAACTGGGCAGGAACAGTTTCAAAGGGGTTAATTGGGAACGTTACTTTTCCAGGTAGTTTCGTCAGTGGAGGAAGGGGGTAGGGGTCATAGTCATGATAGTTCCTTATAGTAAATAGTGGTAGTATTTTAAGAGTTGTGATTGGTTGAAATGATGTCACGTGTCATTCACGTTTTTGTTATATTGAACGGTTTTAGCGCGTGATAACAGTAAAATGGTGCGCACAACAATAGATACGCGGAGCAACAATATACGTCACAATAGCTTAATTAGCACCAAAAGTTTGACAAACATTGACAAAGATAAAACCAGATTAGGCAAGGTCAAAGATTTAGGGGTCTATTTACTATAATAAATAGTGCATGCTCTATTAATGCAACATTACTGACTATGTGAACTCCAAATACTAAATTATCCCTCGTGCACATCTGTTTCAACTCGGCCTACGGCCTCGGTGAAATAAATGTGCCCTCGGGATAATTTAGTATTTGTCGTGCACATAATCTAGTATGTTGCATTGTAGAGCATGCACTATTTATATAATATAACATAAGACTGATATGATGTTTTCAAAGGTTCCTCAGTCCTACTTCAAAATGAACTCTGCTTACGACCTAGACCAGGCTCTGGTCGTTTGAAACTTTCACCTTTCTCTATTGACTCTACTTCTCACCATTTCTCTCTCCATTGCAAATCCACTTCCCCAAACCAACCATCATGGTTGGCATGCTGAGGGTCCCTGTACATGTGTGGTGTTTTGAGGGTTGATGAGAAAATACAGGATGGTCCAGGCAATGGACTAGTTACGACCTGGTCAAAACCTTTGAGGAACACCAGGGAATGATCGATTCTAAAAAAAAAAAATTGCCGTCCTCTCTTTCGTTTACCATACGCCATTCCTGACATCAAGTCGTGCTCGGTCTTGGCAGCTCGCAAAACATGTCCGAAGTAGCGAAGCTTAAGTTGGTCAATGTGCTCCAACAATCTCCAGTTGGTACCTATCCTGTTGAGCACATATTCATTGGTTTTCCTCTCTGTCCAGCTGATCCGAAGCAAACGCTTATATGCCCATAGTTCAAAGGCTTCGACGCTCTTTCTATCCGACTTCTTCATCGCCCAGGACTCACAACCGTATCTTAACAATCGGATCTTTGTAGTTCTGTTGATAGACTTGTCTTTCCATATTGTAGATAGCGATACAGTTGCATTCCTTGCGATGGCAAGTCTCCGCTTGAGTTCTGGGCTGAAGAAAAGAAAATCGGACTAATAATAAATAAAAAAGTTATGAATATCTTTACGATGCACAAAAAAAATGATCGCTATACCAAATTTGCAACACAGTCACAAAGCTGTGATGTCATAGGGACACAACTTGCCATGCATTTTTTATATTGTTGTATGATAAATTTTCACTTTATTTGTTAAGAAACTGTTTTCATCATAACTTTGGCCAATATACAGTGCTGGCCAAAATTATTAGAACACCAAGTAAATCTAAATGATTTTAGTTGTTTTCATTCAGTTGACCATTTAAATACCTTTAAAATGCCTGGAATGTCTACAAAAGTCGTTATTATACTTTTAGAAAATAAATAACATAGTCATGCGTTTGGAACTCGCCCAAACTCGCCCCCAAATCGCCTTTTTTGTGTGTTATGCTACCAATTGTAAAATCTAAAAAAAATCTTGCCCATATCAGGATCAAAGTGTCATAACATTAAAAATATCAAGTCTCTCCCTACAAAAGTATACATTTCCTGAAAGGAAATGTCATGAGAATGTCAAAATGTTATTCACAATACGATAGGGTGAAGTAGTAACATGTTCTGTGGGAATTTTTTTAAATTATTTGTGAGGGGCCCCAAATTTTTAATTTAGAGCCCCCATTTAAGTCCCTTTTCCTCTGACCCTTAATATTTCAACATATTTGAATTGCTCATGAAATTTCCTTTGAAAATATACATTTACAAAGAGTGTCTTCATTTAATGAAAAATAGTCTTAACCTTCAATGGGCATGGTTATTTTGGTCATCTCACCACCAAGGGAGGGGGTGAATCCACACCTCCCCATTTGACCAAATTTTCTGAAACTTGGCAGGTATTTGAGGTAAATTAAAATAAATAAGACTGCTAAGTTATACTTCTACCTTAAATACTTTTTGAGCAATCGGCATATGTAATTGGCATTTTACTTCTTTTTTTTTTTTTTTTGCATTTGGACTACATGTTTAATACACAGGTCTATGGGGAAACCAAAAGCGCATAGCGCAACTATTTTTAATGTTGCGCATTACCAGATGGTCGAAACTATACAAATTTGGTATGAAATATACGTAAGACCCTATGCTTAAAGAATCTATGAGAAGAAATAAAAATTCAATTCGAATAAAATATGTGTTTGTCAGTCAAGAAAATTTCTATGAATCAATATAAGTCAGTTTCAGAGTTATAACATATCTGATCGCAGAGAAATTCAATTTTTTTTTTGTATGAGGGTCAAAACGAGCTCCTCTGAAAAAAACGAGAAAATCCGAGACATTATTGTGACGTAAACCCGCAGACCGGCGCAATAGAGCGTCGTCTGCTATAATAGCAGACGACGTCAAGTGGCGATTACAAACGTATACACCGCACCGTCGCACCTCAACCCTCGCGCGATCACAGATTTTTCAAGAAGGTCGGGCATGCAGCGCAGATCAATAGTTTTCACCCTTAAAATTTTTAATTTCTCATTTAACCTTGATTAATTTTGAATAGAATACATTGCACTTGTTGTGTATCTATACAAAACAAGTTCATGATATTTTAGAGTAAGATATCAGCCTCCAATATAGCAGTAAGAAAATATCTGACAGCCGCAGTGTATCTCTAAAAAGTACGGTAAATGTAATTTTCACATCGAACCCGGCCTGGCGCATGTCGTCAACAAAATTATAGCAATAAAAAGTGTTATAAAACCACAAGATATTATGATGTCAAGAATTAGCAACAAATCTCACGAGACGTCACGACGTTCAGGTCCTTTAGAATTTTACAGAAGCGAATAAAAAAAAAATAGAAAGAAGTTGGAATTTTATTTTAGTTATGCTGCAGTCACACAGACACTTACGTATAGTTACGTTTCTTGTTGTTTAAATCTTATTTCATTTTCTATTCTATCATTTCTTATGTATTTCTTTGTTTTATTGAATGAACGAAATTATCACTATTTCCAATCCTGACTATGACGGGAAGGCATTTGTGGGGATCAGTAGAAAAGAAAATGATTTTTGGACGCAACCGACCGTAACTTTACGTAAGTGTCTGTGTGACTGTAGCATTACGGTACGCTTTGCTTTGCCGATCTACATCTCAGTGCAGTTGAAGCACTTCGAGTGTTTTTTCTGTTATTACACTGTTAAGTTGTCTCCAAAATTACCGAATGAAATCCCGAACTTCGTACTGATTTGATTGTGAGGATATACGGGATTATTTTTGACGGCTCATTTCCATACCTTTGAGACTATAGTATAGTTCAAATAATTTTGTATACGTATCATATTTTAATAAGGTAGTTTTCCGTGACGTAGTGATCACGACACCTTGTCTCTCACGAAACAGCTTCTTTTTTTTTTCAATTCAGTCCTATCTGTACTGTTCCGTGTTTGTTGTGTATCATAGGGGAGACCGGGGATGGACGTTACAAAATTCACATTTTCGGCCAGATAATTCTAATGAAAGTACTCACACACTCCATTTTGGGTCTGTAGTTAGCCTATTATGTTGGCTAAAACCTGGGGTACATAAAACTTAAAAACATGTAAACACTAATTAACTACAGCTTAATTAATGAAGATGTTTTTTTTTTGTAACAACCTACCCCGTATACGGGGTAAGTTGTTACACCATACGGGGTAAATTGTTGCTATATGTAGACATACGGGGTAATTTGCTACAATGTGTAAATCTCTTATACCATACTTTTGTTTCAACTTTCCAGTTTCTTGGTATCGTTAACAGTAGATCAAGTAGAGCTCTAGAATAGACTAAAGTAATAATAGAAATATCAAAATATTAACACCTGAAACACCTGAACAAAATTACTTTACATGAGTAATGTAATTGGGGTAGGTTGTTACATCGACATGGGGTAGGTTGTTGTAACAACCTACCCCATGGATGATTTTACACATAAAATCAACTGTAGCACAGCCTTTAGGCAGAATTACAAGGCATGGCTCAGGGGTATATTAGTGACATACATGTACTATATTAACAATACAAGACTGTCATCATGTGCCTTCAGTTGTAAGAACTATTACAAATCTTAATTTTTGTCAAAAATTCACTTGGAACGGTAAAAATGGTTTTTGTTGATTTACTTTTTAATAAAACGGAGAAACCTCACGACCGGTAGTTCACCTCAGCTATGTGTAGGCTGTATATAGATGCCAGTTAGCACGAACTCTCTTGTTCCAACTTAGCACACTGAGAATTGTAACAACTGACCCGTGTAACTTCCATCCCCGGTCTCCCCTACTTTTCAGACAAAAAAAATTGACCGGTGTTCATGTACATGTTTGTCTATATCATCTTTATGATACGGCAGCGTCGATATCGGGAATAGTGTTGTGGAGAATAAGTAGGTAGGCTACTTGCACTTTTCTGTCTTCAATTTTATATTCACTTTTATGACATGGAAACTCTGATATCGGGAATATTGTTTGAATGAAAATCTGATTTTTATCAATGACAATTGTCGGGTGACTCGGGTCCAAAAATGAGACCAAATCGTGTATATTTTCTTCCAGTTGCAGATAAAATTTAAATGAGAGAGAGAGAGAGAGAAAAAATACCATTTTGGATGGGGATTTTGGTGGAAGCTTGACATTTTTTTTTTTTTTTTAAACTAGAAGACTGATTATTCTAAGTCATTGACGCATTGCTGGAAGCGTTAACCCCTGTACAAAAGCCATTTACTTCTTAATTGTAAGTTCACCACTCCCCCCCCCCCCCATCAACAAACAAACTTTCGGTTTAACCCATTTACTTAAAATATGCCATATGGTCCCTGGTGACATAGGCCAATTTGTAATGATCTTTGAAGTCATCATTTCAAAACCGTAATTCAGTTGTTTTTTAAGTCATGAAAGCTCATGGCACACAAACGATATCTTTAATCTTATTTCGACAAATGAACTAGGGCATTGATAATCCCATAGACTTTGTGCAGGTTCAGGTGTTCTAATAATTTTGGCCACCACTGTATACTGATGGCAATATGCTATTGCTTCTATACATATATTATAAAATCAGCACCCCATTTAGAAATACAAGAAACAAAGATGTTAAGTAAGTTTTCAGTATAGAAAAAAAATATTAATGAATGTTGAATTTCATGAAAGATATCACTTTTCTTTTGAAATGTCATTATATTTCTCATTTTATGAAAATGCATAGATGCAATAACATATTGTCATCAATATATCTTGACCAAAGTTATGAGGAAAACAGTTTCTTAACAAATAAAGTGAAAATTTATCATAAAGCAATATAGCAAATGCATGGCAAGTTCTGCCCCTATGACATCACAGGTGTTTCCAATTTGGTATAGCGATCAATTTTTTGTGCATCATAAAGATATTCATAACTTTTTTATTATAAGTACGATTTTCTTCAAACTTGTTTTAATCTGTTTTCTAATTTTCTACTTCTTATAAAAGCAACTTATTTTGGGTCCAGACCTTCCATTTAAGTTCAAAAACTTTCTTTCTGTATATGAAGTATAATTCCTACAAGAACAACCACAAAGTAATTGTCTCAACAATACAGTTATAATTAAATCTACTAAATGTGCTAAAAAAATCAGCAAACTTTCACCGTATAATATACTGATATATTGAATGCAACATTAGGTGCGACATGCAGACAATGTAGACTGATTGGATATATAGGTACCAGGATATGGCCCGATTTCTAAATGTGGAGGGGTGCATTCTGAAGTGCGTCATCCTATATACCAGTATATTCAGATTTTCCCATCAGTACTATATCAAATACATAATTTTAAAACCTAAAGTCAACTTACAATATTAACTATCCCACATTTAAAGCGATTGGCAATTTAATATGTTAAATTAATTGGTTAAATTTGGTTTTAAGGACTCCTACAAGCTGGAGTTTGTATTTTTAGAAAAAATAAAGTAAAATGCAAAAGCACGTCACTGAAAAGTTTCATCAAAATGGGATGAGAAATAGCAAAGTTAAGAACTTCTTGGGTTTTGAATATTTTTTTGGAAATAGTTCTTTGCATAACCTCATGCATATTTCATGAGTAAGCTGATGATGTCACAGCCACACTACTTCCTTTGTATTTTCTTATATGAAATATCAATTATCCAGATTTTCTGCCCCAAGGACTTAAAAACAGGGATAACTCCTTGTTGAATGTTCAAGGTCACAAGTATGACAAAATGCGATGAATAGGATTTCATATAAATAAATACACAAGAAGTAGTGGGACTGTGATATCATCCGTTTGTTATTTTAAATACTCATGAGACAATGCCAAGAACCGTTTTACGAAAAAAAAATATCAAAACATAAACTCTTCGAGCCGGATGAGCTAAAAATGCATAACTTTGTAATTTTTCATCCGATTTTGAGGAACTTTTAAAAGTTGTACTTGTACTTGTACAAATTTTACTTTACTTTGCAAAACATTTCAATTTCAGCCTGGAGTCCTCCTTTAAAGAAAGTATCACTTGCTATTCTATTCATTCTATCCTTTTTTGCAGGTTCTATGCTCTTCGGGTATTTCTCAAGGCAATCATCCTCGTGAGTATTGGTATTTCTTGTGCTAGAACTAAAACTATTTGCAGTGTGAAAATGCTATATGATAGTCTGCTAGCCTAATACCAATAACTAAGAGCTAACTATAAAACTATCAAATCTATCTTAGATCAGTCAATGTCGTTAAAGAATAATTGGTTCTTAAATGGTTGTGATTTTTGAAGTTCATTATCGATAGGAAATTAAGGTGTATAACGTTACTTGTACTGTGGAGCATATTTTTTATATTTGGGAAATGTTAGGGACAATTATTCTTGTGCTTTAGTCAAAGAACTATGTAAATAATTTTATGAGTGTTTTATTATTCTTATCATTATTCTCTTGAATTCCCTTCCGTATCATTCCCTGTAAGTTCTATTTCGTCCTGATCTCATCCTATTTAGAAACAACGTTAGAAGTTGGACCGTGGACTAAGCAATTCACATTTCGGTTTATAGAACTCAAAGCATTCTTCAGGCCGACAATCCAAATTACACCCAAGACTGACGAAGAAACATTAATAAGAATACCATGTAGGAACATTCATCGCGAAATAGTACCATTGGAAAGCACAATTATTTCGGTAAAAGGCTGTGATGTGGTTCATATTTTCTCTACTGCTGACATCACCGTCCATGGCATGGTCTCCAGCAGTATTGGTTTCACGGGAGGGTTCCTAGCCTTACCACACGATCAACTAGGCAACGAATATCTCATCGACTGCTATCAACCCAAAGATCGGAGTGCACAGGTAGCTATATCGGCCGTTAATAATGACACAACCGTATATATTGATTGTGCAAGTAATTGCACTTTTAACAACAGGAGCTTTTGTGGTCCTATTAAATTAGGAGCTGGTGAATCTGGAATCTTGAAAAATTATGATAATGAAACCGAAATTACTGGAACTTACATTCGATCGAACAAACCAATCTCTGTTGTTGTAGGAGCTGCAAATGTTTACATTCCCAGAAAACATGAGACACATGGCTTTATTTTGGAACAGTTGTTACCGATCTCATCGTGGGGTCACGTTCATATTGTTCCATCGTTGGAAGAAATGCCCAACGGCTGGATGTTACGCATCTTGGCAATTCATGACAGCACTAGCATTGCGATCACGGGATGTGGAGACGATCCATCAAGGTCAACAATGCTGCAGTCTAAAGAATACACAAATATCACTGTCAATAGACAGACGACAAATCTCTGTATCGTTCATGCAAACCAACCTGTTCAAGTTATGCAGTATATTGCAAGCTCCAGTGACAATCAGTTCGGAGACCCAAGCATGAACATCATTCCCCCGGTTATCGATTACCATGGTAACACAACATTTGTTATCGGTGAAGCGAATAATATTCGATACTTTGCTGATGTTGTAATTTCGGGCAAAGAAAGGAATTTGTTACACATTAATGGTTCTTCGGTCCCAGCGAGTTACCGGAACTGTACGAACTCCACCAAAAACAATCGTACCTTCTGTCATTTGTCAATCGAACTGGAAAATGGAAAGTACCATATAACGCATCAACATCAATCCGGTAGATTCTGGGTCAGAATTTATACACTTCACAATACCGTTGGTGCTGCAATGTCGGTAGATCTACACATTGCTCATGTTGAAGGTGAGTCGCACCTTATAATGATACTGCGTAATTTAGATTTGACTCGTATGTTCTAGGACAACTCCCCGGGGAAACTTTCACCTTAAAAGTCCCAAGAGGATGCTGCCATCCGGAGGGAAGGTTACCCAGAGAACATCTCCCACAACTCCTCAAGGGTCATTTGGGTAACGGTGCTCCTGGTAAGGTGTCCTTTGGGCGACTTGCTCTCCGCGGGATTTCTAAACTGGGGAAATTGTTGTCGTAAGTGTCGCAGTCTAATAGTCGTATCACTTGACTGGGGATGCAAAGGTCGCGAGTTCGATTCCCGGCACCGGCACTTATGTCCACTCTACGCAGGTGCAAATAGGTCCCGGTAGGAAGCGATTCCTAAGCGGTGAGCGCCTTTTGGGGTAGCCTATCTACGCCGGGTAGTTTTGCACTAAAGAAGCGCTTAAAAACACAAAGGTGGATATATGTATTAGATTAAATGGTGGCTAGAGCCACCATTGATATAGTCGAATAATTAAATGATACCCTCAGATTAACATACCACTTGACTAATCGTGGGTTCCTTTATGTGGGGGAAATGCCATTGTGTGATTTTAGAATTGGCACTTACTCGATAAAAGTTGATCCCAGTGTAACCGCTCTGTTTTATGCGTACGGCTTCGATATCCTACTCTTTAGGCTGGTAAAATGTTTTATACTAGACTTGTTTTTTGTGTCTTTAGGTCATTTCTCCTAAATGAGGTGCCCTAACAGGGCAGAAATTAATCTTTTATCAATGTGATTTTTTTTTTCATCTTTCAAGTTCAGTTACAGGGGAGGGTCCACGAGGCTGATGAATTTCCATGTGGCTGAGGATCCACGAGAGGCCCCAGGTCACTTGGGGAGATGCAGTGCGTTGCGTTAAGTTGGCAATTTTCAATCAGGTTGATTACATATTACAAGTGACATGGGGGTGCCGGACTAAACAAAATAAATAAACGAAGAAAAAAAAGAGTGTTTATGTATAAAAGTTGATCATTAAAGAAGGGAGAGAGGGGGCCGGGGGCTTTGTAAATAATATAGCCCCGAACCCCTCACGCTCCTTCTCTGGATCTCAACATTTTAACATCATTTTTTATTGTGGAACAGGCCCCATGTCACTTGGGGAGATGCAGTGCGTTATTTCGAATAAGGTTGATTACAGGTCGCTAGAAATATGCAATGTCAAAGGAATCTCAGGGTTCATTTTCAACTCTCGGAAATGGTTCGAAACCTTTCCCGACTCTGCAACTTAACCCTAAAAAGACTGGGCTATTTTGACACACATTAAGACTGGGGGGGGCTCATTCAGCCCCCCCCCCCAAGATCTCGGCAGTTGAGCGCGCGATCGCGCCGAAAATTGGCACGCGCGTTACCAACGGCATCCTCTCCGAGACTGAAGAGTCATATTCTCCGAAAAATTTCATTACTAATTAATTATGCTAATTTATGCATAAAATCAAAGATTTGCTCTAATTTAATAAAGCCCTAAAAGTGCTAATTTTTGGTTTGCAGGCTCTTTGTAGGCTTCTGGTGAAATGAGTGTTTAAAAAAAGTCTGTATCAAGATTTTGTTTCTTATGTATTCTATTGTTTATAAAATTTCTTATGTATTTTTTTTGTTTTTCGACTTTTTTTTTTTATTGTTTTTTCAATGGAAATCATTGGTAACACTATTTCAATCATAAACAACCTTAAATTAATTTTATTTTAATCATTAAAAGAGAAAATAATGATACATTTATGAATTTTGGCTAAAAACACAATTTGCATTGGATTTGTACACAAAATCACGTATATGAGCAATTTTGGGTCTGACGCACGGTTAATGTTACGTAATTTCGAAACCGCTAACCCGGGCATCACGAATTTGGTCTCAAAAGTTGCGCAAGAGTTGAAAGAAAATAGTCACGAAGTTTCGGCGAATTTTTTTGCCGCGTTGTGAAGTTATCGCGAAAAATGTTGAGGGGGGGGCTGAATGAGCCCCCCCCCCCCAGTCTTTTTAGGGTTAAGGTATACTAACGTAATGTTAGCCCAGAATGATAATTTCAGTGCAACCTTTCAGAACCCCCCAAGTGACATGGGGCGTCAAGAGGTCGAGAATTTTCCTAAGGCTGGGTTCACATAGAGCTATACGGCTCGTTTTTGCGAGGGCACGCGAATAGCCGAAATCGAACATGCCACATTCCCGTGTCAAGCAATACGATTTCAAAATACCGGTTCACATCGGGCGGCACTGCTCAAAAAGTGCATAAAATTATAGCTGCATTTTGTGTAGTACACGGGAATCGCGCATGTTCGATTTTTTTCTGCGTATACCGCCATTCATTTACAATTCGTGTGTTCATATGTTCTGAATTTGCCCTATTTTGATTTATTAACTCTTTTCCTCCTCATATTAGCCTCCTCAGCGTCGGATGGGAGGAGGAAAGCCGAAATTTCTTCGTTTGAAAATTCCATGACATCGGCGAAAAGTACGAAATAGGTAGCTATACTCGTATAGCGTTTGCCGAATACCGAATAGCGAATAGCGTATACCGTATACTTCTTTGTGAACCAAGCCTAATGCAGGTATCACATGGGCCGTGTTGGCCCACCGTTCGCCACCGTTCTGGCCAAATTTCTGCACACGGCGGAAAACGGTGAGGCACACGGTGAAGCAGTTGAAGCCCGTCCAACACGTTCATTGGAGCTCGCTGGGCACCCGTTCCCGAGATGATTTTTAAGAACGGCTGAACTCTTTCTGGGTTATGACTGGGTATTTCAAAACGGTCCTAAACCGGACCAGTCGTTAAAAGGGCGGTAAAATAACTGAATGAGAACGCCACACCCGTTTCACGCCCGTTTTCAGGGCGGAGATGGACCGTGGTGAGGTCGGGCAACATGAATCAATCACCCCCCCCCCTTTTTTTCAGCATCAAGAACGCCCCCTCGTGACTGCACTTGCCAACTCCTAGTACATGGAAACTGTACGTGAAAAGTTCATTTTTGAATCGGCTGTCCCCTTGATTGTTTATAAATAAGATCAATCAATAAGTGAATGAAGTTAAAAACTAATACAAAGAGTAAAATTTTACCAAAAAAAAAGAGTATTATATACCATGAGGAATAACTCAAATGACATAAACAGGGATATGATTATAAACTTTCTTGGGGGTAGTTTATTCGAAAGTAATATATTTTTAAAAGCCGGGGAGCCCATATTATGTCGCATTAATTTAATTTACTTTAAGCCCCTGTTTCTGTTTTCATACGAATTCAGTTCTTATTTAATCATTTACTCTTTGTAAAAGATTTATATACAATATCGCATTTGCTCAGTTTGCAATTGTCCTACTTAATATATTTTCTATCTAAGGGTTCTGAAAAGACAGGAAAACCTCAAAGGATTTTTTTCTAGAAACTTTTCTTAATTTTGAAATAATATTAATATTATTTTGTATGAACATATTAATAGGGGTCTGCGTTTTGGTCTTTGGCCGTCCGAAATCCAATCATTATTCAAACAACAACCATGGGGTAGGGGTCGTTCCACACGGGTCACGCCATCTATTCATGTACATGTACATGTATATTTTATTGTTTATTTATTCTGGGGAAGGTGCGGGCGATAAAGGGGGTAAAGTCCCCCTAATTCACAATTTTAGGGACTTTTTTCTTAAATTATTGGTCGGAAATGCCTGGGTAGGTTTTTTACTGTATCTCCGATTCTGTGTAGGCTTTCTTGAAAAGTGGTTCAATTTTGGTATGTTATTAACATAAATATATACCCTACTAAAATTAAATTTATTACATGAATTATATACAGTCTGTTATTTATAATATTTATAATTAATATGACAAACAAAACTGCTTTCATTTGGCAATCTTAAAAGCGGTTTCTCAGATTTAAAATGCACTGGCATTATGCATGAATTTGTTTTAGTAAAAAACATTACATTATGTTATTGTCTTATAAAGTTCAGATTAATTTATTTAATCACATTTAAAGCACTCAACGGGGTCTCGTGTAAAACAATGAAAACTAAAAGTAAACACAGACTCATCCATGGATCATACAAAAAATGTCCAAATAGCAGAATTAGGAATGATGTGGACATTTTTCTTGGTGCTATTCTATAATGGGTTATAATTTGGTTAAAAAGAATATTGCAGTGAAACTGTTTACGACATATAAGTAGACAATTCATAATTATCATGATTGAAAAATAATAATAAAAAACTTGTATTATCATAACAATATTTCATTTTATATAATAAAATTTAAATATTTTAAAAGCATGAGAAATTTTCGCGGAGAAATGAAAATAATAAAATTATTTGATAAAATTAACACAATTTTTTTTAATGAAACGGGGATAAGTCTATACATGTAAATTGGACAAACGTATCGAACCAAACTATACTGGAGTCTATTAGGAAAGATGTCTAATGATTATTTCCAGAGCTGGTATTATGAAACCGTAGAAGCTAATGTCAAACAAAATGTTTGATGACTGAATATTAATCAAAGAATTGACACTAATATAGATTAAATGTCCATAAAAGGACCCGATTTTATATTCTTCTCCCCGACAATGACAATAAAAAACAATGAAGATTACAATATATCTTTTAAGAGCAGCACTATCATTCCTTTCTGGGCCTGTGAAGACAGCTATGAGATCGAGACCTTCGAAAGCAAAGGGCGCTTTGAAGACACCATATGCGTGATTTGAAGACACCATAAGGGTAGATCCGCCAGTCCAGTCCACCACCGTGCATGACCGCTTTGTGGACGGGCGTGAAGCGTTTGTTCCGTCCTTACACCATCCCCATACCGTCATCACAACGCCATTATACCGCCCTTACACCGGGTCTCCATCGACCGGTCCCTGCGGTTCATGCCCGGCGAGAATTTTGAGCTCAAAATTTTTGCTCAAAACATTCGCCGGGCATGAACCGAAGGCAAAATCCCGTGAACGTTTTCGCCGGGTCCACCGTGTACCATCACCGGGTATCCTCCGTGTCCCGCCGTTTGCATCAACCTGTCTCGCACGGTGGCAAAGGGTGAGTCACCCGGCGAAGAAAACAATTTTGTTTTTCTTATCAGGAAGCGGTGGGGCCGGTTGGCAAGCGGTAATCGCACGGACAAAAGGAAAGCGTGCACTACATATGAGGACGGTCAGCCCGGTACCAGGCTGGCTAGGACCTGGTATAAACCCGTTATAGAACTATACACCCCCGGTCAAAATGATGTAAAATGCAATGTGGCCGGTGCCGTTCTATTTACCCGGTACATGTGACACCACCTTTGCGAGGTATTTTCTTTCATTAGGATGTTTGTCTGCTGATAAAAGAAAATACGTGTGAGAAAAATCGGTCTCTTAGACCGTCAGACTCGTGCACCCTGGGTCTTGTGGACTCTGGTGCGAAGATCCCCTATTACAGACCACTATAACTGATATTTAATTACCCAAGTGTCATTTTGCATTATTTTACTAACAAATGGCTGCATCAAAGGAACACGATGAAAGAAGATTATTAATGATTGAGATTAGGTCAGGACAAGCGTATTTCTCGATTTCGTTTAGTTTTCCTGTGATACACAGAATATGCTCAGAAGTGAATTCTTTTTACCTTCATTCTTGTACTAGAACAACCATCAACCATTGGAACAATAACGGCTAGGAGATGTGAAGATGAATTAAAGAATTCGGTAAGCGCAGTTGCTACTGCTGTGCTTTTTTATTTTTTTTTATTTTGTGTGTGTGTCTTTGTTGTTGTTATTATATTTTTGCTCTTTTCAATTGTGTAGAGATGCAGTATAAGTATTATCGTAATAGTAGAGGCCACTATGTAATCTCGTGAGATTCTCGTGCCAAAAGCGATTTTATGAGCTAACTTTGTTAATTTGGGGGTGCTGAATCCAAAAAACTTTGGTACCAATTTTTTCGACCACGTCTTAGGCTGCCATTTTGAATTTCAAAATGGCCGCCATAGAAAATTGTATTTTGACCTATATCTTGTGAGATATTTAAGCTATATTGGTTTTCCTGACCTTAATTTGTCAATTTGGGGGTGCTGAATCCAAAAAACTTTGGTACCAATTTTTCCGACCATGTCTTAGGCCGCCATTTTGAATTTCAAAATGGCCGCCATAGAAAACTTAATTACCTATATCTTGTGAGATATTCAAGCCAAAGAGGTTTTCTTGACCTAATTTTGTCAATTTGGGGTTGCTGAATTAAAAAAACTTTGGTACCAATATTTCCGACCACGTCTTAGGCCGCCATTTTGAATTTCAAAATGGCCGTAGTAGAAAATGGAATTTGGGCTACATAGTACATGTATATTGTGATTCATTTTTTAAATTTGATTTTATAATCTGACTTTGTCAAATTTGGGGTGCTGAATCCAAAGAATGAGGTTCCATTTCTTTGTAATCACGTCTTCAGCTTTGAAATTCAAAATGGCCGCCATAGAAAATTACATTTTGACTTAAATTTTGTATGGTCTTGTACGTAGGGGCCTACATTGATAGGCTACCATTTTGAAGTTCAAAAGGGCTGACATGTACACGTAGCGTAACCTATTTTCATTCCTATATTTGGAAAGAAGTACCATATAATGGTAACATTTTAAGAATATTTTTAAAAAGATATTGTTTTCAAGTCCACCCCTGGCTGATGTCTGAAGCCTGCGTTGTTATTTTACATGCTCCTCTCCCGTTTCATAGACGCGGATTAAATTGAGGAAAAAACATTCCATCCCTCTAATGAATCGTTAAATGGAGGTCCTGTGTTGAGGAGAGTCACTACCTTTGCACGTTTAAGAACTCACTGCACTATTTGTATAGGGGAACCCATGGTGTAGTGGTCCCTGCACACCCCCTGCTTCCAATGTTTTATCTGGAGGATACACCTATGGGCCACAATGATGCAGTTCGCTCTTCGCCGCCTAGGCACAGGTGATGCCAAAGAAACAATAATAATATTCACTGACAGCGAAAAGGCTAAACTGCTTTTTTTTAATAGATAAATAAAAAAACAAAAACAAAAACAAAGCAAATGGTTGATTTGCAGTTTTCTTTATCTGGATTTTAAATTAGGAGGTGTAACAAGCACAGCTAGAGGAACGAAGCATTGATATAATCTAATAGGGAGGCTATGGAGAAGAATGGAAGAAATTAGTTGGATGGGGAGCAGATACTAAACAGAGTGGATGAAGAAAGAATTTAAACCGGACATCTTGGCACAATCAGTAAAGCATCTGCCTCATGAACGGGAGACCATGGGTTCGATCCCCGGTTGAGTTTATATACCAAAGATTTTAAAAACGGGACACATTGCCTTCTGGCCAGGTGCTCAGTATATGGAAATGGAGAGGGGTAATAATAGCGTTACAACCATGTATATTCTGCAGGGCCCACTGGGAGAACAATTGAAGTGGCTACCCTGGGTAAATCAGTTAATATTATATATTATATCAATTTTCAGAGGACAAATCTGGATCTTAAAAGTAGAAAATCTAGATGCACACATCACAAGAAAAGCAATTATGCTGAGAACATGGGAAAATTAAGCCCAATGGGAAAGGAATAAGTGTAAGCCAAGGATTTTCATTTGGTTTCTGACTTTGACAGGTGAAAAAAGGCATAAGAAATTGATATAAGAAGGTCCATGACAAAGTTTGAGAAACAAAGAATGGCTCTTTTGAAATTTGTACATGTTGTAGATTTTGAGCTACAAAGTTTGCTCTTTAGATGTTTGGAAGTACAGACAAAGGGTAGGAGGGAACCTTCTGCCCAAATATTTCACTTTTTCCTAAATAACTTTGTTTATTCATTTGGGTGGCTTTGCTTTGTTTGTCATAAACATTGTACTATAATATCATGGGTTGTTGCCAAAAATATCCTGGTTCAAGTATTCCTTTCAACCAACTGCAGAGTGTACAATACATGTACATGTATCTTTGAGCACTTTCGATTGTTTGGCAAATCATTTTCTAGTGCATGAAGCAAAGATAACCTGTGATACTTTATGTAGATGAAGGATCCATTGAACATTTCATTGTCAGTGTCTGAGAAACAAACACCCATATCTCTGGTGTTCCATGTTGCTCTAGAGGTACAAGAAGCATAAGGGTGGGCCTATTTGTTTCCTTATGTATGGCGGAGATGGGCCACTTTTGGATGAAACACATTTGACAAGTATATGAGTATTATGTTGAATTCCACAAAGTTTGTCTTCAAACTTTTGAGGAGCAGCAAAGTCTGAACAGTCAATCATGGATGGGAATTACTAAGGCATTAATGTTGCACACTTCAGGCTATTTCCAGTATCATCTCTATCAGATAGAAATGATAATGTAGTTTATTAATTGGGATCCTGGAAACTTTGAATGAGGTTGACCAAATCATAAACAAATAAGAAACCAACAGTTCCTCATTATGCGTTATATTGAGTAAAACATTACAATATAAAGTTCCCTGATAACTGTTGTTCCAGTGTTTATTCCATAACAAGTTTGTTAAGGGGATGCAAGTTTGGAGACCAGGCGGTTCCCTGTCTTTAGTACATTTAAACAGTTGATGAAGGCAATGTACTAGTATGGGTCTGGCGTACCTTGCACTGTCTTCATGGTGGTCTATACTTTATTAGAAACTTTGCTCTCTCGTCAAATGCTTTATAATTACATTTACATTTATCAAATGCACTATGCTTATAAATAGCACTGTACTGCTATCAAGTGGATTTAATTATATATTATTCATGCTCGTCTATCTGCATTACCTGTCTAAATAGCACATTGTTAACATCTTTGGTGCTATAGATATTCTCCAAATTTACATTTATAACATTGCAACTGAATTAGCATTTCATGTTTTTCTAGGTAGGCCATTTTGAATTCCCATGTGGTGGTCATCCTTACAGGTGCCAACCATTACAGGTCATTCGACCCCAAGGCTGAATGATTTAGATATGGTGGTCATTATGAATGTTAAGATAAAATAGATCATAATGACCGAAGAACATGTATCATAATGTGAACATCAAAATTATGTTTCTTTGTCCCACATTCAAACCGTCAAAAATGCCCTTATGAAAAAAATATAAGTTAAAATACAAATTTCTTGTATGGCGGCCATTTTTAAATTCAAAATGGCGGCCTAAGACGTAGAAAAAAATGGAACCAAAGTTTTTTTGATCCAGCACCCCCACATTGACAAAATTAGGAGAAGAAAACCACTTTGGCTTGAATATCTCACAAGATATAGGTAGTACAATTTTCTATGGCGGCCATTTTGAAATTCAAAATGGCGGCCTAAGACGTGGTCGGAAATATTGGTACCAGAGTTTTTTTAATTCAGCAACCCCAAATTGACAAAATTAGGTCAAGAAAACCTCTTTGGCTTGAATATCTCACAAGATATAGGTAATAAAGTTTTCTATGGCGGCCATTTTGAAATTCAAAATGGCTGCCTAAGACGTGGTCGGAAATATTGGTACCAAAGTTTTTTAGATTCAGCACCCCCAAATCAACAAAATTAGGTCAAGAAAACCAATTTGGCTTGAATATCTCACAAGATATAGGAAATACAATTTTCTATGGCGGCCATTTTGAAATTCAAAATGGCGGCCTAAGACATGGTCGGAAAAATTAGTACCAAAGTTTTTTGGATTCAGCAACCCCAAATTGACAAAGTAAGGTCAGGAAAACCAATATAGCTTAAATATCTCACAAGATATAGGTCAAAATACAATTTTTTATGGCGGCCATTTTGAAATTCAAAATGGCGGCCTAAGACGTGGTCGAAAAAATTGGTACCAAAGTTTTTTGGATTCAGCACCCCCAAATTGACAAAGTTAGCTCATAAAATCGCTTTTGGCACGAAAATCTCACGGGACTCAATTTTTGGACATAACAGACTCTACTATAATTAAAAGTCTAGACGTGGAATACGGTAAGATTCTGTAATGAATAGCTCATTTGAAAGGAGAAACCAACTTTCCCCTTATCGTTTTGCCTAGCCGTAAAGTTCGTGTTTATGGAATGGCGCAAGCTACGGCAACGAGATGGTAAATATACCACTCCAGTTTCAATCTTTTACATCTTATCTATTCTAAAGGCGCTGCGTTAGGGCAAAATACGACTCATTACTTTAAATCATTGTTGAACATGAATGTTGATGTCATTTTTTTTTAAATAGTTAAATCTTCCTCCCATGTACAAGTAATGTGCCATACATTAGAATATACTCGATACTTGATTTACATTTGGATGGTGAATGAATGAGTTCAATGCCTTAAATGTATAAAATATGCTCTTATTTTAGATAACCGACTTGGACACCAGATTCCCTAGCGACTTTCCAACTTATGCGGATGCTGACAAAGCTCTGGATTTCTTATCTACGTATCTCACCGATAGAGAAGACCTTGGATCCGTTAACGAAGCAGATGAGGCTTTCACGTTTTTCACGGGGTTGCTAAAACGCAATCCTCTTGGGAACGCAACTGTGAATGAAACAAAGTCATTCCTAAATGTAAGTGTATAAATAATTCACAATGATTTAGAAGGTAAATTCCTTTATTATAAAATGTACGAATTAAATCTTTAGGAATCCCCATCCAGACTTTTCAAGTGTGAGTGACAAGATATTGCCTTTGAATTTAATTGAATTACATTAGTTTTATTAATCTTCATTGTCGCAGCAGTAAGACCGAATTGTGACAAGTTTACAAACATCAAAAGTAGTAATTATTAAAAAATATTATTACAGTAACACATATCTCATGTCAACAAATAATATTCTAAATGTGACATAAGAATAATCATTATAACAAAAAAGAAAATCAGTTTTAGATCTTTGTAACAATGAGTTAAAAAAAAAGGTCAAATTACGAATTAATGATAATTGATATCATATAAGGCGATTTATGATAAAATTGTTTAAATTTAAGTATAAAGAAACAGTATATCTGCAAGATATGTTATTGTTTAAATGTTCTATGTATTGTCCCCTTCGTGATAATTCAATTTTATATCATTTATTGAGTTCACTCCAACCTTGTTTACACTTTAGAGATAATTTCGGGTAAACTGTAGAAAAGATGAACAAAATTAACGTAAGCTGTCCAATCACACTATTATCATTTAGGAAAAGCAATTGTATTAAGTCATAATGTGACCCAATATGTAGCCAAATCAGCTAAAATGTTCTGTGTGAAGTGCATGCGATTCTGAGCAAAATCGGGTAAATTTGTTATCATTTTCACATCGCACAATAATATTTAAGTGAATTGTTATCTCCCTTTTAATACCACTTTTGGACATTTCTCCACATTTCAATCTCATTACCAGGACAACATTTTCACTTTAGACCCTGCTTCTATATCGTAAAAAGAGATATTTGTGGACAATCGACCAGGATTTAAAAAAAAAAAAAAAAAAAAACCCATTACATCGCCTTTAGGCTCTGTTTCTTTAAAAAATATATAGTTGTTCTGATTAAACACTGGGTTGCATCGAGAAACAATGGAGGATTCCTATTTGTGCAGCACTTTACCAAAAATGGTAAAGGCAGAGATAGAATAGGGGAGACCGGGGATGGAAGTTACGAAATTCACATTTTGGGCTAGATAATTCTAATGAAAAAGCTCACACACTCCATCTTGGGTCTGTAGTTAGCCTATTATGTTTGCTAAAACCTGAGGCATATAAAACTTGAAAACATGTAAACACCAATTAACTACAGCTTAATTAATGAAGACAATTTTTTTTTGTAACAACCTACCCCGTATACGGGGTAAGTTGTTACACCATACGAGGTAAATTGTTACTATTATGTAAACATACGGGGTAATTTGTTACAATGTGTAAATCTCTTATACCATACTTTTGTTTCAACTTTCCAGTTTCTTGGTATCGTTAACAGTAGATCAAGTAGAGCTCTAGAATAGACAAAAGTAATAATAGAAAATAAAAATATTAACACCTGAAAATTTAAACAAAATGTAATTTTACATATGTAATGTAATTTGGGTAGTTTGTTACATCGACATGGGGTAGGTTGGTGTAACAACCTACCCCATGGGTGATTTTACACACAAAATCAACTGTAGCACAGCCATTAGGCAGAATTACAGGGCATGGCTCAGAGGTATATTAGTGACATACATGTACTATATTTACAATACCAGACAATCATCATGTGCCCTCAGTTGTAGGAACTCTTACAAATTTCAATTTTTGTCAAAAATTTACTTGGAACTGTAAAAAATGGTATTTGTTGATTTACTTTTTAATAAAACAACGGAGAAACCTCACGACCGGCAGTTCATCTCAGCTACGTGTAGGCTGTATATAGATGCCAGTTAGCACGGACTCTCTTGTTCCAACTAAGCACACTGAGAACTGTAGCAACTGACCCGTGTAACTTCCATCCCCGGTCTCCCCTATCACAGTTCTTATGCTTTCTTCACACAGAAAACCTCAAATGTGATGAACATTCTCTTTTCCAGCAATACCAACGAACAACTTACGAGGGCATGCAGCGAAGGGGTGAGTGTATACGCTAAGGGTGTTTCACCAAGTTCCATTAAGTTTCCAGTGGCGGATTCAGGCGGGTGCGCAAGGGACGCGCGCTCCCTCTAGAAAACCACCCATTGACTATACATGTTAAAATTTGAAATTTTCGGCTGCGTCCCCTATTTTTCCAAATCTTCGGGATGTGCCCCCCCCCCCCCCGTATTTCTAAATCCTGGATCCTCCACTGGTTTCGCACAAATTTGCAAACGACTATAAAATGAAGAGCCAAAATGTGATGCCCAAAGTCTTCCGGTATTTCATGAAGTTTTAATTAGTTTAATTTCTTCACATTTCTCCTCTGCTTTTACAGTCTCTTCCACTTATCATTTTCTTCTCTTGAACTTCTATGCATGTATATTACAATTGTTATTTAAATGTAAATGTACTTTTTTGCTATTATTATGTCTTGTAAATAACTTTAAATGTTTTTTTATATTTGTAACCTTCATTGTTAGTCTCCGGACTTTTTGGAGTGAATTTTTAATAAAACCAAATTGAATGAATGAATGAATGAATGAATTTCTGCATGACATATCTTTAATCTTTAAATCTTTAATGTTCATGTGCATATTTTAACTAGGGTTGAAAATGGTATGTAATTTCAAAAATTATTTCAGACTTCCATTTGGTATTAGTCCTACATACATGTGTAAAAATTCTCCCGACGTATATTTAGGGTTATTCCATCGCAATGAATTACAGGACGGAATTATTGTACAATCAGTCAATCGCAGAGCCGACCGCTCTCATCATCACCATCATCCATGTACGGGATGGATAGGAACGTCCTGCAGTAAAAGCGATAGTGTGAACGCTCTTTATCTTCCCTTACCAAAAAGAAACAACATTTAGATTGAATAAAATAATGTACGTATTCAAGAAAAACTAACAGGAAGTAGTTTCCGGTAAAGGTTCAGGAAATATCCTTGAAAAAATGGTGTTAATTGTTCAATCACAAGTTCTAGTTGCTATGGTTCTTCTTGGGTCAAATACAAATATAAATATATTACGGTTCAAAATATATACAATGAAATCAGACCACCGGTAGAATAAATAGTGAAAAAGATTGATTTACTGAATCTCTTTAAACTTATCCCGCTACAAACATGATCTTCCATAAATAGTGTAACATTTTTATTTTTTTCTGTTGATATCCACTAGTTTATCAGGAAACCTGGTTTAATTTTCAAGTACGTGTAATTTAATTGACAAGGAAGTGAAACAAGTTATTAGGTTACGAACACATATTTAATTACCTAAATATTGTTTTAGAGATTTTTTTTAATCCTGAGAGTGAAAATGAGCCGTTTCAGAACCCAGAGAAAATTAAAATAGCTGTCTAATCTTAAGCAAAATAAAACACTCATTTTCATATTATATTTCCTGCTACTATTATTTGTTAAGCGCCCGTCATAACCATAGCTACAGTAAATTTGCATTATTTGCCTTAGTATTTGAATATATGCTGTAAGTTATTTAACTTAAATCTGGTTATTTTATGATTTCGCATTATTATACCTTTTTAATTTTTACCTGGTAAGTTTATAGAGAGCGTATTTGTGAGTATCTATGTTTAGGAACTCTCAACATGCGGTCCGTTTATCGGTAATAGGCACTTTCCTGTAACCATATATACTGTGGTGATGCATGCAGTCTTTTTTCGTCACGTAAATGTCCTATGTAAATATGCCATCGCAAGTTTGCCCCCCAAAATGATACACAACTTAAAATATTACCATAAAAACAGTCCGTGACATTGGCCACTCATACATGAATAACGTCTATACATGTACATTTTTATTTTTTTATTTATTTTTTTTTTTTTGTGTGAATCTTTCTCTTTTTTTTTTAGTTGGAAATTCAATCATCACTTTATCCGTATCATTAGGCCCACTATAGGTAATGCATACATTTTAATGGTACACCAATATAATGTATAGACCAAATATGTCATTACATCAAAGTGATCAACGTAGGTTTTATTTTGTTTTCTAACTCTCTCTCTTTCTGAAATACCAATGTACATTAACAAAATAAGGAGGTTAAATTTTTGTTCTAAATTAATTTTTCATTACTTTCATTGTTTTGAGGAAGTATAGCAGATTTCTTGATAGTGTGCCAACTAAGGTACAATATCCGCCCTATTTTTTTTTTTTTTTTTTTTTTTTTTTTTTTTTTTTTTTTTTAATCTTTATATTTTACAGAGGAATTTGACGTCATCTGTTGAGGATACCCAACATGAATTGGAGATGCTAATGACGCAGGCTTCCGAACTAATCGTAGATGGCGACATTTATTCGTTTAAAGTCTCGAGAGAAAACGCAGGTATGAAGGCAGGATTTAAACAAATTTGTTATATGCTTTTACATTTAGTCATTGAGATTGGATGGCATAATATCCAGAAGTGGAATTAGAAAAAAACACACTATATTTTGACTTAGAATAAACTATTGCGGTGCATTCAAAGTACTAAACACTGCCCCGTCCCCTAGAAAAAAAAAAGTTTGTAAAACAAACAAATAATAATAATAACAAAAAATATAATGATAAAATAATATGTATTATTACAATAATTTAGGAGAATGATAATAACTATAATTATAGCAATAAAAATAGTAATAACAATTTATGAATTTTTAGGGAACGATCAAAATTTAACTTGGCAATATTCACATTCTAGTTGGCAACTATTCAAGACACACCTGTATATGGGATTTTAAGTGCTTCTTTAATTAATAAATTTAATAGAATTGGTATTACATGAAGCCAGAAAACCGGTATGGTTTGTTGGACAAAAAGAAACTGAAGCGCATGAAATAATATAGATTTTCCCGGTCAATTTAATTGTTTTGTCAATCAATTGCATATTAGAGGCATTCATTTTCGGAAAAAATGCTGATCCACCGAAATGTTACCAGTCAAAATCGTATTCAATCATCAAAATTAACGATTGTTGTGATCGATTTCGTATTTGCGAATTCTAGTTCACATAATAAGCACGTACATTCGGCAATAGCTATTCAAAATCCTGTCGACATTTCATTCCGTATACTGAAATTCGCACTAAATTGAATGCACAAGTAATGAAATTAAATGCCTATATCCGAATTTGAACTTTGCAACCATTACTTTGTGTGCCTAAAAACTAATTTGGTAGCATGAACACGAAATTGTTTGACTAAAGTCGGTCTGTCGCATCAAACACACGAATTTGAATACATATACAATGAAAACGGATGATAAATGCATGAAATTGGCCGGGAAAACCTATAATATCAACGACAGCATATGAAACATGAGATTTACAATTACCATGATATCAGAATCACGACCCTACATCTTATACTCGTTTCCCAGGGTAAGAACTGAAGGGGCCTTGAACCTCTGGTCAACAGCAAAGTAGGCACATTGGCGACATAAAGGCCGGAATAAATTGAAATTACTGGAGCACAATAAATTTATTTAACATTGATGACGAACAGTCTTTATTAGTGACATGGTTTTGAAATAATTCTAAATTACAAACGGCATAAAGACTCTCTCTCTCTATTCTTTTTCTTCGCTGGCCGAACACACCCATACAAAATACTAAACACAAAACAAAAAGAAAGTTCCCCATATTTCAGATATCAATAATTTTTTAACCAGGAAGAATTTTAAAAATCTAATTATATGTCCATGTAGGGAATTTAATTAGCTACCATAGGAGCAAATTTTATAAAAAATCATCAAGTCATGCTTCAGTGATTAATGGTTGAATGCAAAAATGTCATTTCTTGAAGTTCGCAAGCCTAAAATCACAACTTTGATTCTAATGAATATCGGACCATTTTCAGATTTTAACAATTTTACACGTCAGAATGTATGCAAAATGTGCTCCAACATACGGAAACGAAGTTTGCGTCAATATTTCACGGTTGAGTGAGCATGCAGCAAAAATGCCCAAACTGCAATTTTTACTTCTCAGCCATGGTATATTTTCGATCAAATGTGAGGGAATTCCTGTTTTGGAAGTGTATGCAACCAATATCCATCCATTCACGGTTGAATGAACCCATCAATCAACCGAAAAATAGCCTATTTTAGAATTACGAAGAGTAATTGTAGTATTTTATGCACTAGAAAGCATCTCAATAACATTTTTGGGCTTTTATTTATTTTTCATTGGGCACGTGGTCATGATCTATGGCATTTATTTAAAATTCATGCTTCAGTGAGCACGTGAGACTGGAAAAGCCCTTTTTTCTCACGTACGGACTAAAATTCAAATTCTTGGCTTGATTGAATATAACAATTTTGTTGGGGAGAGTACTTTTGATTTTTTTTTTCACGAAAAATCCGATGTTTCACGCCTCATGGGCACAATATACAAAAAAATCATGAAATAAGAAAGAAAGTTTCGGGCTTCGGTCATGGTTAGTGACTTTTCAAATACGTAATTAGAATGAAGATCATGTTTAGTTTTGGAGATCAGTTGAAGCTGTGTGCCAAGTTTCGTGACATAACTCACAGTAGAATTAACAATAATGGTCAACTGAATTGGCCGTATTTCACATTTGTCAGGTATTGATTTTCCTCCTCCATTGACTTTAATGTACAGAGGTTTAAACAAAGTTTAACAAAAGTGAAATTTGGCATATTTTATTGTCAGTTTTTGTCCATTTGTCTGTCATGAAACTTTGCACATAGCTTCAACTGGTCTCTACTAACATGATCGTTACTCAAATTACGTATTCGTAAGTCACGAACCATGACGAAGCCCGAAATTTCTTCTTATTTTCATTTTTTTTGTATCTTGTGCCACTGAGGCGTGAACATCGGGATTTTCGTGAAAATAAAATCAAAATTACTACTGGAATAAGAGTTGTTATATTTCATCAAAGTAAGAATTTTAATTTTAGTTCGTACGTGAGAAAAGGGCTTTTCCAGTCTTACGTGTCACTGAAGCATGAATTTTTAATAAATGCCATAGGATCATTGACACGTGCCCAATGAATATAAATAAAACCCAAAAAATGTTATTGGAGATGCTTTCTAGTGCATAAAATTACTACAATGACTCTTCGTAATTCTAAAATGGCCTATTTTTGGTTGATTGACAGGTTCATTCACCGTGAGGTAGATGATTGGTTGCATACACTTCCAAAACAGGAATTCCCTCACATTTGATCGATTATACCATGGCAAAGAAGTAAGAATCGCAGTTTGGGCAATTTTTGCTCCATGCTCATTCAACCGTGAAATTTGACGCAAATTTCTTTTCCGTATGTTGGGAAGCACGTTTTGCATACATTCTGACGTGTAAATTGTTTAGAATCTGAAAATGGGTCCGATATTCATTGAATCAAAGTTGTGATTTAAGGCCTACGAACTTCAAAAAATGACATTTTTGCATTCAACCATTAATCACTGAAGCATGACTTGATGATTTTTCATAAAATTCGCTCCTATGGTAGCTAATTAAATTCCCTCCATAGACATATAATTAGATTTTTAAAATTCCTACTTGTTCAAAAATTATTAATATCTGAAATATGGGAAACTTTCTTTTTGTGTTGTGTTTATTTTCCGTAATCTGGTTTCCTCTCTTTCTCTCTCTCTCTCTCCTCATTCTTTAAATAAAAAGCAATTGCAATTTCCTCGACCGATGCGACGTCGTCCAATACGGCATCAGGTTTAGAAGATTGTGAGGGGGACCTCGACCTTCCTGGTTATGATGTCACCATACCGTGCGATGTCGTGCAGGAGTTGGGATCCCGGGCAGTGTATCAAGTCATGCTTCCTTTCGGTGGAGACGCTATTACAAGTTCAAAGTGTGGACACAATGAGTAAGCAATATAACATTTTGTCAGGATCCCACTGAGGACCTTAGTGGAAAACCTTGTAGGCCTAATCATTGCAAAATTAGCTCGTATATATTTTTCAACGATTTTCTTCAACATAATAATCAAAACACTTATTTTGCATCTTCACTCAGGTTTCTATAGGCCCCACCAACAATTTACGCACCCGAGTCAAACCAGTATGAGAGTCCAGAGCTTACGAAAATTCAAGCAAACGCACAGACACATACCACCCCATACACACATTCGTCCGCCACCCACACATGCACTAACCCAACTCCCATCCGTGTACACCCTCACACACAAAAAAGTTTTCTTCGGTTAAATGTGATTTTGCACCAGTCCTCTATTTAATTTTCTTGGTTGCTGAAAACTTTTTTTTTTCTTCAGTTTTTGCACTTCATAATTATTATTAACATGTACTATTGTACTAATTTGTTTTAATTTGTTACAGGGTAATTTTTTAATTAAAATCAACGAAAATTTCGTGATTTAAGTTTTAAAAAAGTTAAAATAGGCCAAAGTAGGCCTAGATAGACGTAAAATTGGTATAATACGCTGGGCTTCTATCATCTTTAACCCCCACAGGATAGCTATTGGATCTCCTTTATTTAGTATTGGCCTAGTCTCCAATCGCACAGTGCAACGGTTCAAGAACAATATTTCACTTTCCTTCGTCACCAGATCTCTTGAGGTAAATGTGATTGTGCTTATATATCTTTTCATACTTTTTTTTTGTAAGATTGTATAACACATGTGGATAGCGAGAAGTGGCCCTTTTTTAATGAAATGCCAACACTTGTTGTATGGATAGTACATCAAATATATATTGGTTTTATATTTGTTTTGTTTTGTTTTAGTAGTAGCAGTAATAGCAGTGTTAGAAGTAGTAGTGGTGTCAGTAGTTGATAAGAACTTGATAATTTTTATCTTTCGTCTATACTTTTTCACCCAGGTTGACGTCCTGGAAAACAACACTTTGTGCTCGTTCTGGGATTACACGAAAAGGTGATTCTGATGTTAGGTGCAATGTCGGGTACTTCGTTATCGACATTCTGCTACTTGCCCAATCCAATCCATCAAAATTTTTCTATACCAACTGCTCCATGATTTGCCGTTAACTCCCCCTCACAACCCCAGCCCCCCCCCCCCAATAAAAAAATAATAAAAATAAATATAAAATAAAATAAATAAATAAAAGAATTAACAAAAATGAAATAATTAAATCAAACTAAAATGAATATTAATAATCATCGTCATCATCATCATTATTATTAAACGATAACAAAAAAAAATAACAATGAATTATTAATTAATGATTAATTAACAAAATTAATAAAAATAGATTAATTGATTGATTAACACGTTCTGTAACCAAAAAAGGAGAACTTAATTCAGGTGTAGCAAATGATATTGATAAAGTCTAAGAGACATTTAAATTAAGTCTAAATGATATGAATACAGTCAGTGTTTTGTTACTTTTTCCCTCCATTTCTTTACAGTAATTGGTCAACATCGGGCTGTACCCTGGAACTATTGACACCAGTAATGGCGAGACGAGGGTCACGTGTCTCTGTGATCACCTGACAAGTTTTTGCAGTGCTTATTGATGTGTCACCGGGGGTGAGGTATTAAGATATTTAAATTCCCTTCACCTACCACAAAAAAATATAATAAATGATTTTTTTTTTTTTTTTTTTTGTTGCTCTACTTGATCCACTTACACCACTTGCCTTGCACTGGAAGTGGTAGTGCAGTTTTCTCCCAATTGATAGTCAATGCACAAAGATTGGATTTTTTCAATCTCAAGCCTGTCAAGGTCAGAGGCATGTTTCAAAAAATGGGTATAAAATTCTAACAAAATAAAGTTAGAAATATCTAAATGAAGACTCACATTGCAATAATACCCCTAGATTATCCTTGATTTATTTTGAGGTAGATTATAGCTGGTTTAACTAATTTATTGAGATGTTTTTCTCAGCAACCAAGAGGGCGACAAGCAGCAATTATTCAGGACAGCCTGAGAATGGTAGGTAAACGCAACCGCGAATTTTTCACGTCACGCTGGCCGAGCGAAAAAGCGGGGGGGGGGGGGGGTATGGGTAGGGGTTGAAAAAAAATTCGGTCTTCGCTAACCGGAAGGTCATATAGATATCAGCCATAGGGGTAGGTTCACGATGTCAATCGCCTCAAATCGTGTATTTTTTTCCTTTTTTTACATTTTACTCGATTCGGCGCCCCCCCCCCTATGGTCAATTTGGCGCCCCTTTGAGGTCATTTTGGCGCCCTTTTGGGCGCCTACCCGGAAGGCCCGGGCCCGTAAAGCACCCCCCCCCCCCCCCGAATACGCGCATGGTTTGATGGGCATACCAGAACACTAGTAACCAATTTCTTAGACTAATATTGAAATTACTACTTGGTGAAATGTTAGGGATATCAATTTATAACTTAGACTATGTAATAAGGAGGGCTTACATCGTTATTCATGTTCGTACAATCAAAAAGTTTCAAAAGTGTAACTACTGCAGACGCAATAGGCCTAACATCATGTAGCCATGTATGCGAGACTAATTGACGACCGACAGTGCCTTAGCATAGCACCGGCCCGTTGGCCCGGTACCTTGCGTGTGGCATGGTAGGCATACACGGTCGGACACTGTAGGATGGGGGTTGGGTGTCTGGACACTAACAAAAATGAAAGTCTCGTTTTTTGTCTTTGGATTAAGCCAAAACTACATTTGAATCGTGCTTATCATCATCAAATTTGTTCCTCACAATATTTTCTACCCTTCGTGCAAAAAATATATAAAAATATTGCTTTGCAAAACCTTTTCAAATGGCTGATAAAATTTAGCTGTCCGGACACCCAACCTGTCCGCTTAGCCACGGTCTCAAAAGAAAATTTCTTCAAATGAGTAGACTAGATCTATACATGTAAAATATTTTCATTCATAGCTTACCACATTGTTGCTTTGTCATGTTTGTTAAGCCTCTTTTTACTCGTTCAGCGTTCAGCAATTCGAGGCATGAAAAGCAGTGCAAATTGTGAATCAAGGCGTTGCACCATTTAGTAATCCGCCATTTTTGGGAGGACGGGTAGAAAGAGCGGACGTCTGATTGTTTAAGAATGGGTATCGATTTCGATAATTGATGACGTGATCCAGGATCGATCTATGATGTGATCAATCGCTGCGAGAAGCTAAAGGGGGTATCTCACTGGTTGCGAACCCAGGCGAATTTACAGAGTTTTATATATAGAGAGATCTACCAAGTTCTTTTGTGCTGCTTTGTTAGACAAGCATAAAGGGGTTATCTTGTTGTATCAGAATGGCAGTTTTCTTTAGCGATGCTTTGTAAGCCAAGCTCAAAGGGGTTATCTCGTTGTATAAGAATTGCATATTTCTTTTGTGCTGCTTAGTTAGGCAAGCTCAATAGGGTTATCTAACTGTATCAACATGGCATGTTTTCTTTTGTACTGCTTGTTAGGCAAGCACAAAGGGGTTGTACTGAATGATCATGGCATGTTTTCTTTTGTAGGCCTACTGCCTTGTTAGGCAAGTACAGGTGGGTTATATTGTATGGTATTGGCATGTTTTCTTTTGTACTCTTTTTTTATGCAATCCAAAGCAGGGGCCGTGGAGCGTTTTTGAAAGTAGAGGAGCTGAGCCGAAGGGGGGGGGGGGGCTGAAGAGACTAAAAATGACAAATGCATGGTCATTTTTGCAATTTGTACACGTGTGCTGAGAACTGAAGTGGGGGCTGAAGCCCCCCCCCCCCCCCCGAGCCCGCTCCACAGCCCCCTCGAAGGGGGTAATTTAACTGAATTGTGAACAATATAATGAAACAAGTCATTTTTTTTCGTTTTGGTTCGTGTAGGTACGGGGTGCGTGTGTGTGTGTGACTGCACATTATTATAGCCAAAAGTGAGATATTGATGGTCAGTTATGCAGTCATGGGTGCAGAAATGAAAAAACAAAATGATTAAAATAATATGGAAATGATAATAGTAATGATAATTGAAAAAAGAAAATGACTACCAGCTCAATTACCCCCAACGCCCAGCCACGCCCGAAGTGAAATCTGAATGTTTTATTTGCGTTTATTGTTAATGACAATACCAATCAACATGATCAAAGACACTCATATACGCTGGATTATTATTATTATTTTCAAACATATTTTGAGAAATTATATTTTTTTCATCGAGTAATTCTTATCCGATTCAAATTTATGTTGACCCTTTCCATATATATTTTAGTAATATCAGTAAACCTATTTATATGTATATTCAACCATTTATACACACAGAATCATGCACTTGCAATCGGTCATAAATAAATTCGCCTGGAAATTTTGAACATGCCCAAAACTTTTTGGCGAATTATTTTCAAAAGAATTATTCAGGCCTATCGAAAGGAATGTGGTTGAAACCAAGATCGATCACTTCATGCCCCAATGTAGGACAAAAAAGAATTCCTGTATTTCGACTCCGTTCATTTCAGAAGTTCGCTACATTCCAAAATACTCATTGTCCGGAAAACACATAACAAAAGAAAATGCCTCACATCAAAAAGCCTACCTACTGAATCGAGGTGGATTAGGCATTCTATGTATACGAAAATCTCTAAATTCGCCCTGTTCGCAAATGTTCGCCCTACTGAATCGAGGTGGATTAGGCATTCTATGTATACGAAAATCTCTAAATTCGCCCTGTTCGCAAATGTTCGCAACTCAGTGAGATACGAAAATCTCTAAATTCGCCCTGTTCGCAAATGTTCGCAACTCAGTGAGATGGGTATCTCACTGAGTTGCGAACATTTGCGAACAGGGCGAATTTAGAGATTTTCGTATACATAGAATGCCTAATCCACCTCGATTCAGTAGGTAGGCTTTTTGATGTGAGGCATTTTCTTTTGTTATGTGTTTTCCGGACAATGAGTATTTTGGAATGTAGCGAACTTCTGAAATGAATGGAGTGGAAATACAGGAATTCTTTTTGTCCTGCATTGGGGCATGAAGTGATCGATCTTGGTTTCAACCACATTCCTTTCGATAGGCCTGAATAATTCTTTTGAAAATAATTCGCCAACAAGTTTTGAACATGTTCAAAATTTCTAGGCGAATTTATTTATGATCGATTGCAAGTGCATAATTATGTGTGTAAAAATGGTTGAATATACATATAGATAGGTTTACTAATATTGCTAAAATATATATGGAAAGGGTCAACATAAATTTGAATCGGATAAGAATTACTCGATGAAAAAAATATAATTTCTAAAAATATGTTTAAAAATAATAATAATAATCCAGCGTATATAGTGTCTTTGATCATGTTGATTGGTATTGTCATTAACAATAAACGCAAATAAAACATTCAGATTTCATTTCGGGCATGGCTGGGCGTTGGGGGTAATTGAGCTAGTAGTCATTTTCTTTTTCAATTATTATTACTATTATCATTTCCATATTATTGTTATCATTTTGTTTTTTTCATCTCTGCACCCATGACTGCATAATTGAGAATCAATATCTCACTTTTGGCAACACACGCACCCACGTACCTACACGAACCAAAACGAAGCAAAAAAAATGACTTGTTTCATTGATATGTGTTCACAATTCAGTGAAATTACCCCCTTCGAGGGGGCTGTGGAGCCGGGGTGCTTGGGGGGGGGGGGCTTCAGCCCCAACTTCAGTTCTCAGCACACGTGTACAAAATTGCAAATGACCATGCATTTGTCATTTCTAGTCTCTTCAGCCCCCCCCCCCCCTCCCTTCGGCTCAGCTCCTCTACTTTCAAAAACGCTCCACGGCCCCTGCTTTGTGATTGCATAAAAAAGCAGTACAAAAGAAAACATGCCAATACCATACAATATAACCCACCTGTACTTGCCTAACAAGGCAGTAGGCCTACAAAAGAAAACATGCCATGATTATTCAGTACAACCCCTTTGTGCTTGCCTAACAAGGCAGTACAAAAGAAAACATGCCATGTTGATACAGTTAGATAACCCTATTGAGCTTGCCTAACTAAGCAGCACAAAAGAACATGCGCAATTCTTATACAACGAGAAAACCCCTTTGAGCTTGGCTTACAAAGCATCGCTGAAGAAAACATGTCATTCTCTGATACAACGAGAAAACCCCTTTATGCTTGTCTAACAAAGCAGCACAAAGAACTTTGGTAGATCCTCTACATATATAACACTCTGTAAATTCGCCTGGGTTCGCAACCAGTGAGATACCCCCTTTAAGGATTAATAATTTAAGTGGCGTACAGTGCGTCCCAAAAAGCGGAACCCGAATGGTCAGTCATTTTCCATTAATGCAAGCAAATAATGAAAATATTACATGCACCATGTTTTTACTCTGCATATTCTATGTAATTCAGATTTTAAGCTTTCATTTGATTTTTCTTTTCTTTCTTTTTGACGAGATAAATACCATTTCTATTATATTCTATTCTATTCACCTTTTGAAGTTCAATTGTCCTCCTTTCTTTCTGAGCAGTGCATGGCTGGGCAAGAAGAGTTTGAAAACTTAATATGGTCAAAACCAAGTTGCCCTAAATGAGTGGGCGGAAAAAAAGCCCTTGCCTAGAATGGGATGGTTCATTTAGCATTTCTTTTATGTTGTTAGTTAGTTTCCATTTTTGAAATCTCTCAGGTATAAGTCTTTCCCAGGGACAGCTAGTGCGTTTCCCATCAATTTGATTTCCACAAATTGGGTTCGACCGTTAATTTTCAAACTCTTCTTTTTCATTCAAGCGTGGGTCTTTTGTATTGAATTTCATGTCAAAGGTACGAAGAAAATTTAGCTTTAAAATGAAGCATTTAATATTTCATTATTTGCTTGCGTTTATAGAGAAAATAACTGAACATTCAGTTTCGGCTTCATCAGGGACACCCTGTACATCCATGCTGGCTCCTAATCGTGTGTGGGGAGGGGGGGGGGTCAGAGCAGGCCTATTATATAAAACGGTGATAAATGAGTCGTATGAAGCCGGGAAAGCATAATTCTGTAGTTCTTTCTTTTTCGTTTAACTAAACCACTCCAATGACCTCCATACAACTAAACTGCAAACCCTATACACCGAATCAGAACCCTATTTCTGGGGGTGGGTAATACTCTAGGGGGTAATTGACCTGAAATACACAATATTCTTTCGGGAGAGGGGCTTAAATCAAAGGGAGTGGTGCACATTCTAGTAACTCATGTATAGCTAATTAAGTTTATTCTATGCAGTCCATTAGGGGAAGAAAAATGGTTGAAAATGTTTCACATTTACCCTTAGCCATTGATTATCCGAAACTTTGCCATATTTTCTCCTTCTCCCTCAGATTGATGAGGTAAATGAGGAAATCATGACACTGCTGTCGTGGATTGGATGCAGTTTTTCTATTGCAGCGTGTTTTTTGACCTGTTTTGGCTACGCCATCCTCAGGTAACTTTCCTTTTTTTAATATTGGGGTATATTTGCTTTACAGAGAGGTAATTAAACGCACCATGAATGTATTATTATATCACAACCAAAATTCCTGATGTACAGAAGCAATAAGATATATGCCTAGTTTTTCGTATGTTTTCAAAATATTTCAAGAGATAACCCTTTCAGCAATACTACAATTGTGATATTTTAAGAAATCAAGATTGATTTTTATAACGAGAAATGTCGAACAATTTCAATCTTATATTTTCTCTATCTTCTTGTGGCACCACATTTAAACATTAAACATTTAAACAGAAAACTGTTTTTTGTTTTTGTTTTTTGTACAATTTCCAAACTTTTAAGACATTGTTGGTGAAGTTTACGTCCTTGAAAATTTTAGCATTTATTTTGTAGACAGACCTATAAATTTTGCATTTTGTTTGTCTTTATGCTGATAATCTGGTATAATATGATAATAAATCGTAATTTTCCTATGGTAAAGTTAAATGGTCAATCAACCATTTTGTTGCAGCCATTGACATCGGGCGATACCGTCTACTCCTTCGTTTAATTTGTGTGTGTATGTGTGTGTGTGTGTGTGTGTGTGTGCGCGTGTGTGTGTGTATGGTGTGTGTGTGTGTGTGGAGTGTGTGGTGTGGTGTGTTGGTGTTGTTGTGTGTGTGGGTTGGTGGGTGGTGTGTGTGTGTGTGTGTTTTGTGAGTTGTTTTTTTTTGTTTTGGTTTTTTCAGGTTTTATATTTGGAGCATTTTCTTTTTCTTAGTTTTTTAATTTTATTGGACTTTAAAATTTCTTTGTTGACAGGCTCCGAAAGTGAGCGCTCATTTTAGTGCATGGAATGCTTGCTTGGCTGTGGGTTTGGCTGAAACGGCTTTCGCTCTGTCTCGATGTAGTTAAAAAGCCCTTCAGAGAATCGGTAAGAACACCGAAAGGAATATTAATACCCTTTTCCCTTTTTTTTGGTTATTTATCTATTATTTATTCTAATTAGAAAAAAATTGCAATAATTAATATAATGGGCAATGAATGTATAAATGGAGAAATGATGCCAAATTCATTTCTCTACAGAGAATTTGAAAATTTGGTAACAAGGCGACTAATGTTTGACTCAGAATTCTGATTCATCGAGGGTAATATATTTTCTCATAGGGATTTTTTATTTTTTTTTTTTTTTGGCGTTAACTAGGTTCTTCTTAGGATTTTTTGGATTTCTCATAGATTTAGCTCTATAATTAAAAAAGATGATTTGGGATTTAACAATGTAGGACTTCTATTCGCACAGTTTGACTATAATATTGTTTACGATTAACATATCATCAAATATAATGAAAATTTTAGCAAACACTCTTTATTTCAGATATCAAGTGCCAGATAGGACACTGACATTTGGATTTGCTCATTTGGATTAATGTTGCTGATATTTAGGAACTCTGGGCTACTTATTCGCTTTTCAAATCAGCAGAGTTGGTAGCGGTGGGTATTAAAAGGTGTTCTGAACTCAGGTCAGAGTATGTATTTATGTAATGGGTGTTTGAGCGCGGGTGGTTATATCTGTAAGAACATACTAACTGTTAATTGTATTTTCAGATAACTTACCGTTAGGCCCGCGCAACTCTGGCTGCACTGGGATAATTTTGACTGTAAACTTTTCTATATTTTAGTAAGCTCACTTTCACAGTCCAAAGGTCATTATTGAGTAAATTACTCCTACAGATACATGGCATATCTATCGCAGTACGATAGTTATATGCCCTTGCTATTTGCTGTACCAGCAGAGTTGCATGTAATTTACTATAAAAAGCTAGGGCAGCAAATTTTTCATATCCTTCGAGCTTTAGGAATCCCTCTTGTAATCGGTAGAAGGAGATTGTTTCCATATGTAGAGTCCCGTAAGACCCATAGGAGTATTAGTAAATCAGTTTTATACTAAGAGAATCGTTTTTTCTTTGCGCGAGATATAGTTCGTTTTTCTTGCGATGACTCGTCACGTCATAGTAACATTTTTCTGCCGCGCCCGGCACCGCCCTCGCCACCCTCACTTCCCCCATTCAGTAAATTTATCCACGAGTTTGCCGAGATTCATTCTTATTTCGTGCGCAGCAATTGCGAGATCGTGAGTTGCTACTAGACTGCTGCTGCTTTTACTCCTCCGATAGAATTTCTCCCTGACATCTGTCTTCTGGGCGGCGCATGGGCACCTAGCGGGAAACGTTTCAAGGCGAGCTGCAATGACAGAATCGCGAGACAGCTGATTTTTTTAAGTTCTGTAAACAGACATGGCTTGCCTCCTACTAGTTGTCCAGATTGTTACTGGTTAATCACGGAGGATATTTTCAGCAGTTAATTAATAGACGAGGAAATTAGTTGAGATTTCTATGAATGTACTGACAGTCGTATGGATATATATATAATAAGTAACGAGACTAAAATTAAGCAGTTATGGTGGGGCTGTATACTTATATTCCAGTGAATTTAAGTTCTCTCAAACTCCATGTATGGTTGTATGAGGTTGATGATGAGTATCGACATTCGAATCAATACTACACGATTCAACGCTCGCAAGATTTTTCGTCGGTGCACTACGAACAAAAACCGGCGCTTTGTAATGTATCTAGTACTTTCCATTGTACTTTAGATAGGATCCGAGAAGAAGAGGTAAGACATAGACTGATCACTAATATTCATGTCATTAAAAAAATTAAAAGGATAAGTGGAAAGGACGATAATATTAACAAGGAGTATTAGCATGTGACTCATTCTCAGAAACAGGATATAAAGGACTAATTCGCCACATCAAGATTGAACAGTCAACATAGTACTATTTCAGTAATCAAATTTCTCTCTCGGACAGCCGATGGCCCTCCGGGAGAGAATAGAGGTTCGGGATGGTTAAGATTGATTAGGTAAGGAGTGGTGCGAGAGGAGCGAGGGAGGGTAAAGGAGGGGGGGGGGGGGGGAGTAGCTTATCGTCGATAGTTCTATTCGATGCGCAATTATGTTTATACGCAGATCACTCGAATTTGTCATTGTATGTTATCTATTTTGTATAATTATTAAGCCTGTTATATCTATAAGAATAGTGTGCCATTGACCCGAGTGTAGACACAAGTGTATGTTATAATAAGATATAGTTTAACTTAGAATAACGTTTATCTGTAGATAATTAGTTCTGTCTTTTTGTACTCATTCATGCACGAACTCACAGCATAAGACATACATTCTCTCTTAACCCTAGGAACTGGAAATCACCTACGTTTTATACCCGACCCCCAAACCCACCCTCCACACCTGATTCACAGAGTTGCAGCACACGCGAGCCGGGAGGAATGCACTACTAAACATGATAGAAATTACCAAATGAATATCTCACACTGCAACTGACATGCGCGCATGCCCGGGAAACTTTCGCCGAGCTGAATGCAGCTGAGCAAAAGTGCCATGGAAATGCAGCACCACGATTTATGTTTGTAAACACGAGCAAATGACTGCCTCCACTAAGTAGCCAAGCAGACAGATATAATCAAGAGTAACAACAAATCCAACGCGATAGATTCAAAATTCGCAGCAGTCATAATACCCGCACAAGGAATGTGGCATCATCCGCCAACTACGACTGACAGCGTTAATACATCAGAAACAAAATTAAGTTATGTGTATCTTATTCCGTGAATTTTGTTACCAAATTGTGTGTGCAAGTTGTGATGAGATCGAATCAATCACTCGATTCAGCGCTCGCAAGATTTTTCGTCGGTGCTCGAACAAAAACAACCGAGGCGCTTTGTAAAGCCATACATCACCATGTACACGTGTCATATATGGATGACAAGAAGAAAAGGTAAGGCATAGACTAATATCAAAATTTTGTTCATATAAAAAAAATTAAAAGGTGGAAAGGATATAAAACAAATATACAATGACTCATCCATATCAGAACAGGTTAACACTAATCCGCACATCAGAGAACATTCAGCATATAGGTTAATTCCATTTCTCTCTTCGGGCCGATGCACATCGACGAGAATAGTACTATGTATTTCCTAAGATCGAATGCGGAATTAGTTAATTAACGCTAGATCTCTCAGTTGTCATTGATACATTTTGATATACATAATACCAGTCGAATATTCACAGTTCTATTAATGTCCCATCCATATCGAAGATTGTTTGCATTGAGATGTGTTACTATGAGAGAGAGGAGAATCCAGATTAACTAATAGTAAAATATGCGTCACTGATAAGGAAATAGAAATTTATAATTTTTCTCGTTTGTTCTCATGAAAGATCAATACAGTCATGAGTTACATTGTCTGTGTTCCACCTTAATGGTGTAAAAAAACTGGACTGATATCATCATTTATCCTCAACACCAATCCCGATTCTCCCTGCCCCCCCTATTCATAGCCCGAGTTGCGGCACATCGCAGAGAGGCAGACAACGCGGTTGGGCTACTAGGATATTAGCATGCTGCTTATATTGACCTGGTGAATCTGCACCACATGTATGCAGGTTCCATTACGGCCCTAGGAAACTTTGCAGAGAAGAGACCTGCAAACTGGGCAGAGGGTGTCTCGCTTTAGCATAACAGACCGATCGATTAGGCAAGTACAAGTATATTTTCTGTTGCATTTAAATATATTTATAATAGTTCGCTTCAGAATAGGATTATATATTAAAAGGCAGATAGGTTTGTTTTCGCACAAAGGTGATTATATTATAACGCCACAATATTATACATATTTATAGACTTATCTTTATATATCAAGAACCATCAATGGACCCATACTGTATTCCCAAAAATATGATTATATCCTCTCTCCCCGGAAAGTGATATTACTTTTGATTTAGTAACACGGGGTAAATATCACTAGAGGTAGCGTCTGAAACACACAGTTCCACAAAGAAACGATTGCATAATTAATATATCGTCAGAATGACATTTCCTAGCGTCTTGTTAAAAAATCTAGGTTTGTTTTATAAGCTGATTCTTGGGAATATCATAATGATGTTTGAATGATAGACGCACTAATTCTAGAGGGTGAACATTCATCGAGCACATTCAGTACTTCTATTCGGTAACATTTTCACTATACCAGGCTTGTTTGTATTTTGCATCCAGGTTTATTGTAATATCTTCGGCCTTTGAACAGCGTGACGCACGATGGGCCTCCTTCTATCGAGAGAATGTGGGATGAGATTAGAGGAAGTGTGGAGAGAAGAGAGAGAGAGAAGAGGAGAGAGAGAGAGGAGAGAGAGGGGTCCTGTGTGACAACCCACGTCAGATTGGAGTGATTTCCCCGGGCCAGACTCTTCTTACGTTGCGAGCCTATGAATGTCCGATAGTTTTCTCCCCGCGCCATTAATCGTAGATCGAAATGAATCGATGTGAATGTTTTCCGCCTGAACATTGAACTTGGTTAAGATACGATTGCATTAAATACGGCGTGCCATAAGACCAAGATCTCGATTGTCATTGTATATTGTATACTATACACTCACTTAGCAACATCGCAGACATAGGCTAAAGCGTGCATTTTTTGTTTTTCATATTTACAAGTCTTTTATATATTGTCATATTTCATTTCATGGCAGAGATTTCAGAAAATTTTATTATTCTGAATGAGGAGACTTGTCCCTTTTCAGATTTCTTAGATGAGTAAATACGCAGACAGGGGGGCACTTTTTTTAAAACAAAGGGGCGACAGATGAACAAAGGCGCTTAAATAAATAAGAGGTGTGGATTATCAGTGAATAAAATTATAAGAGGAGTCATATTTCCCGAAAAAGATGTTTAACACTTTTTTAATTTATGCTGTGGCCAATTAAAATAGTCCATAAGGGAACCATTACAGTGGCTAAGTGAGGTAGTAGTGTGTGAACTTTAAAGCCGGAGGCAATTCGTCGCCGGAGGAATATCGTCATTTGTTGAATGCGAAACAAGGTAGATACGCGTTAGCATCTATGTCTCTTAGGCCATTGGTCGCTGGATGCGAATTTCAGTGGAAGTGTAATGGTGTACAACTTCGAGTTATACGTATCATTTCATTCTAGATATTTTTACTTTATTTTTAATATACTGCCTTTTCAACCCCACCCAAAATTTAAATTATCTTAAAATACAATCCAGCTTCTGGTATCTTACAATAATCCATTTCTTAGTGTATGAGGAAAATAGAACTATAAAAGAAAGTAGTATATTAGTTAATCCGTCTATTTTTGTACCCGTTAAACTATTTATGTGGCAATCTTTGTATAAGGTTTTCTTGCTCGGTCAATTCTAAACCTCCTTGTGAGCAATCGATTCGGTTTATGTTCAATGATGGCCATAGAGGGCATACTCAAATTTAACGATAATCTCATTCGGTAGCCTGAAGGTATCGGTCTCCAAATTGAAATAACGTGTAGAATATTTTTAGCCACCAGCGATCAAATTTCGGACAAAAGTGCTTGTAACTTTAGGAATGCCAAATTGATCGGAGATAGTATAAGCTTGACCCGGAGAAAACTATTTGAATATTATACTCCTAGCCTGGTTTTCCATATGTGTGTTCTGAATATGAGACTTGTATCCATACATCGCGATGTCTAATGAAGGCATTTTTTTTTAAAAATTCCTAAAAAAAGAATTCGTATATAACAACTAGAAATGTTGACTTAATTAAAGCTTTGAAAGCGTATATTTATGTACATTCCATCACATCATTTTGAACGTTTAAAAATGTTCATAATTTTTATAAAACTGTTAATCATATGGAAATGAAAGGACCTGTTGTTAAATTAGTGTTTATTTTTTATTTATTTTTTTTTTAATTTATTATTCATTTATATAGGTAAATTTCTAGGGTGCTCAATTTCAGAGATACCTGAAGAAATTAAAATGTCTGATGATATTCAGAACAAGGATATAAGAAAGAAACCAAAACAATGTATGTTTGCCAAATTCGACGTCATGTAAATTTTGGTGTCTTCTGCTATCAGGCAAGATGGTAATAATTGGGGAACTGTAGAAGACGTAACGTAGAAGAATATCTCCTTGGGATTCAGTACAGTCTCTCATTAACGTGTGGCACTCAGGATGGCTTTTATTATAGCACGAAGATAGAATGAACGCCAAGAGAAAGGGAGAGAGAGAGAGAGAGAAAGAGGTGGGAGAGGTGAGAAAGAGGAAGGGATAGAGCAAAGAAAGAGAGGGAAAGAAGAGAGAGGGAGAGAGAGAGAGAGAAGGGGGGGGGAGAAGAGAAAGGGGAGAAAATAATAAGATAAGGTTGAGAGAGGATGGCTGAAGAAAATTGTGTAGATAAGGATATCTAGGGGTCATTTACACAGTAAAGAGCGGTAGACGATCTACATAATAATAAACCAATGTCAAATCTATAACATGGCATGAGATGAGTTATTGTACACAGGGTAAGTTAAAAATGAGAGAAATACACAAATAAAGGTAAATAGTGAGGATGGAGATACCGGGAAATGGTGCGTTTCTTGGGTGCCAAATGAAGGCAACGCAACTTTCGAGTCTTATTACGGAGGGAGATATTTAATTACAGGGGGAGTGATCCATATAATTACAGATTTAGGCATGAAAATATGGGGTGATAACCCTGACTCAACCACAGGAAAAGAAAAGCAGAACATTGCAGAGCGAAGCGGAGAGAAAGGGGATAGAGATGAGAGGAGGAAAGAGAGGGAGGAGGAGCTTTGTGAAGCACTGGAATAGCTGTCTTGAAATCCTAAATTTCTGGACCACAGCATAAACACCCGAACAGCTTTGGCATGACGCGCTACGGAAGAGAGAGATTTAATGACTTTACCAGAATGGCGATGGGTGAAATATACAAGGCATTATCATAAGGTGATAAAAAATCAGGTGATGGAAAATATATGTTACTGGAAAGCATCCATGTGTCAAATTACCCCATCGAAGCTCGCTATTTGTGTCTTTTAAATTGAAAGTTCTGTAGGCCTTAAAAAACAAATTTTGAACAATAAAATTTATGTGTAAAATGTGATAGGCCTATTCATGCTGATGGCTATGGATAGTTCTGAATATGGCAGAATTACATGAATCTTATAATAAGTCTCAATTTCTTAATACTTAAGACACGTTTTGAGCAGCTGATTATATCAGAATTAAATCAAAATCTGAAATTGAAGTAATATACTAATCAAGACAGCCTAGAAGTAATTTGAACTGTTTTTTTTTTATTTACTTCTGACTATTCCGAAATTAAAGAAGATATGCGCTAATATTTAAAATCACTCTTAACAAATCTTTTATACAGCAGTTTAGTTCCAATCGATTTCTTATTCCAAGTTCTATTCTACTCTTGTATTTATATTAGTATGTATCTGTTGGCTTGATATATCTTTATTTATAAGTATTGTCGACTGAGGCTGCGATGAGGACTATTGACTATATAACTTCTCAATTCTCCTATCTTCTCGTAGGTATTTCCGAATTCTCTCGTTGTCGCGATAGTGCTGTTTACAGAGAAAAACTTGCTTCCAAGAAGTAGTGAGTATGATAATGGAAGACCTTTCAGGAGCGTGATTTACTTTGAATAAAAGTTATATTAGACCAAGATGGACACAAGTTTGACAGATAACTTTTATGATAATGGTGTGTAGAAGAATCCGGCAAAGGAAAGATATCATTAAAAGCCAGTAACATTAAAATGAATACGATGATCTTCAAAGTGAGTAGCAACAAATATTACCCCAAAAATTGGCCAAACTTTGACCCCAAATTTTCGCCCTCTTACTGTAATATAAATAATCATAATTATTGTTTTAGCTTGTGCTATTATTGTCGGTATTTGTGTAACTTACCTTTCAATCTATGCCTCTGTAATACAAAGACTTACGATTCGATACAAAATAAATATGACGATTGTTCTATCTGGTATGCCCTCAATTTACAGCCATCGGACTAGGATTAGGATAATGAATTAAGTATTAGGGTTAGGGCTAGGGATATAGGTATTAATATAATCAAATGTGTTGTAGGACCCTGTCCGTGATGGGACCAGAGATGAAATGATCTTAACTTTTTAT
>CALNVZ010003426.1:41067878-41091602 GCA_940671915.1 Paracentrotus lividus
CGAGCGGTGCTACTCTGCTGCTTTTACCTGAATTCTCCACTGCATGCATGCGCGCATGCCACGGGAAACTTTCGCCGAGCTGAATGCACTGACCAGGCCAGGTGCGCAACAGCTGATTTTTGTTTGTAAACAGACAAAATGGCTGCCTCCACTAGTTGCCAGATTAATGGTAATAACGGAAGATTTCAGCAGTATAATGACGAGGAAATTGTGGATTTCATGAACTCGACTGACAGCGTTAATACTCAGAAACAATTAAATATGCTGTATCTATATTCCTGAATTTTGTTCACAAATTGTATGTGTGAGTTTCGTGTGAGATCGACATAAATCACATCGATTCGCGCTCAGCAAGATTTTTCGTCGGTGCTCGACAAAACGGGCGCTTTGTAAGTACTTGTATTATTGATCAAGAAGAAAGGTAAGCAATATGACTAGTTATTTTGTTCATTAAAAATTAAAAGGATATGGAAGGGATATAAAACAAATATACATGACTCATTCTCAGAACAGTTAAAACTATTCGCACTCAGGAACATCACATAGTACTATTCTCTCTCGGCCGATGGCCCTCGAGAGAATAGTACTATGTGATTTCCTTCGATGCGAATAGTTTTAACCAGATCCTCGATTGTCATTGTATACTTGTATATTATATCCTTATCTAAGATTGTTTCCATTGAGAGTGTACACAAGGAGAAAAAGAATAGTTTAACTAAGAAAAACGTTTCCTCGAGAAATAGTTTCGTTTTTCTTCATGACGTCACGCATAGTACATTTTTTCCTAGGGAAAAACTGGACTATACGTTTTCGACCCCCCCCCCCCCCCTATTCAGATTGCGCAGCGAGCGGTGCTAACTTGGCTGCTTTACCTGAATTCTCCACTGCATGCATGCGCGCATGCCACGGGAAACTTTCGCCGAGCTGATGCACTGACCAGGCCACGATGCGCACAGCTGATTTTTGTTTGTAACAGACAAAATGGCTGCTCCACTAGTTGCCAAGAATTTAATGGTAAACGGAAGATTTCAGTATAATGGAGGATAATGTGGATTTCATGAACTCGACTGACAGGTTAATACTCAGAATACAAAATAGTGCTGTATCTATATTCCGTGAATTGTCACAAATTGAATGTGTGAGTTTGTGATGAGATCGACATCAAATACCGATTCAGCGCTCGCAAGATTTTTTCGTCGCTGCTCGCAAACAAAAACGGAAGCGCTTTGTAAGTACTGTACTATTGGATCCAGAAGAAAGGTCCACATAGACTATAATTTTGTTCATTAAAAAATTAAAATGTGAGGGATATAAAAACAATAATACAATGACTCATTCTCAGAACAGGTTAAAACTATTCGCACTCAGAACATCACATAGTATATTCTCTCTCGGGCCGATGGCCCTCGAGAGAATAGTACTATGTGATGTTCCTTCGATGCGAATAGTTTTAACCAGATCCTCGATTGTCATTGTATATTTGTATACTATACGATATCTTCTATTATATCCCTTATCTAAGATTGTTTGCATTGAGAGTGTACACAAGGAGAAAAAGAATAGCTTAACTAAGAAAAACGTTTCTCAAGAAATAGTTCGTTTTTCTTCATGACGTCACGCATAGTACATTTTTTCCCTAGGGAAAAACTGGACTATACCTTTTTCCAACCCCCCCCCCCCCTATTCATGAGTTGCGCAACGCAACGCAAGCGGTGCTACTCTGCTGCTTTTACCTGAATTCTCCACTGCATGCCACGGGAAACTTTCGGCGAGCTGCACTGACCAGGTGCGCTTACATAACAGACGATCGATTAGGCAAGACAAGTATATTTTGTTCATTAAAAAAATTAAAAGGAATGGTATTATAGTGGAAGGGATATAAAACATATATACAATGACTCATTCTCAGAACAGGTTAAAACTATTCGCACTCAGGAACATCACATAGTACTATTCTCTCTCGGGCCGATGGCCCTCGAGAGAATAGTACTATGTGATGTTCCTTCGATGCGAATAGTTTTAACCAGATCCTCGATTGTCATTGTATATTTGTATACTATACACTCACTTAGCAACATCCAACATAGCTAAATGCGTGCAGTTTTTCATATTTACAAGTCTTTTATATATTGTCATATTTCATTTCATGGCCAGAGATTTTCAGAAAATTTTTATTTATTCTGAATGAGGAGACTTGTCCCTTTTCATTTCTTAGATGAGTAAATACTCAGACAGGGGCACTTTTTTAAACAAAGGGGCGACAGATGAACAAAGGCCCTTAAAATAAAATAAGAGGTGGGGATTATCAGTGAATAAAATTATTAAGGAGGAGTCATATTTCTCCGAAAACTGTTAACACTTTTTTAATTATGCTTGTGGCCAATTAAAAATAGTCATAAGGAACCATTACCAGTGCTAAGTGAGTATAGTGTGTGAAACTTTAAAGCGGAGCAATTGTCGCCGGAGGAAATGTCATGGAATCAAACAAGGATCGATTATTCTTACCATCATCATCTATTCTTTTTTCTAGATATCTTGTATCATCATTGCATCTTTCATCTATTACCACTTCATGGCAATGTTTGCATGGATGGCCATAGAGGGCATACATCTCTATCTGATGACATTCGTGGTATGGAACGCCGAGCGGCGCAAAATCAAATCTTACATGGCATGTGGTTGGGGTAAGTTAAAGACATAGAGGCTCCAGCTTTCATAGGGAGTGGATCATAATTTGCTGACCCCAAACTTTGTGAAAGCACTGGAAATAGCTGTCTTGAATCTAAATTTCTGGACCACAGCAAAACACCCCGAACAGCTTTGGGCATGACCGGGCTACGGAAAGAGAGATTTAATGACTTTACCAGAATGGGCGATGGGTGAAATATACAAGGCATTACATAAGGTGATAAAAATCAGGTGATGGAAAATATATGTTACTGGGTAAGCATCCATGGTGTCAAATTACCCATCGAAGCTCGCTATTTTTTGTCTTTAAAATTGACAAAGTTCTGGTAGCTAACAATTTTGACATTAATTATGTTAAAATGTTGATAGGCCTATTCATGCTGATGCGTATGGATAGTTCTGAAGTATGCAGAATTACATGAATCTTATAATAAGTCTCAATTTCTTAATACTTAAGACACGTTTGAGCAGCTGATTATATCAGAATTAAATCAAAATCTGAAATTGAAGTATATACTAATCAAGAAGCCATAGAAGTAATTTGAACTGTTTCTTTTTTTATTTACTTCTGACTTATTCCGAAATTAATAAGAATATGCCTATATTTTAAAATCACTCTAACAAATCTTATACAAGCAAGTTTAGTTCCAATCGATTTTCTTATTCCAAGTTCAATATTCTTCTTGTATTTATAGTAATGTATCTGTTGCTTGATATATCTTTATTTATAAGTATTGTGACTGGAGCTGCGATGGAGGACTATTTGACTATATAACTTCTCAATCTCTATCTTCTCGTAGGTATTCCAATTCTCTTCGTTGTCGCGATAGTGGCTGTTTACAGAGAAAAACTTGCTTCCAAGAAGTAGTGAGTATGATAATGGAAGACCTTTCAGGAGCGTGAATTATACTTTGAATAAAAAGTTATATTAGACCAAGATGGACACAAATTTGACAGATAACTTTATGATAAATGGTGTGTAAAGAAGAATCCGGCAAGGAAAGATATCATTTAAAAGCCAGTAAACATTAAAATGAATACGATGATCTTCAAGTGAGTAGCAACAAATTATTACTCCAAAAATTGCCAAACTTGACCCCAAATCTTGCCCTCTACTGTAATATAATCATCATAATTATTTGTTTTACTTTGCTATTGGATTGTCGGTATTTGTGTAACTTACCTTTCAATCTATGCCCTGTAATACAAAGACTTACGATCGATACAAAATAATATACGATTGATTCTATCTTGGTAGCCTCATTTACAGCCATGGACTAGGATTAGGATAATGATTAAGATTAGGGTTAGGGCTAGGGATATAGGATTAATATAATCAATGTTTAGGCACCCTGTCCGTGATGGGACCCACGAGATGAAATTGATCTTAACTTTTTATCCATTATAAGTCTTTATTTTACAGAAACAGATTATATGACAGTGTTATATCGGTCAACTGTGATTGGTCTAATTTCGCGTCACATCGGGAAACAAAGTTCTCATATATAATATTTGTTCAATATTCTCTTCTCTGTGTAGTTGTTTCCTGAGCATGGCTGACAATAGTCTTCTTTTCTTCATCGTTCCTGTCGCTGTCGTCATCGTCTTCAACGTCTTTGTGACCATACGCGTGGTCGCCCAGATCATCAAAATGGCGGATGGTCCCACAATGCAGAGTGACATTAAAACAAGAGCCAAGTAAGTGGAAAGGGGCAATGCAGTATCGACGAAGTCGGTTTGGATGATGTTTTTTCTTGTGGCGGCCATGGCTGGGGGCGGGGGGGGGGGGGGGGGGGGGGGGGGTGCTTCCAGTATGCGTAACAAAGGAAAATGTTCGTAGGCGCACCTAGGTCAATGCGGATTGGCTGATAGCCCATTGGAAGCCCCTCAGCTATGGTGTCCATAATGCAGCGGTCACAACTCGTCGTAGGCTTCGGGGCACGTGCCATCAACGTAGCCTGCGTTGCATATACAACGCACGCACAGGTCCTGGTCAACTTTTGCGATTCCTGCGTTTCTGTAGTAAGGGTATTGTAAAAACTTCCTGCACGTCGTACATGCATTGTACCTGTGAGGTACCTCCGCTGCACGAATTTTCTACGAAATCCATCGTAGGGCATGTAGGGAGTTGCACGTCGAAGGTACGGCGAGTTGTGACCGCCGCATAAGTTACATCGCTCTTTTAGTCAGATTGGTGTACATAGGCCTAGACCAAAAGCTTCAATCTCTGTACTTTATTAGGGAGAGGTTGTAGGCTACTACTTTGCTTGGCTCCACTAACCTCTGCTGCTACATAAGGATGTATTACAGATGTCAGAAATTTTCAAGTAAATCCCCTGATGACAACCACAGCGTTAAATTATGTTACGACAAATCAATTTCACCTTTTTTAAAGGGAGAAAACGAGACCTACCTTTAAAAAAGACCGAAATAAACCGATTGCAAGTGTTTGTACTATGAAAGATTAAATTAGGCTTTAAGTACAGAAAAGTGCGGGTTTTTTTTATTATGTTAAACGTAGTAAGAATTAGTCATTTTATTTGAATAATATTTCAGCTGATGAATGGTTTATTGGTTGGTAATTGTATTTCTATATTGTGATCCTCAATCTTTGCACGAATGATCTCATGATGATTGCCCCTATTATGATGCTCAAGAGAAGAGAAGAAAGAAAAAACATAACATGTAACCGTTTATCCATTATGACAGGCACGGTGTAAAAGCTATGGTAGTACTTCTGCCCCTAATGGGACTGACCTGGGTTGTAGGCTTCCTGGCATTCGATAGAGCAAAGATAACCTTACTCTACATCTTCATCGTTCTTAACTGTCTGCAAGGTGTCTTCATCTTCTTCATCCATTTCTACAGGAATTCCGAGGTGATTTTCTTTTACTTATTGTTTACATAATAGGCCTAATTATTGTTTTGTATTTGCTAATACATAGTTGTTTGGGGGAACTCATTTTAGATCAAATTGCAAATTCCCGTGTAGTGTATTTGTCTCTTAACCTCTCTCTCTCTCTCTTGATAATTTTGGCTGTTTTAAACGTTTTGAGAACTCTACTGTTTATATCTTCATTTTATTGATCGGGCTTCTTGCTGTACGCTTCACATGTAAATTATTTATATAATGTACTCTATTAATTTATGTATTCTTGTAAATGTTATTCATCTGCAAATGTTAATTTATGTCTGTCTCTTAAATACTTCATAGTTTGAAATAAATTTACCTTCGTTCATTCCCCTTCACATTTTCCATAATCAATACAATTATAAACTGCCTATATATACTCAATGTTATAAATCTTTCAAATATGATCACTTGTTGCCGTATAATGATTCCGCTCGGCTGATGGAATCCTCGTAAACATGAGTAGTATATGTATGTACCTCTGGGCACCGGAGAGGATCCTCAGGATCCTCAGGATCCAATTACGCAATCATAATTACGCAATACTTGTATCCAATTACGCAATACCTAATTACGCAATACTTGTATCCAATTACGCAACACATAATTACGCAATACTTGTATCCAATTACGCAATACATAATTAGGCAATACTTGTATCCAATTACGCAACACATACTTAGGCAATACTAGTATACTATTACATAATACATAATTTTGCAATACTAGAATATGATTTTCCAATACATTATTACGCAATATAGGGTTTCGCAATATAGGGATTACGCAACACGCTATAAATAATATCACAATAGAAGATTATGAAAATTTGACATGCTGAATAGCGAGAATATGAATATGAAAATATGAATCATAAAAATATGAAATATGATCCCATAGAACAATAGAGCTATTTATGAGGATAGAGAAACACCATTTAGTGATGACGTAAGAAGAGTTTTTGCCGTTTGAAAAATGGACAAGTCAAAACAGGCATGACATGGAGTCATTAAAGTGCGAGATGACAATAGAGGGAATACAGACCCTGATTAAAAGAAAACCCCAAAACAAAGGAACGGCAACCATCACAGCTGAGTGACAGAGCCTGAGAAAAGACAAGGGTCGTAATCGGGATACAAAAGAGAAGATGACGGAGTGACACCTTCAACATCATCCTCACAGTGCAAAGTAAAATCCACATATTGAATGGTATTTATGTTAATGAGACATGGAAACAAAATATCAGGATCGAATCCAAAACTAAGAGGATAGTCAGGGCAAGACGAAAATATGTATAAATCGACTTAGACCTAAATTGTAAAATGCAAAATACTCCAACTTACAGGAATTGAGTAACTTGGGGGAGTTTTGCCAAAATCTGAGCTGTGGGTCTTATATGCTGTAATGGCATGCAATAATGTTTCAGAGGGAAACCCTTAACATCTTGTTTTCCCCTACATAGTCCAAATGAATACAGGACGCTTATGAGGATTACACAACCTTCTAATCATTTAAAACGTTTTTCATCTATTCATATTTTCGTCATTGAAATTTTAGGGTTGTCGTGTCGCCCTGTTGTCATTTCATCATTTTCCTCACTGTTACGGGCGTGGTTTGTGGACCAGGTGCCGTTACCGGCGTCCAAATTACCCCCCCCCCCCCCCCCCCCCCCCCCCCCCCCCCCCCCCCGCTTAGTTACTGGAAGCATTCCCTCTAATTGTTCGACATTTCGGCTATTCAACGTTTCGTCCATTCGTCAATGCGTTGTGACATAGCACTACATCCATTCTCTATGCATATCCTTTCATCACTCTGTCATTTCATCATTTGTTTACACCTTGATGAAAGTACCCATTTCAACATTTCTAAGTTTCATCATCGCATCTACCATCATCCCGCATCATATCATAGGAACTGTTCACCGTTTCGCGCATTTTTGTCATTGTTTTGTTCCTTCATTTTAACTGTTTATCCAATTTTATCAATTCCCTCGTTTGTTTTTTTGTGTTCGACCCCCACGTTTTCAAGTTCCATCGTTTCATTATGTCATGGTTAATAGCTAACGGGTCTCTGTACAAGATGATATATGAATATGAAAGTTAATTGGGCGAAATCCAATGTTATAACAGAGGGAGACATTTCATATATACGTATACAGTACTTGCCACCTAAAAGCGTATTTTGTCTTTTCATTTGGTAAGGGTACCAAACTCATTAAATGTCAATAATTATTCAGAGTCATAAAATGTCAATCTTCCATCCACCCTGTCGACCTGAAAACCTTTTATTATTCAATTATTTTTCATAGAACAAGGTAATATAGCCTAAACATTTTACAGTGTGTCATCCCTGCACCACAAGGCATTCGTTTCTGCAAATGAGGACATAGGACAAATTCATTGACAATTAATGTTTTTCTATGAAAACAGTGCTAGTAGCATGGCATGATTGGGATGTGCATTCAATAGACATCTATAAGATCTTTAGTAACACCTGTAAGAAGCAAAAGAGGATAGAAAAAGTACGGAATACGCTTTTTGTTGGCAGGTCTGGCTATAAACAGATTTTTATAAGACACCAGAACACAATTTAAAACACATTGAAACAAATAAAGAGAATTTCAAGTATCATCACTATTTTATTCATTCAACCAAGGTATATCAGACTTGAAGAGATAACATTAATACAAAATTACAAATTATGGTACATGTACCTATAAAACCATCATTGGTTAATAAGTTATTGTTGTGTCTTCTAAAAGGTTTTTTGGGGGTGTATAAATTGATTGTGCGCCCTCGTTCATGTCGTTACTTTTTCTTCTTTCAAATTGGACGTACACACCTTTCTGTCTTGCATCATGCGTCTGAGAACAGAAAACACCAATGTGTAAGCACTATTAAATAATTGCTCTCTTCTTCTAATCATCATATCAGCTTCTCCAAAAAGTATTTATCTGCGTCTAATTGTTGCTTCTTCAGTCCCTTCCATCTCTTCTTCGTTATCATCTTCATCCTGATAATTGATATGCCATCAAATTTTGTCCCGTGTTTTGGCTAGCAACCCTTCTGTTACTGCTTTCCGCACATTCATTCCATCAGCTTTAATCCTTGATATCAGATAGAATTTTGTTATTGGTGTAATCATCTTTGGAAGGAACAGGCTCAGTCAGCAAGAAGTAAGGAGTAGTGGTCGAAAAAGATTCGTTGACGGCCCATTAAAACTTTACCGTGAGCTTTGTCTAAGCCTCGTTCTTCGCTCATACCCTTGAGGATATATTTTTCGTATTTTTCATGCCTCAACTCCTCGGTGGCAATCTTGGCTTGTTCGAACCATTCTTGATAGGCCAAGTTGTCTTCAGGCTCTTCTTTATTGTGGGATAATTCATTTTCTCCTTCGCTTTCCGATTCACTTGTTTCACTATCTTCATCATCGCCAGACTGATCATCCTCAAAGTTGGAATCTTCATTCTCGTATTCTCTTTCGTTCAGTTCCTCATCATTTTCCATTTCAGAATGTACATTCTGTTTGTGTCTCTTCATGTCAAACTTGCGACTATACGTCCTATCGCACAATGAGCAAGTGTAGCGTTTGGACATATTCAAAGGATCCATGTTGACTCAACGATGTTTAGTTTGTAAATGATTATAAAGCAGCTAAAACGTTGATAATATAGGGATATTGTACGATTTCAAAATTAGTTTTCTGTCACTTTGACGCACTTGAATCATTCGCAATTATCTTGACGCAATTGTTTAGCGGTAACGCAGAAAATGGATGATGTAACGACACAAATGGATGCCGTAATAGCGTATTTCATTACCGTCCAAACGCCGTTGCGGAAAAAACGACGATACGACGATTGAACAAAACAATGAGATGGGGAAGCAACGATAGGACATTTCAGCTATTCAACGTTTCGTCATTTCGTCAATGCGCTTTAACATATCACTACATCCATTTTCTACGCACTCCTTTCATCACTCTGTCATTTCATCAGTCTTCCCATTTTAAACATTTCATCATTTCATCATCTAATTACCGTACGTCTCATCTTTTATACGTTATGAGACGGTGGCCCGTCGTTTCGACATCTTAGTACGATTCATGCAATTCAGGGTTCTGACATTGTCATATTACTTTTTTTGTTCATTCGTTGCTTCCCCATGTCATTGTTTTGTTGAACGGCGTTTGGACGGTAATGAAATACGCTATTACGGCATCCATTTGTGTCGTTACATCATCCATTTACTGCGTTACCGCTAAACAATTGCGTCAAGATAATTGCGAATAACTCAAGTGCGTCAAAGTGACAGAAAACTAATTTTGAAATCGCACAATATCCCTATATTATCAACGTTTTAGCTACTTTATAATCATTTACAAACTAAACATCGTTGAGTCAACATGGATCCTTTGAATATGTCCAAACGCTACACTTGCTCATTGTGCGATAGGACGTATAGTCGCAAGTTTGACATGAAGAGACACAAACAGAATGCACATTCTGAAATGGAAAATGATGAGGAACTGAACGAAAGAGAATACGAGAATGAAGATTCCAACTTTGAGGATGATCAGTCTGGCGATGATGAAGATAGTGAAACAAGTGAATCGGAAAGCGAAGGAGAAAATGAATTATCCCACAATAAAGAAGAGCCTGAAGACAACTTGGCCTATCAAGAATGGTTCGAACAAGCCAAGATTGCCACCGAGGAGTTGAGGCATGAAAATACGAAAAATATATCCTCAAGGGTATGAGCGAAGACGAGGCTAGACAAAAGGCTCACGTAAAAGTTTATGGGCCGTCAACGAATCTTTTTCGACCACTACTCTTACTTCTTGCGGACTGAGCCTGTCCTTCAAGATGATTACACCAATAACAAAATTCTATCTTGATATCAAGGATAAAGCTGATGGAATGAATGTGCGGAAAGCAGTAACAAAGGGTGCTAGCCAAACACGGGACAAAATTGATGCATATTCCATTATCAGGATGAGATGATAACGAAGAAGAGATGGAAGGGACTGAAGAAAGCAACAATTAGACGCAGAATAAAATACTTTTTGAGAGAAGCTGTATGATGATTAGAATGAGAAGTCTATTTAATAGTGTTACACATTGGTCTTTCTGTTCTCAGACCATGATGCAAGACAGAAAGGTGTGTACGTCAAATTTAAGAAGAGAAAGAGAAACGACATGAACCGAGGGGCGCAAATCAATTTATACACCCAAACAAAAACTTTAGAAGACACAACAATACCTTATTACCATGATGTTTATTATAGGTACATGTTACATAATTTAGTATTTTTTGTATTTAATGAATATATCTCTATCAAGCTGCTGCATATTACCTTGGTGAATGAATAAAAATAGTGACGTGAATAACTTGATATTCTCTTCTCTTATTTTGTTTTCGAATGGTTTTTAAAATTGTTCTGGTCCTTTATTAAATCTGTATAGTATATGAAATGTCTCCCTCTGTTTTATAACATTGGATTCGCCAATAACTTTCATATTCATATATCATTTGGTACAAGAGAGACCCGTTTAGCTTTTAAACCATGACATAATGAAACGATGGAACTTTGAACAGTGGGGTCAACCAAAAAAAACAAACGAGGGAATTGATACCTAAATTGATAAACAGTTAAAATGAGGAACAAAACAATGACAAAATGGCGAAACGGTTGAAAGTTACTATGATATGGAATGAAACGGGATGATGGTAAGATGTCGAGATGATTGAACTTAGAAATGGTTGAAATGGGTACTTTCATCAAGGTGATAAAAAATTTGTGAATGTTTAAAATGGGGAAGACTGATGAATGACAGAGTGATGAAAGGATTTGCATGAGGAATGGATGTAGTGCTATGTCACAACGCATTGACGAAAATGGACGAAAAGAAAGTTGGAATAGCCGAAATGTCGAACAATATGAGGGAATGTTTTCAGTAACTAAGCGGGGGGGGGGGGTAATTGACGCCGTAACGCACCTGGTCCACAAACACACGCCGTTAACAGTGACGGAATGACGAAATGACAAAAGGGCGAACGACAAAACCCTAAAATAATACAATGACGAAATGATGAATAGATGAAAACGTTTTAATGATTAGAAGGATTGTGTATCAGTCATAAGCGTCCCGCTGTATTAATTTGACTATGTAGGGAAAATAAGATGTTAAGGGTTTCCTCTGAAAACATTATTGCATGCCTTTAGACAGCATATAAGACCCTCACCAGCGTAATTTTTGCAAACCTCCCCAAGTTACTCAATTCCTGTAAGTTGGAGTATTTTGCATTTTACAATTTAGGTCTAAGTCGATTTATACATATTTTCGTCTTGCCCTGACTATCCTCTTAGTTTTGGATTCGATCCTGATATTTTGTTTCCATGTCTCATTAACATAAATACCATTCAATATGTGGATTTTACTTTGCACTGTGAGGATGATGTTGAAGGTGTCACTCCGTCATCTTCTCTTTTGTATCCCGATTACGACCCTTGTCTTTTCTCAGGCTCTGTCACTCAGCTGTGATGGTTGCCGTTCCTTTGTTTTGGGGTTTTCTTTTAATCAGGGTCTGTATTCCCTCTATTGTCATCTCGCACTTTAATGACTCCATGTCATGCCTGTTTTGACTTGTCCATTTTTCAAACGGCAAAAACTCTTCTTACGTCATCACTAAATGGTGTTTCTCTATCCTCATAAATAGCTCTATTGTTCTATGGGATCATATTTCATATTTTTATGATTCATATTTTCATATTCATATTCTCGCTATTCAACATGTCAAATTTTCATAATCTTCTATTGTGATATTATGTATAGCGTGTTGCGTAATCCCTATATTGCGAAACCCTATATTGCGTAATAATGTATTGTAAAATCATATTCTAGTATTGCAAAATTATGTATTATGTAATAGTATACTAGTATTGCCTAAGTATGTGTTGCGTAATTGGATACAATTATTGCTTAATTATGTATTGCGTAATTGGATACAAGTATTGCTTAATTATGTATTGCGTAATTGGATACAAGGATTGCGTAATTATGTGTTGCGTAATTGGATACAAGTATTGCGTAATTAGGTATTGCGTATTTGGATACAAGTATTGCTTAATATATTGCGTATTTGGATACAAGTATTGCGTAATTATGATTGCGTAATTGGATCCTGAGGATCCTGAGGATCATCTCCGGTGCCGAGAGGTACATACATATACTACTAACATGAGATGACTACATAAAAGAGAATCAGAATGTGAGGAGGGTATATAAATATTTTCATAATATCCTCTTCAGTATCTGATCTAGTTTGTAATATTTTTTTGTATGAAATTCCCTTTTGATTCCATTTGTCTTTCAATTTCTGTTTCTAATTTTCTTATGCTCAACTCTCTAGGTTCGCAAGGCGTTCAGAAGGCAGATAGAGAAATGTGCCGTAATTTTTTTTTTGTATGAAATTCCCGTTTTATTCCATTTGTCGTTCAATTTCTGTTTCTAATTTTCGTATGCTCAACTCTCGAGGTTCGCAAGCGGTTCAGAAGGTAGACAGAGAAATGTGCCGTAATATTTTTTGTATGAAATTCCCGTTTTATTCCATTTGTCGTTCAATTTTTGTTTCTAATTTTCTTATGCTCAACTTTCGAGGTTCGCAAGGCGTTCAGAAGGTAGAGAGAGAAATGTGCCGTAATATTTTTTTGTATGAAATTCCCGTTTTATTCCATTTGTCGTTCAATTTCTGTTTCTAATTTTCTTATGCTCAACTCTCGAGGTTCGCAAGGCGTTCAGAAGGCACAGAGAGAAAGGGGCCGTAATGTTTGTTTGTTTTTTTTTTTTGTATGAAATTCCCGTTTTATTCCATTTGTCTTTCAATTTCTGTTTCTAATTTTCTTATGCTCAATTCTCGAGGTTCGCAAGGCGTTCAGAAGGAGGAGATAAAAATGGGCCGAAATATTTTTTTTTTTTTTTATGCAATTCCCGTTTTACTTCCATTGGTCTTTATATTTCTGTATCTATTTATGTTATGCTCATTTAACAACTCTCTAGGTTCGCAAGGCGTTCAGAAGGCAGAGAGAGAAATGGGCCGTGAGTCACACCTGGAATGGAGAGTCGTCTTCCAGCAAGAATACCCGACGAAAGTCCTCATCCTCTGGTGGAGAAAAGAATCTGGAGACCCTACAGACACCCATGCAAACAATGACGTTGTCTAACGTCAAAACCAACAAAACCATCATCACATAGTGGATTTCGAAATTGCCGATTTGGAATAAAGCACGTGCAAGCCGTCAGGGATTGCATCACAAAAGCATTAAACAAATGATTAATCTTCCTTTGAAGTTTTTAAATCCTAGTTGATATACATTTTATTAAACGAAATAAACAGTTTTGAGCTACATAAACATATTTACGTGTTTAACGAGATCTTCTTGTGAGAAAAATAGATATTTATCAATAATATGCATTGGTATAAGGGTGCGTGGTGCCAAATGGATGTTTAAAAAAAAAAATACATTTACAGTACTAATAGCTTAATAAATAAAAAATAATGATATTTCGCTTCGTCTTTGGTGTTTATTAATGACTTTGCTTAAGATATTTCGGAATTAGTACTCCATAGATTATAATATTTCTACTTCGATGACAACTTATATTTATGCGTGATGATATATATGTGAGTAACTGAATAGAAATATTGATTTAATGTTTTAGATTTAAATGGTGACATCTTTAACTGTAAATATGAAGTAGATTATTGTAAATATAAAAAGATTATTTGACATCCCAAAAATTTACCAGGTGTTTTCATGACTTCACACCCGTTACCTCACCCCTAAGTAAGATGGTTTTCAGGTTCAGGTCTAGAGTGTCAGGAGTGCTAGGAAGGATAACGCTTTAGGTTATGGGAATACCCCCGATTTAATTACTTTATTACAGTGTTTTCCTAGAGAAAAAATGTGCAATTGTGCTTGCCAAGAATTATTTCAATTGCTTCGTATTAAATATTTCTTATTTCGAGAAACTATGATGATCGCAATTTTAAAATCAGAGGCAAGTGCAAAAGAAACCAGTATTGAAATATAAATTTAATTTTGTTCAAATTGTCATTGTAAAGGGGGGAAATGTTTATATCTACAGGGTAGTGATATAAAAATATTGATTGATATTCATACGTCCCGTTTTTTCCCCCTTTTTTTTTTAATTCGGATAACATTTCATGATTAAAAACTAATTTGCGATGATATATCAGTATCGCCTTTTTGCAAATCTTTATTCAATAAAGTTATCGATTTACCAAAATATTTTAGTAAATAGATATTATTATCATTTGTAATATTTTTTTGGCCATGTTGGGTATTTTTGAGAGATCTTATTCGTCTTTTTGAGGGGATTTTTTTTCTTCAATTAAAGAGTATATGGCTCGTTACCAAAAAATAAATAAATAAATAAATGAATAAAAATTCCCTTGTAATTATAACACTTTCAACTTTCTTAAATTGAAATTATTCGTAAAGATTTCATGTAGAACATATTTCAGGCATTAGGATGTGCGTTTGCGTCAGCATCGGTGGCTATTAGTAAGTTGGTCAACTTGTATAAATTTGGCCGTTCAGACCAGCGGGCTGGCAACGATCAATCTCAGACTAAAAGACTGGGGCCTTCTTGCAATCACAAAATAACTCTCGTCGAAAACTTTTTATTGTATTCTTATTTGATAGGTTTTGCGTATGGAGCATGGTGTTGTTTGGGCGGTACCAGAAACTTAAGATCAATGTGCAAACAATTAAATCAAGTAATCCCGAGGCAAATTTCTTGATTTGTTTTAAAAGAGCAACCCACTCATATTTTACCTTAATATTTACTATTTTAATTCTTAAAAACTAGTTTCATTTCTAAAGGTGTTGACAGTTGTTTTGTTTCATTGTTTTTTTTCTTTTTTTTTTTTATCTTATTATGGTATTTGCCCTCCCCCCCAAAAAAAAAAACATAAAAAGTAATAACCAATATGATAAAGTGAAAGAGAACACAAGACTTGTTATTTTGCTTTGTTTGCTATAAAATCGAAAATCGTTAATCATTCTGATTATTGTGTTTACAATTTGGTATAGCTCCACATATACATGTGGCTATATATCAAACTTGTTGTAGACTGTGTAGACTGTTTTTATGTCTAATTATACAGTGCGTCCCAATAAAAACTATACACTTTTGAAATGGCTACCAAACAAAATATATATGATTCCTATATGGGAAAGGTCTATATGTATGGAAAACGTATAACCTAAACTGAAATTGTGACACTAAAAAGTTCGAAAATAATGAATGCTTCAATGAGCAACGCCCATTTTCGTCAGGACACAAAAATGAGGCTGTGTAGCAATTCACTATTCATTTATAATCTCTTTTGGTCAAAATTAATATTGGAATAAATCAACTAACAAAGAAAAAAATTAACAGAAAGTAAGGAATAAGCATCAATGGAATGCAAAAATGTAATGGTTTAAATTCTTGTTTTCGTATTATATGTTTGTTTTGTTTTGTTTTGTTTTTTTACTTTAAGTTTATTTTTGTCTTTCTTAGCCGATTTATGCCATTAGTGATTTTGATCCTTATGGCCACCCATAAGCAGGAAATGAATAAATAGCGAATTCCTGTGCAGTCTCATTTTCTGTTTCTTACACAAGTGGGCGTTGCTCACCAAAGCATGCTTTATTTTTCGATATTTTTGTGTCTGTAGACTATATGAGCTTTTTCTACCTAATCATAAACCTTTCTCCAAGAACCAAATATTTTCTTGGTAGCCATTATGACAGTTTATAGTTTTTATTGGGATGCACTGTACAGCTGATTGCTTTCGGCAGGAAGAGGAAAGTTTCCACCTGCGGCTGACATTAATAGACAATTTCACGGTAAAGTGTATCCGAGTATCGTTCGATCTCCGCCTTCGTACGATTTAAATAATGCCGTTGATTATTGTCGCCACGTTTATGTTTTGTAGAGTATTTATCTCTTTCTGAATAGAAAAGAAAGAAAAGGTCGATAGTGTATCATCCCTGTAGCATTTTTCCATAACCAATCTTCCTTCCGGAAAAATATGTTGTCGATTACTAGTGCATGACCTGTGTGACGCACATCAAAAGTATATACAATATAAATCACAATTATGTATATATCATTTGACGTGTGAGTAATGGTAGCTTACATAATTGAATCAAAGACTCTACTCCAAATATATATAACCTAGAAGCGGATCCAGCATCAACTCTGACACCGAATTGTATCGGTACATGCATAGGCAAAATGGAGTCACTATTATAATCCCCCAGACAATTTGGACGATGAAATGCTTTTCAGAGCTGAAACTGGATCCCGGCATGTAGCGTTCACGTTATTAGATTATACTTGTATCACCCAAAATGAAATTGATGTGTATAGTACAAGAGGTGAGCAAAAATTGATAAGTTTGTGATGATGAAGATAATATGTTAAGAGATCTGAATTAATATTAGGCTTAGGTTCTTAGATTTTGAAGTGAAATAAGATTGGAAGTTTTTTTTTAAATGCATTTTTTTTTTTTGTGGAAGCTTAAACGAAGTCATATTGCCTGGATTTAAATCTATTTTAACATGTTTAATCTGATTCAATGTCGTACAAACCTTCTTCAATGCTTTTGTCATGCTTCGAAAGTATTTGGAGACTCATAACTATCGTCAGTATATTTGCTTGAGTTAAACCTTCAATGTGCATCGATCTCTCTACATAATTCATAACTAATAATTATGTTGAGGGGGACTGCTGAATAAATTTGTTGCTGTTTTAGTTGCGAATTTAAAATATTTAAGCCATTTGCCTTGACTCTAAATATTTGCTTCTATTGGTTCACCATATTTTAGAGTGTAAAAGCATGAGTAAATGTTGATAAAATTAGTGTAAACTTGTTCAATAATTATAGAAGTATTGGATGTTTGAAGTTTTAAAACAATGTATTTAAACGAAGACATAAAATTACTTGCTATTGACTATTTTGGGATAATTCTTATTCATAACCATAACTATGGTTAGAGTAACTTAATATGGATAATAAAATTTTACTTGACCTATATTAACCACTCATTTTAAATTGTATTATTTTAGTAACATATTTTATTTTTACTAATTTCTATTTCAATTTTCTTTTCTTATTTTTATTTATTTATTTTATTTTATGTTATCATCATTTTTTTATTTATTTATTTATTTCTTTCTTTATTTCTTTTCTTTCTTTTCTTTCTTTTCTTTTTTTCTTTTTTTTTTTTTTTTTTTTTTTTTTGGGGGGGGGCGGGTATTAAAGATAATACAGTGTTAACCATAGAATACGAATCAACTAAAAACAAATAAAAAAGGGGACAAATGGTTACTTTAAGGAAAGACATGTCCTGCACTTTATCACTGATATCCAAATAACTCGGCCAACAATACTTAATTTAGTATATGAAGATAATAAATGTATTCATTCGTTATTTGTATAATTAGGCCCACTCACTGACTCCACGATAGGTCATTTAGAGAAAACCAATTCTCCATAGTAGGGACTATGGAAGTGAGGCAACATAGTAAATAAAATTCAAATGCAAAAGTTTACTACATTACTTTGTGGGGGTATTTTGTTGATGGACTTTGGTCCTTCTCTGAATAATAGGCATTAGAGATTGCTGTAAAAAAAAATGATGTAAAAATAAGCCCAAATCAGCACTTGGTCATAGTAAAAATGGTATCCGCCCCAGGCTTACTTTGCGACAATAAACAAGATTTCTATCTTCTAGAATAGCCCTCGTATTAATAAAAGTAGGTCGAAAATGACCGTGATTTTTACTATCCAGACCTACTTACGCATAATTTATTTTACTTACAACTTCTACAGCGCCTTTGCTACGTCAGCAAATTTAACCATTAATACTATCATTTTTTTTTGCAAAGACGTAAGCGTTAGAAGATGTACTGATATGTGTGACATATGAATCAAAAACATTTTGAACACATGAACTTTATATATAAAGCATTTCGGGGGACTAGAGATTACTTATAAGGAAAGACATGCAAGATGATTCATGTATAAATCTCAATTCAAATTTATTTAAATCGGAATCTAAATGTTACAAAATTATGGAAGATTGCATGTAATTACATCCCGCTATAAGAAAGAGATATCTACAGAATGGCATCATCTTTTTTAAACATAATTAATATATAAAAGCAATCATCTGAATAAGATCACACGAGAGCTTTCTCTCTTTTTTTTTTTTTTTTTTTTACCGTAAACACAAATTAAAAAAGAAATTTTAATATGACTTAGAAAGGAACCTGTAGGTTAAGAAATCCAGAATTCTGTATTCAAGCGCGGATTTTAATTCCATTCTTCAAGTTCAGTAACAGATTCTTGACAAGAAGCAAGTTTTTTTAACTGCGAAAAATACGAGAGCATATATTTTAAAAAATTAAATATACGCGATGTCTAGATAGAAATGGTTTTCGAGTTCGTTTATTTGTTCAAAAAGTGCAGTTTAAATCGAGAAGACCTGATTATAAAAACAGCCAAATCCATCTGTTTTTACTGAAAACTGAAACCCAATTTAGAGGTGCTCGTTTAGGGACAGCACTCAAAGTGCTATATTATGGCTATAAATGGATACATGGATCCTAAATAAAATGATTGGAATTATCATTGATTGGGGTTGTTTTTATATTCATATATCATCATTAAAGGTATAACAAAAATATTTCTAAAATAAAAATTATATTCAACGGATTTTACGTATTATCATGTCTGAAAGAAGCTTTAGTTCATTTTATCGACCTATAGTTAGCTCAGTAAATTTCATCAATCCGAAAGATTTAAACCATTTGTCTGAACGTAGAAAAAAAAATATAAAATGTTAGACTAATTCTTCTTGAAAATCTTCCAGTACTATAAACAGCTTTAGTTGATGTATTCATTAATCTCCATAACAAGGCACAAAAATGGAATTATTTTCGCGGTGTTCTACTTTTTTAAATTGGTATTATTTATTATTCTTCGTCTGTCTATTTCCTTCTATCACTTCTTTTTTCTCTTCTCCTTCTTTTGCTATTCCTTTTTTTTTTTTTCATTTTTTTTTCTCTTAGTTATTTCTCTTCATCATTATCCCTCCTCCCACTTTCATCATTTTTATTATTTTTATTAATTATTTATTTTTATTTTTTGGGTGGGAGGGCTCTCCGGTATGTATACACGATGCCAAATAAGCATTTTTTATTACAGTTTTCAAATGTATGTGAGGGTGTGTACGTGTGTGTGTGTGTGTGTGTGTGTGTGTGTTTGTGTGTGTTGTGTGTTGTGTGTGATCATAGTGTTGGAGAGGAGGTTCCTAATTGTGATTGATGAGAAAATCAAATAAAATATACATTCTTACAGTTCAAACTTTCGCAAAACACTTTCCATAAGGACCGTCACACTGAGGTCGTTCATATAACGTCTTGCCAGTTCTTTAAAAAAATGGCTGAACGCTTTGGTCGGGTTGGAACTATAAAATTTGAAAATAATTTCTTGATACGATACTAGGCAGTTCATAAATATTCTCGTTACGTCAATTCCGTTTTTATCGCGTCCGCAATACGTTTGTTACAGTTCAACCGAGTAAGACGCTCGTTCACTCTACCGTTCGTAGCACGTCCAAACCGTCACGAAAGTGCCTATGCGCACTATGATAAAAAGTTAGGTCACACGTCGTAGTACGTCCTTCCGTTCTGAGGAAGTCCTACCCGTTTAAGGAACGTTATCATCTACGTTTTAATTTAGAACTGAAGCCAGTACGTATTTTTTAACATGTTAAAAAAAATCGGAATGCCTTTCTGTTCTCAGTCCGTTCGGCCAACCTTCACCAAGTTTCGTAAAGATTGTAAGCGACTAGCATTCGTAGAAACGGTACCCAATCCCTACTTCACTAATGTCTTATCACCAATGGACCTTCGAACTCACGCTGTCAGTCTCGTCAGTCGTAGTAACACATCATAATGTAGCCCAGTTTGTAAAGACTAATCATCTCACAAAGATGTCTACATCATCAAGAAACGCAATGCGAGAACATATTGCTTTCTAGTGTAGACGTGCAAAAATTCCGTCCATTATCACTGCCTGCTCTCTCGCGTTCTCCTTAAAATCATATGTAAACGACGCCTATCAAGCCCGTGCTATAAAGTCCTACTAATTTTATCGAGCAGATTGCACAGATACGGGTCTCAAAGTCTACAAGCTTTCCATGCTTCCGTGTGTGTGCGCGAGTTGTAGCATTATGATTAATGCCACGTAATCAGGCAGAATGTTACTTTCAATTAACATGGTACAGAATATTGTTCTCAGGTGGAGTAGTAGTATAAAGCGAGTTCCAATATATCAGCTGCTTCAATTGCCACACGATTATATTGTTAACACCTACTAGAAAACTTCGACAACTTGTGTAAAAGATATAAATTAAAAACGAAAAACCGCCAGATAATGCCTCTCGGTCGATAACAAGAAACGCGATACATTTGAGACCTATATAATTTCTGTGCGGCCATTAAGAATTAAATGATGACAATTAACGGTTAAGTACATGTTTCGGATACAGTCCCTCTAATACGTCCAGTCACGTCTTCTGCCTCGTCTGCAGTCCGTTTGTTACATCCTATAAGTGAACAAGGCCGTTCCGAAGAACCTACCCACACCTTTACACATGCAAAACACCAGAGCCCTACGACCGTGGTCTGAAACCAATCCAAATTTTTAATCCCGCTTCAGCAGGATTTCTTTCACCCCCCAATTATTTAAGGTTTGGCGCTTAAACCCCAGTTATATGTGTTCACGTTTCCTTAAATTCCCATTTTATCCCCATGTGCAGGAAGTTCAAGACATATACCTAAACTTACTACACGCAAGATCGTTCCTCCTCATAATATGCCGCGTTTTTTAGTCCGAGATCTGTCAGTAAAATCTGACCCCCGGGGGGGGGGGGGTATACCACCAAAACATGTCCTAACTAGGTTGCTGGTCATGGTGGTTTTTCATCCCATTAAATCCCTTAACACCTGAGCATTGTTCTTACGTCGGAGCTACGTTGCCTCCAACCAGCCCGTCCACACATAGTCCTCGTCTCCTTACCCATCGTACCTCGCCATTGAATCACGTGTCGTGACCTTGTACGAACGTGTCTGGCAACGCAAAATGCGGTGCCCGTTTCCCATAAAAAAAAACCTAGCCCGTTTTTGCCCATATACCCTTCAATGCTGATCTTACGTAAAACGTCACAGTTCACATCTGATAAAAGTCGAATTTATACAAATTCACGATATTGACTAATAGACGTCCTAGCACTATTCTTATAATAGATACTTAATCTTCAAGTACGGTCAATTTCTCCGTCTGGTAATACCCGATCCATCGACGTTTCAGTACGGTTGGCCGACGCCCGTGTAAATTTTTAGACGAGGAAGCATGAACCCCCGCCGGCCCGATTCCTTCCCGCTTCCACAACTTTTTCAGAAAAGCCGGACGAGCGTTAGTCCCGATGACAGGGTCAGGTAAAGTCATGTCTGTAAGTAAGTTTATTTACTAACAATTACCAACACCAGCCACTGTACACATCAGACTATGCCCGTTCGGAAAATTTACAAGATTAGTCGTCCTATTAGAACAGCCAGAACTTCCAGCAGTGCATGACAGCGGGTATATAAGTTAACTATAAGTTGAGATAATAGCTATAGAATATAAGAAAGTGATCAACAATTTGAGGCTCCTCCCTACCCGAATAGATGTAGGAATCACTATTCATATTAAAGCTCTTAAAGCTTCCACCCACTTGAATTCTTGGTCGCGCTTCGCATCCTCATCCATATTCTCAATTGAATTTCATCGCAATTTTATTCGAGGTACAATGATTAAATAATTCAAGATAAGTATCTTACAATCAACAAATTACCCGTCTAATCTTCTTTCTTATTAAGTGCGTAGAATACTCAGACCCCGCATCGAAAAACTATAGAATTAGTTCCGCTAACTTAGCTCAAATTGAATGTGCGAAGATTTACTGTTCAATATTCATCTTAGCGTTCTGCCCTAATTTGGTACGGGTAATCTCTCCTTCTCCTACATCCATAACATGTTAATGAATAATACTTTTCATCATTAATATTACAATTAATAAAATGCTCCACTAATATACCTAAAGAAATGATATGGGATATAAAAAAAATAAAGGATATCAAACATACACCGCATGAGATACAGTGTGGACGCTCAAGCAAATACGTACCAAACATGTATTTGATGAGCCTGATGTCACAGGGCTGATTGGTTATTAACGTTTATTCAAGTTTTTAATTAATGATGCCGTAGCTTCCCAAGTCTTGTATAAGCTCGCGCTTAACAAAATGGATCCGAGCACACCAGTTTTTTCTGCATTCATAATCGGACGCATCTAAAGTTCATTCCTCTCTTTCATCTCCTTATCTCTTCAGAAGTATCAAGAATCTATCGCCTTTACTGTTTGGGTCGGCATACTCAAGCGCATCAATTGGAGTCGACATCGTGAATCAATTTTCGAGGCGAGACGGAAACATTGCTTCATACTCATGCTATATCTGCCCATCCTTTTTTTTCTCTCCTACTTACGCTGTTTAGAGATTTTGACTCTGAGCATATAACCAGCATACTATCTAGCCCAATAGGAACGATGACCCAATAAACCGACGTTTATACAAGTCGCCTACTTATCATACAAAAAGGCTTCACTCCAGCAAATTGAACCTATTTTCCAGCACTGTATAATAATGTATTACCTTATGATAAAAGACATTCCCTCTCAGTCAAGATCCTCTGAAGAACATTACCCCAGATAATATATGGAATCTTAACGAATTTATCTTGTCCATTTATAATATATGCACCGAACTACTGCGGATTTATGTCTTTGCAGGTGGTGCTACTAATAACTAAAATCTATTGGTGAGAGTATCCCGAAGTTCTGTGATGTCATTTAACTCATAGGTGAGCTGTAATCCATTATAATCTTCCATTACAGTTCCCATAGTGTTCTTGTTACCAAAAATCTCCGTGTACATC
>CALNVZ010003426.1:41101566-41126776 GCA_940671915.1 Paracentrotus lividus
AGAACAATAGTTTGAACCTACTCGTGAATTGCATTCTTGTCGTGATTGATGTTATGTATCGTAAGCTTTAAGATTGTCAGGTCAAAACAATAATGTATTCACTTGATTATGTTCGGAAACATATGCCGCTCTAAATTTACAATGGAGATAATAATTGACATTGCATCTGTGTGCATTTCAAAAGCTAGTCAGTCATTTCAATTGTAACCGACATTTCAGCTATGTGTATCAAATCCTAGTCGGTCATTCTAATGGGTAAACTGAGGCTACCTATCTAATTTTATAGAGCTCGTCCGTCGCATCGACGGACTAACATCAAGTGTGACACACTAGCTTTAAAACTAGTCCGTCTTGACTGACTAGCTTTAAAGCTAGTCCGTCCACTAACGGACGAGGTTAGGTTTTCAGTGTTGGTACTTGCCTACGCATATATGCATTACTTCTTAACCTTTTTTCCATTTATAAACTTGGAACACACTTGGTAGCAGACGGACCATAAACATGATAAAGGTCAACAAAATGAAAATATTTTGAATGGGTAAGATTTTTCCATTTATTGGATTTCTCAGGCAGTTACAGTCATGGCAAATAATCACATTTTCTTATTTTGCTGAAACTAACTATTACTATCATTTAAAATCAGTCTCAAGTCTTATTCATTCTATTCGAGAAAAAAAAAACCTTTAACAATATTGATTAATGAGCATCGTGTTTTTTTCGAGGTTTTCACAGTCTAGTCATATTTATTTTTGTTTGGCCCTTGGGTTAAAATAAGTAAGGCAGAAAGTGAGTTCTGTACTACTTAAGCGTGTTTTCTAAGCTGCCCATTTAGGCTAAAGTTGGGGTAATAACGTAGAAGATGCTGAACAAGCACTATAAACAATAATTCAATTCTATTTTATATTGATAAATGGTCTGTTCTTATCTCTTTTTATAGACTTCAGGGGACGACAGTCTTAAAAACCATCGCGACACTGCTTTTAGCAGCCGTCGTAACTGCGGCACCTATTGAAAACCCTAAAGCAGATCTTCTATTAAGCGAAAACTCTACTGAAAGTCATCAGATTCATCACAAGATTAAAGGTACGCAGTAGATTAAATGACGGGAAACCTCCCCCGACATGTACTTGAAATGGTCCCATGAACAACATTGCGAATTAAACACCCACATTCATGAAAGGGGATAAAACAGGATATCCCACCTGACATGATACATCCATACGAATGAGGGGGAGAGATTTTAACGATACCGTTAAGCTGTCCCCCCCCCCCTCTCTCTCTCTCTCTCTCTTTCTCTGTCTCTCTTTCTTTCTTACTATTTCTAAATCCGATCTCAGTTTAATGTCGCCGATATGAGAATCGTATCGTACTTTTATGCTTAGACCACTGTTGCATATGGTCCTATTCAAAGGCGCATATCTTCGCACTTGCAGGTTATGAATGAATCATGACTACCATATAATGTATAATGCATGACTGGCATGTGTCATTACCAGTTGGATTTGAATTTTACAATTTATTGGTCCTGGAAATTGTTATTAAAAAACGGTGCGTGAGTGACACAACAAATTTTGGACATGGGTTTCTGGCCATTATTGGTTGTGGTTGGATTTATGCCCAGGTAGATCTCCAAGGGTACCATAAGTGCTGGTATTATGTAAATGAATAGTGTAGGCCCTACGTCTCTGACGTTTTAGTCCGTATCAATCCTTCCCTTTCTGTGGAAAATGTGATCGCGAGTGACACAACATTCAAAACGTGAGTAACACGACCACTGCAAAAAATGCAAACAAATCAAGTAAATAACTAGATCCAAATTACCTGTGTGTATAATTATGTTATGTTAGAGTAGTCCATGATAATTACTTGAAGCAAAAGCAAAATCTGACAAAAGTGACCAGATATAAGAATTAGAGTCATTTAAAGCAGCATAGTCCCATATGTGCAAATTCATGTTTGATCAATGATTCAGCGTAAGAAAACTGTATCTCATAATGTTGGAACTAAAATAATTAGTTGTATTGTAAAGAAGCCTTTGGGTTGATTTCAGATCCTAATTTGCATTTTCAAAGGCAGAGCGCCACATTAGATTTTCAGCTTCATGTCCACTTTTAATTGGATATGACCATATATTTTCCCACGTCCTCGAAGTGGTCGCTTCATGTACGTTTGAAGTAAATAAAAACGTAGGAGGTAGGCTCGGAGGAAAGAAAATAGATATAACAAGGGTCTTACATTAATTTAAGTATTATCATCATTGTCATTCGTATTATTGTCATTGTGACTATAATCATGTTTAATTTATCTTTTTTTGCATTGTGCAGAGGACGGTCGACTGGACGAAGATGAATTTTTAGAAGCTTCGCCTCCTGAAAGCGACGAGAGCGACCCAAACGACCAAGACGTGTTATACATGTTCGAAACGTTTGATAAAAACGGAGATGCACGATTGAGGTATATGCACGCATGATATTATTTCTTATTCTCTACCACTACTACTACTACTTCTACTACTATTACTACTACTAATTTACTAACAATACTTGCATGTATACCACTACCACACATTTTTTCGCCCCCCCCCCCAAAAAAAAAAAGGCAATCAATCAATCAATCAATCATTAACTAAATAAATAAAAGTAAAAATTAGAAAAAAATATCCCCTGGGAATAATTTACAGAAAATATGAAATTAAAAAAGAAAATAATTCTCACAAAAAATAGACATGGCAGAATAGATTTCTATTCGCTTCTCGCACGTTTTCTGATCCAGTCGCATGACGAAAAGAAAAAAATAAAAAGAAATCATTGCAATCTGATTGGTCAATTGATTTCGTGCATCAGTCAAAGAAAAAATATGCTTCAGTAAAATTCATAAGGAAATTTGGTCAGGGCTAATTATTTCCTCTGATAGTCACGATACTCCAGTAATTCTGGGCTAGTAAAAAAAAAAATTAATTGCTTTTCGTTCTTTTTTAAAAACACTCATTCTAAACACAACACAAAAAGAAAGTTCCCCCTGTTTCAAATATCAATATTTTTTTAAATAGGAGGAGTTCAAAAAATCTAATTATATGTCCATGTAGGGAATCTTATTAGCAACCATGGAAGCTTTTAGGGAATCATCATGAATCATGCTTCAGTGAGCAATGGTTGAATGCAAAAATGTATTTTTGAAGTTCGCAAGCTAAAATCACAACTTTGATTCAATGATATCGGACCAATTTTTTAGGTTTAACATTTCACGCATCAGAATTTACGCAGAACGTGCTTCCAAACATACGCAAAGGACGTTTGGTAAAATTTCATGGTTGAGTGAGCATGCAAGCAAAATGCCAAATGCGATTTTACATTGTTCCATGTAAAATTGATCAAAAATGATGAGATTCATGTTAGGAAGAGGGTTTTTAACTTTGCAAAAAATTAAAATCATTCCGTGTATGAACACCAGAAAATACCATGTGAAAAACACTAAGTAAGTATTCTTTCCATTTTGTACACTAAAAATCACGTGAATATCATTGTTTTGTATTATTTTTATGACCGGTGCACGTGTGTACATGATCCTATAACATTTATTAAAACTTTCATGCTCAGTGAGCACGTGGCACTGAAAAAGCTGTTTTTTGATGTAGAGACAAAAATTAAATGCTTACTTTGCTTAACCATAACAATTCGTTTGAAAGTATTCATTTGATTCATTTTCGCAAAAATCCAGATCTTTTATGCTTCAGTGAACACAAGATATGAGAAAACATGAAAAAAGGAAGAAGTTTACGCCCTGGCACGGCCTAATGGTACGTCCGATTCTCAATGACAAAGTTCTTGTTAGTTAATGACTTCTTAAAGATTTGTGCCAAGTTTCAAGAATTAACTCACAGTATAACGAACAAAAATTACAATGAAAATGGGCAATATTTGACGTTTGTTCACTTTTTGTTCAAATCTATACGTAAAGTCAATGGGAAGGAAACAATAGTGAACAAAATCAAATATTGCCCATTATCATTGTAATTTTTTGTTAGTTATACTGTGAGTTAATTCCTGAAACTTGGCACAAATCTTTAAGAAGTCATTAACTAACAGGAACTTTGGTCAAATTGAGAATCGGACGTACCATTAGGCCGTGCCAGGGCCGTAAACTTTCTTCATTTTTTCATGTTTTTCTCATATCTTATGTTCACTGAAGCGTAAAAAATCGGGGTTTTTGCGAAAATGAAATCAAATGAATACTTTCAAACGAATTGTTATGGTTAAGCAAAGAGAAAATTTAATTTTTGTCTCTACATCAAAAAACAGCTTTCCAGTGCCACGTGCTCACTGAAGCAAGAAAGTTTAAATAAATGCAATAGGATCATGACACACGTGCACCGGTACTAAAAATAATACAAAAACAGATATTCACATGATTTTAGTGTACAAAATGGAAAGAATACTTACTTAGTGTTTTTACATGGTATTTTCTGGTGTTCATACAACCGTGAATTGATTTAATTTTTTTGCAAAAGTTAAAAACCCTCTTCCTACACATGAATCTCATCATTTTTGATCAATTTCACCATGGATACAATGTAAAATCGCACTTTTGGCATTTTTTGCTGCATGCTCACTCAACCGTGAAATTTTACGCAAATGTCCTTTGCGTATGTTTGGAAGCAGTTTTGCGTACATTTTGATGCGTGAAATGTTTAAATCTAAAAATTTGGTCCGATATCATTGAATCAAAGTTGTGATTTTAGGCTTGCGAACTTCAAAAAATGACATTTTTGCATTCAACCATTGCTCCACTGAAGCATGACTTCATGATATTCCTAAAATCGCTCCATGGTTGCTAATAAATTCCCTACTGGACATATAATTAGATTTTTGAACTCCTCCTATTTAAAAATTATTGATATTTGAAATAGAGGGAACTTTCTTTTTTGTGTTGTGTTTATAAGCAAGCGATGCACTGGTTTATGGTTAAGTATGTAGGCGAAAACTTTCGCCAATCCAAAAGTGCACACAATTCGTAGTGACATACTTTTGCATCATTATGCATACTAACAATCAGACAGCCGAAAACACAACACACACACACACACCACACATGAAGCGTTTATTTCCAAAAGGGGTGAGGTCCACTTTTAGCCATTTTGAGAAATTGAGGGTTTTTTTTTTAATTTACCTATATTGCAGTATTTTTAACTTAACATAAGATAATACTCCACCACAGGCCCTAACTAGGGGGTTCGAGGGTTCGAACGAACCCCCCCCCCCCCCTGGCGAGTAGGGGTCCGCTTGAGGGGAAAATGGATTGAATGGATTTTTTTTTGGGGCTCATCAATTTCTTAGGGCCGATCGAACGACCTTAGCGTATCCTATAGCTAATTATGGTATTCTGTTTGAAAGCCGAAATTTTTTAACACCCCCCCCCCCCCGCTTATCGCGCAGCCAGCGTGACGAGAAAATTTTTTGACGTACCCTTTTGCTCGCCCGGCGTAAAGTGAAAAAATTTTGATGTACCTTTTTGTCCCCTTTTGCTGATTTCGAACCCTCCCGTAAAAACCCTAGTTACGGGCCTGCACCATGGGAATGTAAAATCACTTTTAGAAAATATCTGCGGGCTTTCATTTTTTTTTCTTTTTTTTTTTTCTTTTTTAAATTCTCATTTTTTTTTTTTTTTTACCTAACCCCGTTTGGAAATAAAATGGATCGAACCCCTTTTATGCGTGTGTGGGGTGCCTGTGAGTGTGCGTGTGTGTTTGTGTGTGCACGTGCGCACGGCTGTTTCTTTTTTGTTTGTGAGGAATCACCTCTGCACCACTTTCCGACATTAAGAAATGGAAATTATATACAGCACATATATATGACACCAACATTGCCAGGAGATCCAATATTTTATTTCCAAAAGGGGTAAGGTAAAAAAAATGACAATTTAAAATGGAAAAAAAAAAATGAAAAACCAGCAAATTTTTTCTAAATGTGATTTTACATTTCCATGGTTGGGTATTATGTTATGTTAACTTTATTACATTTAGAAACACTGCAATATAGGTGAATTAAAAAAAAAAATCTTAATATTCTCAGAATGCCTAAAAGTGGACCTAACCCCCTTTGGAAATAAACTAAAGTGGACCTAACCCCTTTGAAAAAAAAGGAAAATTTTCTTTGCCATTTTTAAGTACTTGTTTAGGGGGATTTCAAGTTTTCCATGGTGCTATCTTCTGGAGCTACAAAATATATATAGATTTAGGCAAATACCTCAAATTTAATGAAAAATGGACCTATTCCTTTTGGAAACAAGCTCTTCAAATAAAAAGTTCTACCACGGGTATATTTAGGATTGAAAAAGCTGAATCTGAATTCGACATTTTATTTGAAGAAAAGTTTTTATGATTTTAATTTGAAATCATAAGGTAAGGTAATTGACTTTCATTCGCAAGATTTTAAATGCAGATAATTCCTGTAAAATTTAGGCGTGGTCAATTATTTTTCGAAGTACGAAGGATAATTCTATGAATAAATAATATGCTCTTAATCCGGAAAAGGCTTGGCTAGATGAATTGACGCATTTAATCCAAACTATGATAAGATAATAATTTTAGTTTATTTTATTCATGAAAACCATAATCAGTAACATCAGATGCTTGGTCAATAATAATGATTTTATCATTAATCGAAAAAATGCTATGATAGATTAGTTCACGCACTCCTTCAATATTTTTACGCATAACTTAATCTTTACTGCGGTAAATGAAATAAAGAAATAACATTTGTACGGTTATTTTTTATTGACAGGAAAATAACTGCATTAATAATTTTGAAAAGGATTATGCGTTCATCGGCCTGGAAATCATAACTATTTTAAGCGGCACATTTTAGTTTGCTCCTTCCATATAGTCAGGCAGCTGACAGGATTTTGAGTAGATGAACGAGGTACCAGCAGCTGAGTATTGGAAATCATGAGAAAGACCCCCATATTTACCAAACTAAACATCTGGCAGTGCATCTCTGCTGCATAAGGTCCCTACAGCCGGGGGCGTCCAAACTGAGTGCCCATTTTACAAAAAAGAAAAAACTATTTTGAATAAATATAGCAGAATTCATTTTCTAAAAACACTAAATTTGATGCCAAAATAAAGAGTATTAAATTGTCTTAACGCTTGTGCTATTTTGAATTCAGACTGAAATCGAAAACAGTGAGAGTTTTGATGAAGAAATTTTTTTTTTCTCTCATTTTTTTAACGAAAATATTTTGTTTTCCTGTTTTCAATAACTTTTAATAAATAGTTGTATAAAACATTGATGTTTGTAATTTTTCTTTAAACTACCTACGTGCATGTGAATGATGCTGTAAAAAGAAGGGACTTATTCCGATATAGAATTATGATTAGCTAAAGTCAGGAACGCAATAAAGACAAAAATCTACAATTTGCCCTGTAATGAAGAAGAACCCCATACCCGTACGTGTATTAGGAAAGGCCGATAACATGCGATGGCTGTTAGCAAACAAACCAAGTATCAAAAACTTGTACGTCATGTTCCGCATTTTCGCCGCTTTTGTTTGCCTACTCACAGCCATCACATACAATCAGCTTTTCATATATATATATATAATACACGTGCGGGTATGATGTTATTCTCAGTCACGGGGCAAATTGTCTGTAGTGCGTTCCTGACTTTAGGGAATCATAATCAGTAGCGGACGCAGAACGGAGTCACACAATGAACTTACCGGGCCAATGCGTAAACATAATAGAGCCGCTTTTGTCCCCAGACAATTCGGCCCCCGAAATGCATTCAATTCGATTTTCTTGGATCCGCGCCTGATAATTCTTTATCGGAATAAGATATAACTCCCTTTTTTACAGCATCATTCACATGCACGTAGGTAGTTTTAAGAAAAGTTACAAACATCAATGTTTTATACAAATTATTAAAAAATTCTTGAAAAAAAGGGGAAAGATCGTAAAAAATGAAGAAAAAAATTCTTCATCAAAACTCTCACTGTTTTCGATTTCAGTCTGATTTCAAAATAGCACAAGCGTTAAGACAATTTAATACTCTTTATTTTGACATCAAATTGAGCGTGTTTAGAAAATGAATTCTGCTCTTTTCATTCAAAATGGATTTTTTTTTTTTTTGTAAAATGGGCACTCATTTTGGACGCCCCCGGCTGTAGGTACCTTATGCAGCAGGGATGCACTGCCAGATGTTTAGTTTGGTAAGATGTGGGGTTCTTTCTCACTCAGCTGCTGGTACCTCGTTCATCTACTCAAAATTCTGTCAGCTGCCTGACTAATATCACGCTTTCCCGGCAATTATTTTGTCAATGCACATTTTTCCAACAGTTTGGTCTGACTCTCCCCCATCCCACCCCCTTAAAGGGGCAAGGTCTTGTTTTTGAGGTCTCCCTGATTCTTAATTTCACATTATTTCCTTCTCCTCAGTTTGAATGAAGTAATGGACACAATAATGAGCATTACATCTACTCCTCTAAGTGAAGAACAAGTTATCCATTATTTTGAACGAATCGATACCAATCAAGATGGGATTATATCTTATGATGGTACGTATAATTTATACATGCCCTGTAACATAAAAGATACGTTGAATCTTACGATTGGTATCAATCGCAAGTCTATGGTAAACCGTGCACAAAGATAAATAATCGATCGTAAGATTGATCATATCTTTTTTGTGTTAAAGGGCACTGGTGTGTTTTTTCACATTACATATTGTATTTTTGTCAATTACTTTGTAAGCCTATACCACTAAAAGCTTGACGAAGTGCAATAAATCAAGGACATTTCGCTGTCATGTAAATAACAAAATGACGGATTTTTTTCTTTCTGAAACAAGATTCCCATGGTGATGATGATTATAATGTTTGTGATATCACGTCACGTAGCATATTAACGGAATTCTTTTGATGCACCCTTCTGTTTACATATGTCTGAGATTTTCGATATATTTATGGTTAGATTGGGAGGAACAATGACAGTGGTAAATGTGACTTTTCAATCTAATTTAATTGTAAAATTCTCTCTTTTACCTTGTGCTTATCATAATACCCATACTGTTTTTTATATACATATTTTTAAGTTTTAATCATCATATGTGCATCTTCCTCTATATCTGTTATAATTTTATCCTTTTTCTCTCTTTTTTATCTCTTTTACTTCACTTCATAATTTTCAGAGTTTCACTCTTCCGTTGAAGTTATACCACAATCTAACGCCCCGAATAGGGAGGAGTAAGAAAGTAGACCAAAAAAAATTTTGAACCATAAATAAATTCTACACACCGTCTCGACAGAATCAAAGAGGATGGAAGCCAGAGGAAGATGAGTTCATAATCATGATAAAAGACAATTATGGTGAAATGTAGTAAAATTATGGTAAATTAATTTTCTCTATCATACAACATCATGATTATACATAATTGTACTGGCCATGACCTTGCAAACACAAGGCGGTATTACATTGCGGTAAAAGAAAACTAACTTCCTTTATACGAAAAATATTTAAGTCGTTTTGTTAACTTTTCGTTTGTATTTTATATTGAAGGGATTGTTTGACTTCGTTTAGGATTTACAAAAATAAATAGCTAATGCTGAAACAGTAATTGCAAATGTCACATAGAATCACCTGATAATTGGAAGCTAATTGTTTTTTTAATTGTCGAAATATTGATGACTATAGACATAAGCGTACATGGGTACGATTTAATACTACAGTCTATGAAGATTTTTTGCTTATTGTAAGGCGTGTAACAATGAATTTTTAGGGTTTACTCTTGACAAATTATTACATGCATTGACGACTTCGGGCCCTACAGCTCAGATTTTTGCATGTCTTCACAAAGTTACACATTCCCTTTAATATTTCAATTTCTTTGAGTATTATATCAGAGGATTGCCAGCTCATCATTAAGCACCATGCTTATGATGTAGCTGTCCTATGTTTAACTTTATTACGCTGCAAGTTAAAATCGGGAAAATATCATCTGCGCCCCCATCCCCCCCCCCCACCCCCATTTTCAAATCCTTGATGAGCTACAGCTGATCTTGATCATTTTACTTAATTTCACAAAACGCCCTCTTGTGGTAGCACTTTGTATTTAATGCTCCAATGCTCCAATGCTCCAAATTTTATTGTCCGAAAAAAAAATTATTTTGCCCCTTTTCTCATGGGCCCGGCAGCCGCTGAGCAGCGCCAGAAGGACGTTGCTCTATCCCCCTTTTGTTGAACGCCAAACAGGGAAGCAGCAACTACCATCTTTTAACGTCTTTTGGTAGACGCGACCGGGGCTCGAACCCATGACCTCCCGATTATGAGGCGGACGCTCTATCCAATGAGCCAACACATCGGTTATTATTTCTTATTATTTCTCATTCAATTGGAGACAGCGCCTCCATTTGCCGATATTCAACATCATGATTATATTAGATGAATAAACAATATAATAAAATAGATTTTTAACAGTCTCCATCATCAAAACTTAACTTGATAATAAAGGGTTGATTTGATTCCATGCAGACTATGCGCATTTGTGTGCATTTTTCATGATTTCACTTCAAATAGTGCCCCTTTATGCTGACCTCAAAAAATAGAATGTTTTATAATTTGAGCTGTTCTAGCATCATGCCTAAGAAGATGGTCGTAATAAAGTAATGGAAACATATCATCAATCAATCAGAAGAAAGATCAGAATATGGTTAAGGCAGGTGCGGATCAGAAATTTTGCTAATTTAAAGCCAATACGAACCAGCAGCCTTGTAAAGCAACACTTCAAAAATTAATTAAGGCCTATTTGAATGATAACACATCAATTCACTACTCGCTACATGCATATCGTAATCAATATGTTACCTAGCAGCAAAAAAGTATTTTCCTTACAAACATTTTAGCTTTCCTATACCATAAAATTATAGGATATCATTTATTCATCGTATTTTCAATAGTTTTCTCTAAAGGTATATATAATTTCCAGATTAGCTGTTTATAACACACAGCCAATGAGAGTGTTGGTCAGTTCGCTCTTTATTGCACTGTACCTTCCTTTATAATGTTTATGATTTTTAATTCTATTTGAAGTCGGGAGGCGGATGATTCATTTCCAGAGATGCCAACCCTACGGAATAATAAATTATAAATTTAGACATTAGAACGAAAATAATCAAAATATTTGAGACACGAGAGAAAGCATGCCTAATAACTTTTACTCTGTCATTCAATTTCGGGAATGCATTCAAATCAAAGGATTTCTTTCTCTTGCGACCAAGATATTTTGTTTCAACTTTTTCAACTATATGTGTTCTTCACTTTCTAATTTATATTTAATGTTATAATTATTTCGTAGGGTTGGCATCTCTGCATTTGAGGCTCTCATTTTTTTAATCGAGGGATGGGGATTATGGAATAGCTTTGCGCAGCGATCGTATTTCTTTGCTTTCGGGCTTAGTTTCATTCTTTTCTCTCTTTTTTTTTTTTTTTTTTTTTTTTTTTTTTTTTTTTTTTTTTTTTTTTTTTTTTTTTTTTTTTTTTTTTTTTTTTTTTTTTTTTCTTCTTCTTCTTCTTGTTTTTTTTTTCAAAAAAAGTTTATCATCATTTCAAAATGTATTAGAAATAGACATAAAAGCTTACATTGCACTGCCTTCTATGGAATCTTTAAATTTGGTTGGGTGTTGATCAGTTTTACCATGGTACGTTTTCTTCAACGGGGCCTTGGGATTATTATCACTCAAAATTCATACTCATGCTTTACAGTAATCGCGCAATGAATGCCCATCCTTTCAAATTTCACCTCTCTCTGTCTCATTGTAGTTCTAGTAACGGGCCTGCACATAATATGCGCAATGCCTATTTCATTATTCATATTTTTTCTTTTATATATATTACGTTTAGGCCTACGTGTATACAAAATAATATAAACGCTACTCGCGGTGATTAATGATATCCTACTTTACCTGTCATCGATATTTTTCATTCACCTCCCCCACAAAGCTCAACAATAATTAACTAGAGGCTCACCTGTAAAACTTAACCATTCAAAATCTGTACGACCCAGTGGGAAGCACATTTCTTAGGAATCTTACCCTTGTAGGCGTATGATACTATCATTATTGATATAGGATGTATGGCGGTTTACTAATTTCGTTTATTTATTTATTATTATTAGAAGTAGTAGTATTAGTAGCATTCAAAAAATAGAAATATCATGTTTTTATAATGAATAACCTTAAACTTTGTTTACATATATTTATATCTTGTTTAAGTTTTTTATGCTTTAATTGTGAGCTTAGCAATATTTATTATGAAATCCTTGTATTTGATATTAATAATATTTTGAAAATACACTTTAATTCAAGTTCAAGTTTAATTGTTTTGAAAACAATCAATCGGACTTGAACAATAGTTCATAATCATATGACAAGATGGGTTTGGGACCCCGAAAAGAGGAGGTTGTGAAATAGATTCCTCTGCAAACGATCCAGAAACACATCAGAGTATTATAGTATTGATTGAAACAATGATGGCTGAAGAGTAAAAGAAAAACATTACAATAAATACACTTAAAATCACACACACACACACACACACACACACACACACATATATATATATATATAAATAAATAAATATATATATATATATATATATATATATATATATATATATATATATATATATATATATATATATATATATAGAGTACTGGGTTACACCATTTCTAGATTGTGATTGAATTGCATTAGCAACTTTAAGTAATTTTCAAATCATTTTACGTCTGTTTCATGAAGATGCTCAAACTTGCTATCATGATAAATAGTGTACAACGCAGTGATAAATCAAAGAACAGACCGAAACTTTATGCTATCTATTATAAGTATAATATTTTTGGCCAAATTCAAGATGCCCATAATCGTTGGGCAATTCTTTCAAACGTCCAATTACTATACCAGCAAAATGCCTTGTACTCCGAGGAAATCATCCGATCATTCACCTTTTCGTTAAAATATGGCTAACAAATCGATGTGTCTATAATTACCAATACTCTTACCATTTTACAGGTAATCGCATAACTTTGATAGGAAATCCCATTCTAATAATAACGTATGTTAAAGCTTATGCTTCCGATATATAGCTTTCAAAAGACTTGGTCTAATCCATCGCTTCCTACACTTTTTCGCACTCAATCCGACTTCAGGGAAATTTTAATTATAGGGCCCCTACAGACTTTATCCAAAGTTGTTTTTTTTTTAATTGTACAAACGGGAAAAATAATCTATGCGTGGACTATTATGATTGAACAGTCGCTTCTTGATACCCCCCCCCCCTCCCTCCCACGAATGACGGTCAAGGGCTACCTCTCATATTTAACATTACAATGCATTACCAGGCAAGTCTTTACTCTGCGGATGATCTTGATTGTGAAAACAACAACTCTTTATACAGAGTGAGTCAGAAAAAAAACCCATCGTTTTGAAGTTGTGTTGCCTGAAAATTTAATCGTGTAAACAGCGACCCAGTCACTTTGTGCAAGTGACGGTTGAAAGTCTTCTAAAGATTGTAAAATGTAGGAAGGTTAATCCTACCAAAATAAATTTTGAGAATTAATGGGCACCTTCAAAACTATGACAAAGCATCAACAACAAAATTATTTAAAAGATAAACCAGTATGAACCGCTATTTATATAAATTAAATTACTATTATTATTATTTTTTTTTTTATTTTTTTTTTTTTTTTTACCAAAAAAAAAAAAGTCAAATCTTTCTAGAGCCTATAATCTCAGCTTGCATTCATACTTTTTTAGCCTTGACATTTTCGAAGTTTTTGTATTCCACCCCCACTCTTTGCAAAGAGCACTAAGACTTTACAGATAGATATAATTAATTATTAGGCCTACCAGTGAAATCCTCTAAAGGATTGTAACTTTATTTCATTTATCTCTCCGTGTTTAATACGATACTGTGCACATACATGTAATTATAGTGAATTGTAACCTATAAACATGTATATTGTTTATTTCAAATGTACTGGAAATAAAGTATTTATTTTGAAAAATAAAATAATCCCAGCAGTATGACTTCACTTTGATTATTATATAAGAAAAATTGTTTTAAAAAAAATAAAAAAATAAAATAATAAATAAATAAAACGGGTAAACTTTTTAAAGAATATAAATCAAATCATAAGGTTTGTAAATATATTGTAGAGGGGACGCAAAATAAAATAATGGTAAATTTGAAAATAGAAAGGGGCAAACGGTAATTTTTCTTTAGAGGCAGTTGTGTTAACATAATTATGTTCAATGTGTGATTATTAAAATAAAAGAAAAAATAGAAGGGGTACATGCTTGTAAGGCCCACCTGGATTTGCCATTACCTAGGCCTATTGAGCTGTTACTCCAAACGTGTTATTTATTTATTCATTTATTTTAGTAAATGTGTTATTATTATTATTTATTTCTTTTAGTAAATCTTCCCCCGTGAAACTTAAACATTCACAACTTTTCTTTTAAATATTATTATCAATAAAAGATAAATAAATAGATTTTAGAAAACGAGCGTAGAGGCGAAGTATATAGGATGGGAGAAAATGAGAATGAGAAAGTGGCAGGGTAGAAAGAAAGCTATGGGATAGAAAATGGACAGGGGAAAGAGATAAAGTGAGTGTGTGTGTGTGTGTGTGTGTGTGTGTGTGTGTGTGTGTGAGAGAGAGAGAGAGAGAGACAGAGAGAGAGTGAGATTGATGCATCCTCATCTCATCTGAGAAACTGTTGGAAACGGGTCGAGAAAGAGAGGGGGGTGTTTCCGGGAAAGACGATATATATATATATATTTTTTTTAAGGGCTTACAAGCCTAAAAATAAACCTAAAAACAAACAAAAATAAGAGAACAAGACAAGGCTTAATTTGCTATTATGTTCTAACATCTTACCCCCCTCTAAGTCTAAGCCTAAAAATAAGGAAAGCTATGTGATAGGTTAGTGATATTTTCACCAGAGTTAGCCAAGAAAATAGAGAAACGAAAAATACATACAATCTTGGTTGTACTCCTATAACAAATCTCTTTTTTTTTTTTAATGGTTGAAAATAGCATTTTTAATGCATTTTATTATTTTTTCATGAATGAAATGACCTTTTGACTTCATTTGCATTAAGTTCATTTCATACCCTCTATGGTGATATATGACACATTATGTATACCTTTACAAACCCACTGACACACAGACACTTGACACAAAAATGGTCATAAAGTTGAAAAATCACCACCTTGGGAACAATGGACTTGCCCTCAATCAACAACAACAACTGCAACATCATATTTCTAAAATGGCGGCGCCCTCGCTCATTTTGGATAATGGTGCTTACCACGTTAAAGTTGGACTAGCATCTGACAAACAACCGAGGTAAGTACACGGGTATCGTAGTATTTCGTAAATGGTGGAATGATTAGCGATTGGATGGCTGAAAAATGCTAAATTATATGAAAATTGGTGAACACTGCCGTTTGACTTTGAGTGTGCTGTGTTGTGGTCCCATATCATGCATATTTGTGTTTGATTGGGAACCTGGGGGTCGTTTCACGAAACCATGGACAAGTTAGTCATATCTTTATCCACCAACCACGAAGTTAGCTCCAATCTTACTAAGTCGGTTACACGAAGCTCTTCCAAGTTAGACAATTTGTAATATCGATATTATCGGAGATGATGTCATCGAGTTATAGCCTTAATCACGGTTTCGTTGATATTTCGACATTGTGGTTTAGCAAAATTTTCAATATTATCGAAATTGAAGTGATAAAATCGGTCAATAACAGTATGAAAGCTCATAAAATTATGTATAATTTATATAATGTGTATTAAAACGCACAATATTCCTTACTGCATACATCTAGAAGGTGTCAATCATAAAATTAATAAGACCACGTCAGAACATGAGATGGGTACCCCCGGATGCGCTAATTTCATAGTTTCGTAAATCAGACTATAAAAAAGTACGCTAGCTGAAAATGGAGCTAGATTGAGGTTTTTTCCTAAATTTTCTGTTTGCTCACAAAAAGAAATTAATAGTGCATTGTAATTTAAAAAGAAATCTATTCAAAATTATTAATTTTGGGACTAATAGATCGATTTTAACTACCAACGTAGTCTCTGCGGGTCTCTTTATTTAGCTTTATGGTAAGCTAAATAAAGCTTTTGCAATTTATTCAATATTATTTCTTGATCGGATATATTACGAGATATTATTTCTTTATTGGATATAAAAATCACTTAATTGTTAACAACCATTTATTTTCTAGATATAAGACCAAAATTCTGAGGTTGCCACATTTTGTATGAACAAAAATGAGAAAATCGAGATTGTCGCGGCAAATGCAATTCGCCCAAACCGATTGCTTGCCATAAATTACGTTTGATTGACGTATCAGCGCTCTCCAAAAGATATGACAGGTCCGGAGCTGTCATAAGTATTTAGTCAGCTTGTTGACCACGATCTTGTCAGAGAGGGCGCTTCGTGGAACCCGCTTGTGGACAAGTTGTTCACTATCTCCGATTTAGTCAAGAAGTTAGACTTATGACGGTTTCGTGAAACGCCCCCCTGTCCACGTAGAAATTTTTACTCCATAATTTATGCACGACGCTCGAATGATCACGTTAGCATATGAAATACACTACCATTGTGCCTTCCGATGAACAATAGTCATGATAAAATTTCTTTAGATCTAACGTTAACTGTGGTCTATACGTTTTCAACTTCGGGCGACGTCCGACACTGGCGACAGTGGATTCGTTGAAGTTCCTTTTTATATTTCTCCTCTTTATTCTAAAAAGTATTGAAAGAGTGGCTTTGCAGCGCACGTTTTGTGAAGTCGAGTCATGCATTTTTTCTTGCGAAATGGGTCCACTTTGGTTATGATTGACAGCGCGCACGACAAAAGCGGTCTTTATCGGGAACAGCTGAATCGTGTTGTTCAGTTAGTAAGTTACGGTCAACGCACTTCAGTCATTGCAACCAGGAGGCAGAGCTCCACGCGATAGCTAACCAGAGCGCCCAACAATCCAAATGCATTGTTCTCTGGCTCTGTACGAACGAACTTGTAGGCATTTCACACCGTCATCTATGCATGGTCAATAATTTACCCACATATGCGTGCAAACCTATGGTGGTGTGACCATAATTCGCGCAGAACCTTAGTTCACGCACGACGGATATCTCAAAAAGTAATAAATATCGTGAAAATCTGATAGCACCATCAGAAAGAGGGACCAAAAATTGCTTAAGATCCAAACTTTCGTCACGGTATGGTGTATCGAATTGTGAAATTATTGACCAAACATCGGAAAATTGCGTGTCCGTTGCGAAAATTCCGAGATTTTTGACAAGGGTCTGGAAATCATCATTTTCCGAGTTAATGTCATAAAATTGTGAGATGATATTAATATCATCTTATTCTATGAAATTTTGACTTACATTTACTGTTATTCCCTTTCCTTAGACTGATAGAATTTCTTGATAAATCTTTGTCAAACGCCCGTGCGGGAATTAAGGTCACACTGTTTTGTTGACTTTTTCAGCAGAATGTACGATCGTTCGATCGACATAGAATTTTGAAATCGCGATATCGTAGAAACCCTTTGACCTAGTTCACTTCTTCATTCGGCGATTCGGAGTTTAGAATTTTGCCGTTTATTTGGTATTTATATTTTTCGTTGATTTTGTGTAAAACCTGAAATATTGTTGATTGAATGTCACATTTTGTATAATTTTTGAAATTTGCGCGAACTATGGTCTCCCCATCATACATTAGAATGGATTGAACGGCCACCGATTCCCTATCGCATAGTACACAAAACAGTTTTAACTTTCAACTTTCAACTTTTTTTAGCCCATCATAGGAATCTAACAGTTAACGTTAAAGGTCCGGGGGAGGTAAGTGCTATTGTCAACGTTATATCTAACTGTTAGGTGTTATTTTTTTTCGCCCATCATAAAGGTCATCAAGTATCAGCCATATGGGGTAAAACAGTCATGTGGTAAATAGAGCTGGTCGCCCATTTTTCCCTTTTTTTTTTTCCTTTTCCTTTTTTTCCTTTTTTTTTGGGGGGTGGAGGGAGGGTAGGTGTATATTTTCCCCCATCATAAATCATAAATCGGGCCATTCGCCAGTTTTTTTTTTTTTTGCCTGAGATCCATCAACGTTCTGCAAATTTTTTTTTCCCAATCGTGTACGAAGTCCTATCGGTTTCGGCAAAAAAGGGTAACAGGATTAAAAGAGAGAGAGGGGGGGGGGGGGGAAGGAGGAGAAGAAAAATGATTAACGAGAGGAGAAAAAGTTAAAACTGCCCGAGAGGGGGAGGGGGGAGGAGAGGCAAATAGCGAACTGTGCAGATCAATTTATCAAAAAAAATCTTGTTTTGAAACAAAAAAATTTCCCTGATCCAACGAGTATGTTTTAATCGCATGAGAGATAAAATTAGGATGCCTACATGTATATAGGAGACTAATGCTCTCAAAGAGAAAAATTCTCTTTCCTGCAAGATCCTGCGGAGAGCACATCTACGCAAAGCAATGAGGTTTTTTCCCAGTTTTTGTTTTACATTTATCATAATTTTAAACAGAAAAGCACAACATAGAATATAAATATATCATTTCGTACCCATATTTAAATGTATAAATGTGTATCAGGACATCTCCCCTGGAGGACAACTCCCCCGGAGGACAACATCCCCGCCGGACAACTCCCCCGGAGGACAGGTCCCCCCAAGGTCAACTCCCCCGGAGGACATCTCCTCCGATGAAAACTCCCCCGGAGGACAAGTCCCACAGAGGACATATCCCCCGAGTACAACTCCCCCGGAGGACAACTCCCCCGGAGGACAACTCCCCCGGAGGACAATTCCCCCGGAGGACAACTCAACCATTCCGGAGAACAGTTCCACATGCACTCGTTAATTTTTGCTCCATTTGGGATTTTTTTTTTTTTAAACCGAAATAGCCATTCATGGAAATACAAAATCTTTGGCAATTTGTGTTTTCTTCCGGGGAAGGGTGTTAAAGTTTAGCAGCTGTAGAGGCACTCTGCTATTGGAACCGAATTTTATCGTCAAAGGAGAGAGAGAGAGAGAGAGAGATATCCACTTCAAACTTAAATCACCATCATAGGAAGATGATCTGATTATATTTTAGAGTATGTAGGTTAATGGTCAGGCCCGTAACTAGGAATTTTGCGGGGTTCGAAATTTGAAAAAACAAACCTTTTAAATGGATAATTTTTTAGCGCGAAGCGCGAGCCGAAAATTTTGACTTAAAATGACCCGAAGCGGTATATTTTAACTTTTTTTTTTCAACATTTCTTTTATTTCTTACTTACCGTACTTACTTACTTTTGCCTATCGCCCCTCCTGGGACATAGGCCGTCAACAAAGTTCCTCCAGGCAGAGCGGTCCTGAGCCAGCGTCTCCAGTTCTGTCCATGAGCGGCCCATCCTTCTCACATCTGCCTCCATGTCTCTGCGCCATGAGTTTCGAGGCCTTCCTCGCTTCCTTTTTACCTTGAGGGTTCCAAGTCAATGCCTGTCTTGTTGTGTTAGGCATCAGTTACGTAAGGTGTGGCCAATCCACCTCCATCTTTTCTGAAGGAGCTCCGCCTCGATGGGTTGTTGGTGGGCAAGCTCCCACAAGTCATGGTTACTAATAACTTCAGGCCAGAAGATCTTGAGTATCCGCCTAAGACATGTATTGATGAAGGTCTGTATTTTCCTAATAATGGCAACAGTCGTTCTCCAAGTTTCTGCGCCATACAGAAGGACCGGCTTTTCAACTGTGTTGAAGATTTTAATGTTCCTTGGCAGTTTTGTAGATCGCCATATGTTGCTTAGCTGATGGAATGCACCCCTTGCTTTTCCAATCCTTATTCTTACATCAGCATCTGTCCCCCCTTGTTTGTCCATGTTGCTTCCCAGATAGGTAAAGCTTTCAACCTCTTCCAGTGATTTATCCTGTACCCTGATGTTGGCTTGGTTTGAGGAGTTGATTCTCAGGATCTTGCTCTTCGCTTGGTTGATGTTAAGTCCAAGGCGGCCTGACTTTTCTCTAATTATATTTGTTTTATCTTGCATCTGTTTGTGAGTGAGTGAGAGCAGGGAATGTCATCTGCAAAATAGAGATCATCCAGTTGCTTCCATAGAGTCCATTGGATTCCATTTCTCCTTTGAGTGGTAGAGGAATTCATAATCCAGTCAATGGCCAATAAAAAGAGAAAGGGTGAGAGGAGACATCCTTGTCTAACCCCTGTCTTCACGCGGAATGCATCTGTCAACTGCCCTCCATGAATTACCCTGCATGACAATCCCTCATATGAATTCTTCACAAGATTGGTAATTTTGTGTGGTATCCCATAATGTCTCATAAGCTTCCAGAGTGTTGGTCGGTTCACGCTATCGAACGCCTTTTCATAATCGATGAAATTTATATAAAGGGCAGAGTTCTACTCTAATGACTGCTCAAGGATTATTTGCAGAGTGGCAATTTGATCAGCACATGATCTGCCTGATCGAAATCCTGCTTGTTGGTCTCTGAGGTGGGGGTCTACGGCTTCCTTCATCCTGTTGAGAAGTATTCTGTTGAAAACCTTCCCCGGTGTTGACAGTAAAGTTATTCCTCTATAGTTTGAACACTGACTTAAGTCTCCTTTTTTAGGAAGTTTTACTAAGTATTCCTCTTTCCAGTCTGATGGGATGTTTTCCTCATTCCAAATATTCTCAAATAACAGATATAGCACGTCAACGCTGGCTTCCAAGTTGGCCTTCAGTGCTTCTGCTGGAATGCCATCAGGTCCCGCAGATTTTCCATTCTTCAGCTGATTTATGGCTTTCCGTATCTCTTCCTTGGATGGAATACTACAATCAATGTCCAAATCATGGTTAGCAGGTGGTATATCTGGGGGGTCATGTGGATCTGGTCTATTCAGTAGCTCCTCAAAATGTTCCGCCCATATTTTCTTCTGACCCTCTCCGTCAAGAATAGGTTGTCCATCCTTGTTTTTTTATTTCTTGCATTTTCATTAATTTTCCTTAATTTTTTTCTGAGGGTCACATTTCGTTGGGGTACCTCTGAATCTGCCAAACATAACAACCTTGTGAGGGAAGGAGTAGCCATTCATAGATTGGAAGGGGTGGTTCCAATGGATGATTAGCAATTAAACAACCATTCCCGTTCCCGCTTGTCATTACAGAAGGGTTACTCCATGCGAAAAGTACTGTAATAATTGTAACAGAAAGAAAATCCAAGGGGTTGGCATAAAATCAATGTATTAAGCATTAAAAGTGAGGGGAGATGTCATGGGGGGGGATGTCCTTGGGGGACTTGTCCTCCGGGGGAGTTAGTACCTCCGGGGGAGTTGTCCTCCAGGGAGTTGTCCTCCGGCCGGGGAGATGTCCTCCTTTTTTTTCCTCCGGACAGCGCGGAGTTGTCCTCCGGAGTTGTCCTGGGGAAGTGCCTCCATGAGAGTTGTCCCTGGGGAGCTGTCCTCCGGGACGCGTCCTTGGGGGGGACCTGTCGTCCGTGGGAGATGTCCTGCGGGCAGCCTTGCTCCCGGGGGAGTTGTCCTCCGGGGGAGTTGTCCTCCGGGGGAGCTGTCCTCTGGGAGTTGTCCCCGGGGGAAATGTCCTAGAACCGTATAAATGTGTGAATGATTTTAAAAACAGGCATAAAAATCATGTGTTTCACAGGAGTGAGCTTCCGCCGTGTGGAGCTACTCATCAGTGCAAGGTCAATATAATTGACCATGCATATAATGTGTAAGTGTAATTTACCTTGCACTGGGAAGTACTTTACTGTGGCAGTTTTCTTACAATGGAAAGTCAATGAAGCTCAAAGCCCAGTCAAGGTGGCATGTTTTTCAAGGTAAAACACCTATTGGTCCACTAGCCAATACGTCTACCTCCATTCAGTCTAAACCCTGATCGTCCACTAACCATTTGGTCTACACCCAATCGGTCCACCCACCACTCGTCTACATCCAATTGGTCCACTCACTAGTTGGTCTACATCCAATTGGTCCACTCACCAGTTGGTCTACATCCAATGGGTCCACTCACCAGTTGGTCTACAACCGATAATTGATCCACTATTAAACCATGTTTTGTATCCATCCATTCTTCAATAGGGGAGGTAGGCCAGACAAAATAGTTTTTATTGAAGTTTCCTTCGATCAGTAACAGGTCAATTTTAAAAATGGGGCTCGTGAGGGGGGGGGGTGTGGGAGTTGGTGCAACGCTATTGTCCACTAGCCAATACGTCTACCTCATGTCAGTCTAAACGCCGTGATGCGTCCACTAACCATTTGGTCTACATCCAATTGGTCCACGTCACCGGTTGGGTCTACATCCAATTGAATCCACTCCGCAAGTTGGTCTACATCCAATTGGTCCATCCTCAACACATTGTCCTAACATTCCATTTTGTCCACTCACTGGTTGGTCTACATCCAAATTGGGTCCACTCACCGGTTGGTCTACATTGCCAATTGGTCCACTCACACAGTTGGTCTACAATCCAATTGGTCCACTCACCAAGTTTGGTCTACATCCAATGGTCCACTTCACGCAGTTGGTCTAAACAAGTAATTGATCCTAGTCTAACGCATGTTTGTATCCATATCTTCAATAGGGGAGGGCAGAACAAATATGTTATTGAAGTTCCTTCGATCAGTAACAGTCAATTTTAAAAATGGGGGCTACGTGAGGGGGGGTGTGGGAGTTGGTTGCAAATTGTTTTCGGATACTTCAGCTGTCATAGCATCAGCCAAGGGGTCAAATCGCGGTAAGTAAAAATGTCTTGTGATTGATTCCTTTTACGTGTTTACTCAATTTGTTAATTTTGGCAAGGTGCACCGAGCCCCCACCCCCTTCCACCCCCACAGAATTACGTGCATGTTGGTGATTATTTACAGGTTTTTAACCTCTAATAAGTAATTTTGCACCTTCAAAATGAAGATTAAAAACGGTGCATTTTTAAAGGCGGAGGCGACTGAAGCAACACTCTCATTGACTGTGTGTTATAAATAGCTAGGCTTAAAGTTATACCTTTGAGATAACTATACACGAAAACGGTGTAGAACAAATTAGAACCTACAATTCTATTTGTATTTGGAATCATAATGTTTTGAGGGAAAAGTATGTGTGTTTCGATAGCTTGGTCAAACCGATAATTATCCATGGTGTGAATTCATTGAGTATGGAAAACTTGTGTTTTCAATTCAAAATGGGACCGATTATAAAACTACACTATTCAGATGTTGCAATTATGGGTTAAGTAATCAGTGCAGAATCAAGTGTTGAGGATTGAGGTGGTGGATAGCAAGGCTGCTGAGTTCAATACCGTTGGAGGAGTCTTCCTCCAAGTTCATACGGCTTTTAAGAAAAATAAGGTGCGAAGCACGAACAAATTCTGTTATGATTTAAGATGAAAACGAAACATTTTTAGTTTTTTTTCTTTTTTTCTTTCATCTCATCAAAATGGAAAACAAATTTTCAACACCACGCCTCACCCCACCCAAGGACAGGTCACAATATATGAAGACAATATGGTAGGGGAGGTCGTCGATCGCCTCGTAGATTATAACTTGTAGTCCAAAAGATAGGAGACACGCAATATTTTTTTTTTGCTGGTTGTAGGCCTATATACCAGATACAATTGAGTAGTCCAATTAGAAGACCAATTGCTAAAAACAAGGCTGCTTAATGCACTCCAATTGGTTGTGTGACCCAGGCCGAGGATCCAAGAAATCTAATTGAATGCATTTCGGGGCCTCAATTGTCTGGAACAAAAGCCGCTCTTTTATGTTTTAACGCATGGGCCCGTTAGTTTCATTGTGTGACTACCGGTCCTGCAATACGCGCTAACTTGTGGACCAAACGCCTAATAGAGCCAATTGGATGTGGACACAAACGCCCTAGTAGAGCGCAGTTGGATGGTAGACCACAAACGACTAGTAGAAGCGCAATTTGGACCAAACGCCTATTAGACGATTGGATGTGACCAAAGCTTAGTAGAACCAAATGGATGTAGACCAACGCCTAGTAGACAAATGGTGTGGACCAAACGCTAGTAGACCAATTGGTGTGGACCCAAATCCTAGTAGACGCAATTGGATGTGGACCAAACGCCTAGTAAGACACCAATTGAGAATGGCTGGACTCAAACGCCTAGTACGACCAATTGGTTGGGACAAACCCTAGTAGACCAATTGGATGTGAAAACGCCTTAGTAAGACACAATTGGTTGTGGACCCAAACGCCTAGTAGACCAATTGGATGTGGACGCAAACCCATGTAGACCTATTGGTCAATGGACGCAAAGGTTAGTAGACTAAAAGGTCATGTGGACTAAATGGCTTAGACGCAAATGGAAGTAGACCAAACTACATGTAAGTAGTAAGACACATATTGTAGACCAATAGGTTACAAAACCGTTTTTCAAAGGTCTAAAAATTCCTACTTAAATAAAGATTAAAAATGGTCTAATTGAAGTGAAGAATTAGATCACTACTCTAAGAGTTTATAAGATTTTGATTAATTTATTCTTTAGGTAGGAATTAATAGCTGGTTTCACTAATTAATTATTGAGAAGTTTCCTCAGCACAGGCAACAAGGAGGGCAACAGACAGCCATTCTTTTCAGTACAAGCCGGTAATGTTGGTTTCTGCAGCATAGAGTTACATCGAGCCCCAAACTAGAGGGCTTCACTTAGACAAATTCACTTCCGATTGAACGGCGACCCGCGCCATTCCTTATATCAGGGGCAACGTACGTAGCTAGAGCGACCACATCGTATAACGTTCTTTCTTCTTTCTAAATCTCATGCATATTCATTCACTCCTGAGCACTGTCGAATAAAATATCGGTTGTTTTATACGATTGTACTCTAGATTTAGTTAAGCCAAGCTCGTTCCAAAAAATATATTAGTTGTCCTGATATTTTGATATAATAAAGTATTCACAATTCCCGCTTCAAAAATGACCTTGTTTTCAACATATTTTTTCAGGCCTTAAAAATTAAGCTTTTTAGTTTTTGATTGCGCATGGTAAAAATTATTTGGTATTTTTATGGTACCCGCGCCGACACCAATCCTTATATTGTCTGATTATCATTTGATCTCACATTGTTCATTTAGTTTTTGCAAGTCCTTATTTGGGCAGATTTTTCTTTTATC
>CALNVZ010003426.1:41126801-41137232 GCA_940671915.1 Paracentrotus lividus
CCCCACCCCCCCCCCCCACAGAATACGTGCATGTTTGTTTATTTACAGTTTTTACCTCTAATAAGATAATTTTGCAACCTTCAAAATGAAGATTAAAAACGGTGCATTTTAAAGCGAGAGCGAACTGAGCAACACTCTCATTGACTGTGTGTTATAAATAGCTAGGCTTAAAGTATACCTTTTGAGATAACTATCAACAAAACGGTGTAAAAATTAACCTACAATTCTATTTGTATTTGGAATCTATAATGTTTTGAGGGGAAAAGTATGTGTTTTGATACTTGGCAACATAATTATCATGGTGTGAATTCATTGAGTAGTGAAAACTTGTGTTTTCATTCAAATGGGCCTGAATTATAAAACTACACTATTCAGGATGTTGCATTATGGGTTATAATCAGGCAGAATCAAGTAGTTGAGGACTTGAGGTGGTGGTATACAAGGCTGCTAGTTCATACCTTGGAGGAGTCTTCCTCCAAGTTCATACTGGCTTTAAAGAAAAATAAGTGCGAAGCACGAACAAATTCTTTATGATTTAAGCTGAAAACGAAACATTTTTAGTTTTTTTCTTTTTTTCTTCATCCTCATCAAAATGAAACAAATTTTCAACACCACCCCTCGACCCCCCCCCCCAAGAAGGTCACCATATATGAGAGCAATATAGGGTAGGGTGAGGTCGCTCGATCGGCCTGTAGATATATAACTTGTAGTCCAAAAGATAGGAAGACCACCAATATTTTTTTTTGTGGTTGTAGGCCTATATACCAGATACAATTAGTAGTCCAATTAGAAGACCAATTGCTAAAAAACAAGGCTGCTTAATGCATCCAATTGGTTGTGGACCCAGGCGAGGATCCAAGAAAATCTAATTGAATGCATTTCGGGGGCCCAATTGTCTGGGAACAAAAGCCGCTCTTTTATGTTTACGCATGGGCCCGGTTAGTTCATTGTGTGACTCCGGTCTGCATCCGCTACTGTGGACCAAACGCCTAATAGACCAATTGGATGTGGACCAAACGCCTAGTAGACCAGTTGGATGTAGACCAAACGACTAGTAGACCAATTGGTTGTGGACCAAACGCCTATTAGACCAATTGGATGTGGACCAAACGCTTAGTAGACCAATTGGATGTAGACCAAACGCCTAGTAGACAAATTGGTTGTGGACCAAACGCCTAGTAGACCAATTGGATGTGGACCAAATGCCTAGTAGACCAATTGGATGTGGACCAAACGCCTAGTAGACCAATTGGATGTGGACCAAACGCCTAGTAGACCAATTGGTTGTGGACCAAACGCCTAGTAGACCAATTGGATGTGGACCAAACGCCTAGTAGACCTATTGGTCAATGGACCAAATGGTTAGTAGACTAAAAGGTCATTGGACTAAATGGCTTTAGACCAAATGGAAGTAGACCAACTACATGTAGTAGTAGACCAATAGGTTGTAGACCAATAGGTTACAAACCGTTTTTCAAAAGGGTCTAAAAATTCTACTAAATAAAATTAAAAATGTCTAATTGAAGTGAAGAATTAGATACTACTCTAAGAGTTTATAGATTTTATTAATTTATTCTTTAGGTAGGATTATAGCTGGTTTCACTAATTATTATTGAGAAGTTTCCTCAGCAACCAGGAGGGCAACAGACAGCCATTTTTCAGTACAGCCTAATGTTGGTTTGCAGCATAGAGTTACATACCCCAAACACTAGAGGGCTCACTTAGAAAATTCAACGTTCCCGATTGAACGGACCGCCGCCATTTTATATCAGGGGGCAACGTACAGTAGCTAAGCGACCACATCGTATAACGTTTTTCTCTCTTACTAAATCTCATGCATATTCATTCACTCCTGAGCAACTGTCGAATAAAATATCGTTGTTTTATACGATTGTACCTCTAGATTTAGGTTAGCCAAGCTCGTTCCAAAAATATATTAGTTGTCCTGATATTTTAATATAATAAAGTATTCACAATTCGCTTCAAAAATGACCTTGTTTTCACATATTTTTCAGGCCTTAAAAATTAAGCTTTTAGTTTTGTTGGCATGGTAAATTATTTGTATTTTTTATGGTACTCGCGCGACACCATCCACTTATATTGTCTGATTATCATTTGATCTTCACATTGTTCATTTAGTTTTGCAGTCTTATTGGGCAGATTTTCTTATTTATCAATTTAAGTTCAGAGGAGTTTTTACCCTAGACACGATTTTTACCATTTTGCTGAGATCATGGTCCGAAAATTGGCCTGAAATTGTTCATGCGAGAAGGTCAAGTCATATTATGTTGATTATTTTTCATTCAATGGATATTTATCGACTATTAATAGTATTATTTTATTAATTTATTATCTGGTTGCGATTGATTTTGAAGAGTTTGCTCAATCAATAGTAAAAACAAGCAGTCTAACAGTTTTGTACGAGATTCAACGGTGCCGTGGACCCGCGCCCACCGGGCTAGCATTACTGCTCCACCCTGTAGCGCGTCCTCGTGTTTCATGCTAGTTTTCACCTAGAATTCATAAAACACCGGGTACAACATGTAATTTTCAATTCAATAATAAAAGTTCTTTCACGTTCGTGGTGAATTAACTGTTACGTATTCCGTCTCCTAAATATATGGTGATTTAGTTTAGGAAAATATCTTCAATTGTTTTCCCAAGAACTTTGAAAATAAGGAATTTTGTAATTTTTTTACTTTTGCAACGTCACGTTTCCGCCCCATACATATACGACGACAAGCAATAGACAGGTCTCGTCATACATTGCTCTAAAATTCCTTATTTATTAAAATTCATTAGATTAAATAAATAAGTGTATATTAAGAGAGACGGAATAATGTGACAGTTAAGTCACCAATGAATTCAATGAATGTTATTGATTGATTTGGAAAATGATGTTGACACGGTGTTTTTATGACTTCTAGGCGAAACCAGCTGAGAACACGAGACGCGCTACAGTGTTGAGCAGTGATGTCTAGCCGGTGGGCGCGCGGTCCACGGCACTGTTGAGTCTCGGTATAAGCTGTAGACTGCTGGCTTTTACTATGATTGCAAACTGCTGTCGGAATCATCGCAACCAGTCAGAATCTATGAAATAATATTATTTAATATTCGATAATATCCTATTGATTAAAAAATAATCATACATAAAGTGACTGACCTCCTCGATGTACAATTTCAGCCAATTTTTCGGACCGATGTCAGCAAAATACTAAAATCGTGTCAAACTCCCTGAACTTTGAGTGTTGAAAGTATTGCTTTTATTTTCATTCATAAACTGTTTGTTAATATTTGATGTAAAGAGATAGCACTATCAAATGTTGCTCTTTATCCTTGCCCTACTCTTCCTGTCATATCCAGCTTTTTTCTATTGAATTTTTCCTCTTCTAAATGCCCTGACCCTCGCAGGTCGTCCCAATGCATTTACACATTGTAGCTTACCCAATTTCCGGGTTTAATAGTTGCCCTGAATCGCGCGTGCGAGCCATCTTCAATTAGGAACCTTTCGTTTGTACACGCACTATGGGTAGCGCGCGCTCTAGTTTAGTGCGTATTTAACTCTGTGGTTTGCAGCTCCTCCCAACTCCCTGAGGAAACCAATCGCTCACTGTATTTTACACCAATGCCATTGACTTGGAGGTGGAATTGGAAATGTCACATTGTCACTCCAATTCTCTAACGTTAGCATAACAGCAACCATGACGGCACTGTGCCATTGCCATTGCATTGGCTGTGGCGCATGGCGAGATTTTTTAGTGTGAAGATTGTTAACGAAAAATGTTGTTAGAAAGTGAACTTAGTTTTCATGATTTTCCCAGGCTAACAGTTAGGGCCCTATTCAATAATTGGATATTTGGATGTTCCTTGTACTATTCTTGCTGTTTTTAATTTTTCTCTATTAGGGTGAAATTATATTTTTGAGTTTCATTCCACAACAAGTTCCCCAGAATTTTCTCGACATGGGAAGAAAATCAGGATTAGACTAGGCCTAATTTTTTTTTTTTTTTAGATAGTGAAATTAAATTTATTGAAAATCTAGACTATTCTCAGATGAATATTTCTATAAACTGCATAGAAATATAGGAGCCCTATCTAAGTAATACTGTAAAAAGTAGAAAAACCTTGGAGAATTACCAATGGACCAAGTTGCAAAACCTGCCACCCATAGTTTGTCTCGTGGTCAATACTTACATATTGACGATGTCCTATGAGTGGTCAAATGGGAATCCAATGTCATGGCATGCTTGGCAATGCAATTGCCGAATGACATAGAAACTATATGGTACCAATACAATGACAAAATTTAATGAGAAGACTTTAATTCAAAAAGCAAACTTAATGTTCGGTATTAAATTTTTTTTTCACTTACTCTCAATCAACTGTGTGTTTGGATGTTCCTTTCACTTATCCCTGATGTTTTATTGTTTTCTTTCTCTCATTGTGGATAAAAAAAAAAAAAATTAGTTCCTTTTTAATCCTCAAAAGACTTTGGGGGGGGGCATCATGGCCCCCCTCGACATTTTCCGCGACCAATTCGCCCCACGAAATTTTTTGATCGCGTTGCTCGCTGACTTTATAGTTTCAAGTCTTGCGCATCTTATAAAAACCATTTTGCGAAACTCGGTCATACCGTTACGACGCTGCACGATTTTCAAAAATATCCGTCAGACCGAAAACGGCTCAAAAACGTCAATGCAAATGGAGTTTTCTCACCTTATTCATAAAGATTAGATTATTTTCACTCTCATTGGCTGAAATCAATTTATTTTAGCATTATTATGCTTTAAAATGGTGCTTCAATAATTTTTGCGAAAAAAACAAAGAAAAACAAAAGGTCGAAAAAACAAAGAAATACATAAGAAATTCATAAAACATTAAAATACATTAGAAATTAATTTCGAAACGAGAATTTTTTCGGAGTGCAATTGTTAGGAATGCTATGAGGAATAATAATACACAAAATTAGCATTCTAGGAGCTTTATTTTTTCAATTAGAGCAAAAAGTATGATTTTATGCATAAATTAGCATAATTAATTCATACAAAATAAACTGATATTATTTCGCAAAAATTAACAATGCAATCTTGTAGATTACATGACACACTACCATCATGCCAATTTTTCGGCGCAGTCGCGCGATCGGCGGCCGAGATCTTAGGGGGGGCCATCATGCCCCACCCCCCCCCCCCCCCCCCCCAGTCTTGACAGCTCCCAAAACACCCCAGTCTTATTAGGGTTAAGTCCAAATCATGACAAGTTCTCTGCCAGATTTCTGGCAGGGGAGGGGAGAAAAGAATGGTTGTTTTTAATGGTCTATTTCATGACTGTGGTCTCAATTTTAGTCAAAACCTAATCTCTGTGAAATACAATTACATAAAAATATACTAGAACTTAAGTTTAGAGTCAATAGCTTTTGCGAAAAGGAGAAAAACCGTGAAAAAAAAAACATGGACCCAGTTGCAAAATGTCTACTCTTATTTGGCATGTTAGGTTCCGAGGCTAATAGTAACGTATTGACATTGTCTTATAAGTGGCCAATGGCTGCGTGTGACTGAATAAATTTCGCGAAAATAATTCTCTGTGAGAAGAATGAAGACATCACCCAAATTGTAAAGTTAAGCCTATACAAGTTTTGTCGTACATAAAGTCTGAAATCGCAAAAATATCTGTAGGCAAAAATATTGGTTTATTGTAATTTGCTAGTGGCATGGAGTATATTTATGATGTAAATTTTGTAATGTCTAAATGTGATTCTCTTCAAAACTGTAGACACATACCGAACTGTATCACCAAGTCAAAGAGTGAAAGGAGAAAGCAGTTTATAGGAAACCAGATCGAGGAATGCAGAGACCTCTCCGCCCTATATTACATGCTGCCATTTCAAAAGGTAATTTTGACATGAGCCAGGAAATTAAGAATGTAGTTCCAATGGGAAAGCTTCCCAAACAATTGTTATGGACTGTGGAAACTTATAGTGGGAAAAATGAAATGAATTATTGTGATCTTCCAATATGTTATGATATCATTGTAGAGAATATGAAAGTAAAAGTGTCTACTACCAAGGATATTTAAAAATTACAATTTATACATTTAGCTTGGTTATTTGTGGCTCTGCATTTGATGTGCTCATACTATTTTTTTCTGACATAATATTTTATTTTGGGCAGGGTTACCTTGTGAACTGGGACGTACAAAGACAGGTATGGGACTACATGTTTGGCAAAGAACTACTTGGACTGGAATGCCCAGACACAACAGCTGTAGTCACCGAACCTTACTTCAACTTCTCATCAATTCAGGAAGCCATGAATGAAATCTTCTTTGAAGAATACCAATTCAAGGCTTTGTTAAGAATTAACGGTAAGGAAATGGCCAGAAGTAACAACATTCAAATGGTATTTAAAGAATTAAATAATATGAAAAATCTATGAGATATGCCAAGGATTAAAAGCATGAAACTTGCACATACATGTACATGTACAGCATGAACATTTAAGATTAGTAGTGAGGGCCTAATTCACCCTAACACTTGACAGATTCCTGTGATATTTTTTTTTTTTATTTACAAACAAAATATACAATTTATTGCATTGTCTTATGAATGATGTTTGTACTTCATAGAGGCACAACGTCTTGGACACCACTGCTATCAGTTATCAAGTGCTAGGACAGCAGTGGCGTCAGAAACGTTGTGCCTCTATAAAGTACAAACATCATTCGCGAGACAACTGAATAAAATGTATATTATTATACATCTGCGGTGAAACAACCTTTTTAGTATTATTTCTAAACATGATTACAAATTGTCTTTTTCCACTGTGCTAATATTGCAATATTTTTCATAAAATTAATATAGGGCTCCCTTGGTTCAGACCCAATTAAGCTTGATACATGGTTGATAATGAGAAAATCATCTCCGACAAATGCTGAGATAAATCTGCTGCAAGAATCTTTTGTTTTTCCAAAGTTATAGAAATCAAGCAATTTATAGGGAAATTAGATTCTAATGCCATGTGATAGGGTACATCGTATCATTTTCTATGTATCTAATGATAATGGAGTGGATCAGATTTTAATGCAAAGATTGATGTCTGAATCCTGATGATCTAATACATTAGTGGTAGATTTAATTGCCAATTGCTGGGTGGCTTATGCGGCTCAGGTCTGCATTTTGACTTGATTAAACAGCCATTTTCAGTTATTCCATGATATTTGCTCTGGCGAAAATTGCTCTGCTCTAAATTCCACACGCTAATTGATTATCTAATTTCAACCCCAAACCTAACACCTTACATACACAAATGTAAAACCCTAAATTGCAACCCTATCTTTAACCCTACATCTTTGATGAAATGAAGCACAGAACAATTGTTGCAGTCTGAGCAAATCTCGTGTCGCCTTTTCAGTAGTTACAATTAGGTATTTTATTAATGCTCTTATAAAAAAGGAAACACATGTACAGGTGATGAAGCAAAATATCAATTTCCATTTTTGTATACAGAAAATTCAATCTACACATGTTTGATAATTTGAAAGCTTGAATTGAATTCTGAAGTTGTAGGTAATTCATAAAATCCCCACAAAAATGAATTCTGGCAATATATTAGTGGTTTTGAAATGGAAGATGATGATATTGAAAATTTACAATTTCTCATTCATTAAATTAGGCAATGGCATTTTTAGAGAACATATCAATCAGACCCTTTCAGGCTGAAGTATTATAAGGGGTTAAATTAGTTATTCCTAATGCACCATCTTATCATGAAAAATTTGGGGTGCTGGACTTTTTAAAAGAAAATGTGCTGGATAAGTGAGTAATTCACATTTATGATTCTATAAAGTGTAGACTGCATACCACTGACTATTCTTTTTCTAAAGGGCCAATTCAAATAAATTATTCACGTTCGTGTAAATTGTACACTGTACATGAAGAGCTTGGGATATAATAAGTACATCAAACTGTATCTGGGAGGTTAGTAGGGAAGTGTTCTCATATTTATTACCCAAGCGCTATCTTCTTTTTTTAACCTTTGACCTGTCATGTTTTTTTTTTAGCTGGAACTTTGAGTGCACACAAGAGAAAATCTGAGAATCCTGAACATCGCTGCTGTCTCATCGTTGATAGTGGCTATTCCTTCACTCATATAGCCCCATATTACAACAGTCAGAAAGTAGCAGAAGCAATATTCAGGTAGGTAAATGGGCTAAGAAGGTTAACCCTTTAGAACCTACATGACTAGAGACTGCATAAAGAGTGTCAACTTACTCCCTAACAGAAAGGGGTTTGTTTTGCTTGCATCAGGGTGTTTCAATAAGAAATGCTTGTGAAACATACTTTTTGTGCAGTATCAGACAGCTCACAGCTAGTGAGCTAGACAGCTAGTTAAAGCACAAAAAGTATGGGCATGTTTGATCACATTTTTGAAATATTATCAGGGCTATAGCATGCAAAGACCATAGAACGAGCAGCAGCCTTGCAACTGAGGGGATATCTGTCGGAGCACCAACTGCTTGCTAAGACGCAGTCAGCTTACAGACTTTTCCATAGTTGCGATACTGCACTCTTACGTGTCTCCAGTGATATTTTAATGTCCTTTTAATGACACATTACAGTAATGTGTCATATACTGGTGCTTTTAGATTTCTCGTCTGCTTTTGATACGATTAGCCATGATAATTTGTTAAAACGAATGTCACTGTGGTTTGGTATTGAGGACCCTGCTTTAGGCTGGTTTCGTACCTATCTCACATCTCGTAGTGAAAATGTCTCGATCAATGGTGTACTGTCATCAACTTACACACCGACCCAAGGTGTTCCACAAGGGTCTGTTATTGGACCCTTGTTGTTTACGATACATGTAGACTTCTCCACTGCAAAATATTATTGAGTCATATTAGTCAGGCAGCTAGCTCATGATTGGTTAGCTGAACGAGGTACCACTAGTAAAGTATTGGAATATATGGGGAAGAATCCCACATACTAAACCCAACGTCTGGCAGTGGCATCTCTGCTGCATTAGGTCCCTACAGCCTGGGGCGTCCAAAATGAGTGCCCATTTTACAAAAAAATTCTATTTGAATAAAAATAGCAGAATTCATTTTCTAAACACTCTAACTTTGATGTCAAAATAAAGAGTATTACTTGTCTTAACGCTTGTGTCATTTTGAAATCAGACGAAATCGAAAACAGTGAAAGTTTTGATGAAGAAATGTTTTTTTCTCACTTTTTTTACGCAAATATTTTTGTTCCTTTTTCAATCATTTTTAATAAATAGTTGTATAAAGGCCCCCGCACACCTTACGACCCGACTACCTCACGACTACCTCACGACTGACAGAGGTCAAAAATGACGTCACAGCTCTTGCTAGTCGTGAGTCGTAAGCTAGTCAGAGGCGCAGTCGGAAGGCCAGTCGCAAGGATTCGACATGTTGAATCCTTCGACTGGATCGCAAGGGATCGCAGGCTCAATCCAACTTCAAACCAATCAGAAAGCACTATTTGTATGACGTCATACCGGCTAAAAAATACAGAGACCAGCCTTGTAGTTGCACTACCGCTGACGGGACTGGCTGAAAAAGTAAAGTAAATTTGTTTTTTCTGCAAATATGATCATTCAAGACGAACCAAGCATTTTCAGTAGAGGATAAATATGCATCACCTTTTGTTTGAAACGTGATGATTTGTTAACGCCCGATTTATGGGGTTATTGTATGTAATTAACGTCATATAAACGCCGACTCACACAGTTCCCCCAGACTCAGTCCCGTTCATAAAGATTCACGTACGGTAGATGTCTAGGCCTAGATATAGTATTATTAATAAACAAGTACGGTTGTCTTGTCAATCTTGTTGATACTATTACTGCACTCTCTTCGATGTGGCTAATAGACTTGCTGGCCATTTAGGGTTATGCATTCGTAATCATAAGGCCTAACTTGTTAGATTTAGACCTAGCTCTGTTACTAGATCTAAGTTATTTCTAACGTTAGGCCTAACTGTTAACAAGTTAGAATGGGAGCGCTAACTTTATTTATGAGTCACCGACCGATGAATATTGATGAACTGGTCGTTTAACTTTTTACTTGTCTTCAGTTCAGGGAGGGGCCGGGGAGGGGGGGGGTGGGGGTCAGGACATAAAGAAGGTTGATAATACTAGTAAGACTGGGTCTAGGCCTGTAATCTCGAGACTAGTCTATCGATCTAGATTCTCGTGCAATAGACTATAAAATTTGCTATTAATTAACTGTGTCTGAAGTCTGAGGCATACTGTCATGCCAATAATTAATGAGTGTGAGATCTAACTTGATCTAACGTACTTAGAAATCTAGATCTAACGTTAGATCTAACGAATAGATCTAGACTACTAGTATTTAGATCAACACACATTTTGTTTCCTGCAAATTTGAAACAAATAGTTTCGGCGATAG
>CALNVZ010003426.1:41148006-41166999 GCA_940671915.1 Paracentrotus lividus
AAAAAAAAAAAAAAAAAAAAAAGATTTATTCCTTTACCAAAAAAAAAAAATTATTCGTTTACCAAGAACCATTAAAAAGAAGAAACGGAATTTGTTTGTGCAAATAACAAATCAAGATTTTATTGGATTTTCCTAACTTTTATTTTTCTGCAAACCTTTACCCATATTTTTTGTTAATTTTTCTACTTTTTTTTAACCATTGAAATTCAGCGCAGGCCTTCCTGAGACAATATTTGTAATGTTCAAGATTGTAGAAGATTTTTTGGTTGGTTTTGATGTCTGTTGTACCAGATTGTCATACAAGGCTCATACTAGGCTGATTTTACCACCCACGGCAAAGAGACATTTTGGTTTTCCCCAATGATATATGTCAGGTATTAAGATTTTTGTCGTGTCGTCATCCAAAGACTTAATTATTAAAGATACCTTTCAGACATGAATATTGCTCACATTGAAATTATCATTAAACATTAAATGGATTCAATATTTTCGATAGCATGCAGGAGGGATAAGTAGAACATTTAGTTGGTTTTATGATTGCATGTATAATATAATCTTTAGAGTGTGGATTATAAGTGATTATATGGATACGTTTAAGACATTTCATTATATATGGCCTTTGGGCTTTTAAGGATATAGGCGGTGTCACAATGACGACACTCAGATGTGAAATGTATGTTAATAGTAATACGTTTCATTCCAAGGATCAACTACACCCAAAGAAAATCCTTTGCCTGTTCTTGAAACATCATAAACCAGTAGTGGAAATGAATTTTAATTTTGTAGAATTATGCTTTGATAATAATAAATTGATTTTCTTTTTTACATCATTATTGACATTTACATAATTCCATGAATATGAACATGGAATGTAAATAATTAAAGTCATACAAATTATAATTTCAAATAATGGTGCTTCGGGTAATATTAACATCATGTTGTGCCAGGCCCACTGGTACATGTAGCACAGTTATCAGAACTGAAGTGGCTTTCCTGGGTAAATAAAACAACAAGGTCGTGTATTATATTATTATCATTCAATATCAGAAGTATAACTTAAAATGCAATAGACATGGAAAGGCTATGCCATAATCTTGGTAGTGAATATGAATAAGAGCAGGATAGGTGCACTTAGGTGTACATGTAACAGTAGATGTTTAAACAAACATTAGGGCTTGAACATACACGAGGAACAAGATGACCCCGACAGTGTATAGTTTGAAAAGGGAATGGGAAAATCTTGCCTTTTAATTAATGTGTGCTCATTCAATCATGACTCATTGAATTTTTACACAGCAGTTGGTCAAGTAAGTTTAGAAACATAGATGTATTGCTCAAAATATTTTCATCAAAAAAGTTACACCATTTCAATCAAAAGGAAATTTACTGTTTTGTATTTTATTTTATGACCATGACCAAAGTAGTTCCAACAATCTTTCATGAGGAATCTTTTATAAATTACATGTATGTAGCTCTATGATTCCCCAGTTGAGCTGTATTGGATTGGTTTATAATACAGTACATCATGTATTCAGTGATGATTCTCCCCTGTGGTTACTAAATCTTGATATGACGTTGTAGATTTTCAGGTGATATAATACAGATATACATGTGGGTCACTTCAGCGAGGTTAAAGAAAAAAACCCTCTGGTTGTATCCTAATAGGCTGTGATACTTCTGTCTCTTTTTATCTCTGTTCTCTCACGTCATTTCATCATCAAAGTCGGGGAAAAGCTATATATGAGGGCTTAACATTTTAAAAGCAGTATTTGACATTTGTTTAATAACGATTTGGCTTAGATTATAATTTGGAAATACATGTACATGTATCTTATCTACTAGAATTTTCAATGATTGAAAGTATGATTAAAGGGTATTACTTTTTTTCCTTTTTTTTTTAATATCTCAAGTTTTATAGTTCCTGGTAAAGTATGACGTGTGAGCCTTCAGAAATAACCTATATTGTACGGTACAGATACTTTATATTTCTTTTGGATCTGTCCCAGTAATTAGGTATTCAGTAATTATTCTAATTAGCATGAAATCTTATATTGTACAATGTAGGTCAGCTGATCTGTACCAGTAATTAGGGATTTAGTAGTTATTCTTATGATCTTATACATGAATGTATGCCAGCTACTCTAAAGTTCTGAAGACTTCATATACATTAATTAACAATCGCCTACATGTACACGTATGTAGTCTTGTCGTGAAGAACAATTTTTAGATTTTGATGATTTCAATTTTGTAGACCTGTAATCATCAATCATTTGTGTAATATATAAATTGTGTTCAAGTCACATGCTTGGCACAAAGCAACATTACTGGTTTATTTCAAAATCATGAAGTAAAATTCAGAGGAAAAAACTACATGTACAGTCTGTGTCAAAAAAAATGGTACAGTCGGGGGAAAAATTCATTTAGGTGTGAAATCTTTTCATATAATGTGTGTTTGTGGTACCAAATTAAAGCCAAAATATTTTACTTGCTGATGCGCTTTGTCCTGTATAATTTGCTTTCGTAAAACAAAAGTTATGCTAAGTTTTGTGCGACGAGGAACAAATCAAAATTACGCACTTCTATTGTTCTGGAGCGCTGAATTCACGGTCATTATGCAAAATCGTACACAAAGGCATGGGACGGCGTGCGAAAAATGGATTTTTCTTGATTGTAGAAAATTAGTCATATCTCAAAAAATACTGCACCAAATGTGATGAAAAAAATTGCAGAAGAAAGAGTGATATTCCTGCTTTATGAAAATTACAAACAATACCACGTTAATATTAACCTTCACACTATATAAAAATGTTTTCCAACTATACCATTTTATTTGACACAGACTGTATATGATAGTATGAAATTCATTTTAGAAATCTTTCAAAAGGTTACCAATACTTAACAGTACACAATGTATGAATGTAGAGCATACAGTATTAAACAGAAATGATTCAGTGTGATTTGCACATTTTAGGCATCTACATGTAGGTTCATATTTTACAAATATAAGAAAAGCATAATGCATGACTGACGGACATGTAAATCTGAGATGTATTTGAAAGGCATATTTTTCTTTGATCAAGCGGCAGGGGATTTAAAAAAAAGTTGTCAAGAATTTTTTTTACAATATCACTTCAAATGTCACTTTGACATGATTGCTATAGATTTAAAGCCGACAATCAGCTTACATTCATACATCTTCAAGCTTGAATCGTCAATGAGATAGTTTAAATTTATCCGTCCAACTCTGAATAATAAGAAATGAATAATCAGCAGTTTTAATGCTCATGATAGACCATTGTGCCATTGCCTATTAACAGTTACATTATGCCTTGCCTTCAATGATAAGGTAATGATGCTCAACAACCAATCAAAATGCATGATTTTATAAAAGTTACTATCATAGCAAGTTTTATCAAATGTGGCCCATACATGAATCTGATATGTTTTTCTAAAGCATTTTATTTCTCTTTTTGATTGTCTTTTCAGGATCAACGTCGGTGGTAAACTCTTAATCATTTGAAAGAGATCATATCATTGATGTGTTTTTATGTACTCTCTAAACCATTTCCTCCTTTTTTATCCTCATTTCAGAATCAGTGAAGGTGAGAAACTCTTAACTAATCATTTGAAAAATACTGTGGCCCCGTTGAATAAAGAGTTAACTATTATACATGCAGTTACTTTGCTGCCAATGGTAACTAATTGGTAACGTTGCTCAACAGCCAATCGAAATGCATTATTTCATCAAAGTTACCATTGATGCAAAGTTGATATAATAGTAACTTTTTAAGAAACAGGGCCCATTGACCCTTTGATGTTTTTTCTTATATATTCAATTCAAAAGCATTCTCTTTTTAATTGTCATTTTAGGATCAACGTTGGTGGTAAACTCTTAACCAATCATTTGAAAGAGATAATCTCATATCGTCAGCTCCATGTAATGGATGAGACATATGTTATGAATCAAGTCAAAGAAGATGTGTGTTATGTGTCGTCCCAGTTCTACAAAGACATGGAGATTGCCAAGTAAGTACATAACCAGGGCTGGGAATTAACTCTTTACCTGTCAGCCGATGTTGATATTCGTACCTCCTGATTTCAATAGCTTCTGACCACTTGAGTATTGAAGAGTTCACAGGTTTCAGGGATGAAAGTCAGCATGGGTTTTCTGAATCTCAGCTGGTATAGCGCCTGTCTAGTAATCAGGAGGTCTCAGGTTGGAATCTCGATAGAACCCCATTTTCTTTGCTCATTTTTTCATATTTATATATTTCTGGGCAGTTTCCTTTGTTGTCCAAAGATTTGTTTTTGTTGACAAAAATAGATCTGCTTTATTATATAGAGGGTTTGTAAGAAAATTTCTTTATCAAAGTAGGGAACATACATGTACATACATGTATGTATATCATGAAATATTTTCTTTAGATAAGAATTGAGATACAAATTCATTTTACGGTACCCAATCATTCAGAGATTTTTCCTTTTGGACCGATAAGGACAAATTTCATCGTGAATCTGTTTTATTTTCAGATTAAAGGGAAAGGAGAACACAGTTTGCAGAGATTACGTTCTTCCTGACTTTCACACTGTGAAAAGAGGCTTCGTTAAAGAGGAAGCTTTCGGCAAGCCAAAACCAAATGAACAGGTACAGTATACTGTAAACAGAGATCATCCTTATCTTCCTTATATTTTCCCCTTACTTGCTTAGTGCATACATGTATTTCTGTTACTTGTTACTTCCAGTTTTTCCTCCTTCCTTTTACCCTTGGCTTTTAGGCTCTAGCCCCCCCCCCCCTCTTTTATTCTCCTTTAATCCCCTCATTGTTACATCTAGGATACCCAGAGTCACTGGCAGCTGATCATCTCTCTTTTGTTCCAGTACTTGTTAGGGTGGTATCTCCGCGACTGATAAAAAGTATTAGAGACGTCTCCGATATCGCTGAGACTTCTCTGAGACGTTTCCACGACAATTTTTGAAGAAAAAAAATCTTAAGTAGTCCCAAATACGTCTCCGTCGAGGAGACAAAATTTTCTATTCTGTCGTGGAGACGTCTCCGCGAAGTGAGATACCACCCTTACATCTTGCCTACATGTACCATTCTGTCTTTTGTTTAGCTGACTCTCCCCTCACTTCTTTCATGACCTCTTTTGTCCTTTCTCTCTCATTGCCTTGTAGCTCTGCTTTTTCCTGTCTACAAGGTATCCTATATGTATTTCTTCACATGTTGTCATTACATGTATGTCTCTGTCAAAGATTCTGCTAGGATCAAAAGCTCAGGCTCTTTTTTGACTCAAGCGAATAATCCTGTCATACTGGCGAACAGGGGGTAGTGAAATCTGAAGAAGAAAATTATTATTTAATGCAAAAGATCAATATAAATCAATTTTATCAAATTTCATTGTAAAGCAAACATTTATAAAGAGATTTGTGACTGACCAATATGTTTACAATGTTGTTGGCAAAAAAATCAATGCATTATGATTTCAATCCCATTCATTGTTCCTTCATCCCTTTTAGGAAATCCTTCGCTTTCGAAAAAATGACCCTTGTGTGTTTGGAGTTTAATGTCAATATGCTATATTAAAATATCAGCTTACATTAATGTCTTTCAGGAAATCAATGTCAAAACTCCTGTACATACTACATGTATGTTGTAGATGATGAGTTCTACAACTCAAGATTTCTATTTATTAAGGAAGAACTTTTACAATTTATATTTCAACATTTTCAGCACCCTTTTGCCGCAGTTGTCTAATAATAACATAAGCCTATAAATAATACAGATTGTTAGGAGACACCCCAGAGATAATATTCATTGCTAAACACAAACATAGTCATTTGAAATTTGATTTTGATCCATCTCTCTCGTCTACAGACTGTGCGCATGAACAATGAACGTTTTGCTGTCCCTGAAATACTCTTTCACCCTGCAGACATCAGTATACAAGAAAAGGGAATCAGCGAACCCATGTGCAATTCATTGCGCAACACCAAAGGTAGACTACGTGATGATTTTTTTTTTTTTTTTTTTTTATTCTGACGTTTCTGATTGAAAATCAATTATTTCAAGGACTTGAGCAAGCTTAGATTTTCTCTTTTTTTTTTTTTAGAAAGAGAGATATCATATTAATTTTTAAATGCAAATGAGTGCTTAACACTTTATATGGGAACTGCCCCCTGAATTACATTGGTTTTAGAAAAGCATTAATATGTCAGAAAAGGTTTGATGAAAATCCATCAAATTATAATTAAGTTATGAATAATTAAATTTTTAATTTGTCAATGTCATTTGCGAGCTGCTTTCCTACATGTCACATTAATTTGGAGATCAAAAAAAGTATGAAAATGTATACATATTTAGTGTCATGAATACTGGAAGGTTATCATTTATCAATTATCATGTTATTTTATTTATTTTTTAATTATCTAGCATCAGCACCAGCATGCATACAAATGTGACCTTAACAAGCAAAGTGTTGAAAATAATGGAACATAGAAAACAATTTACCCGTACGTTTTGACGATGTGCTAGTATTTGTGCCAGCGACAATTGCTCCTCTGTAAATTTTATACACTAATCGAATGGTTGACTTCATCCCTGGACTTGCTTTTTTCGTACCCTAAACTTAAAAGGAATCTAATGTAGTGGTAATAGGTGAACAAAAAAGAATGCGAAGTTTCATATTCTTTTCATTTGTTTCAGGAAGAATATAGACTTAAAAAAGGTCCAATGGAAAGGATTACTCTTGCCCTAATAGGCATACAACCAACAACAAAAAAAAACAGTTGATATGTCTTGGCAGAATATTTTGTATTGTCCCATACATGCATTTTCATTATTATCAACTTTTCCAAATAACTTTGAAACAATTTCTTCCACAATTCAATCTCATAAATATGCAGTAATTTCAATTTAACCCTCTCATTAACCCATGTTGTAACTCTAAAGAGAATCTAGTGTAGTGGGATAGATATACAAAATTATTGTGCGCTTCCATATTATTGTCATGTTATTTAAGAAAAATATCATAGTACATTTTATAAAAAGGATTTCTCTTAAAATGCCCAAATAGTGATATACATGTAATGACCCAATATATACTCAATGTAGCAGAAAATTTTGGAACTGAACATTTTACGTTGTCCCGTATATGCATTTCTGAGTGTAGTTCATGTGATTTTAAGCAGAATGGGGTTAAATTTACATCATTTTAGCGATCACAAAACCCCATAGCACAAAATAATGCTTAGGTGAACTCTTATTAAACTTTCCAAAGCACTTTTAGACAGTGTATTTCACATTTTAATCTCCTGACCAAAACATTAATTTCACTTTAAACCTAACCTTGGATGAAATAAACCCCACTGAATGTTGCATTACTATTTTGACTTTATTCTCAGAGATGCATCCGCACCTGTACCGTAACATTGTATTGACTGGAGGGAACTGTGCCTTTCCTGGTTTCAAAGAGAGGGTTGAGATGGATGTAAGATCCCTGGCTCCTGTAGAGTATGATGTCCAGGTTATACTTCCAACAAAGTAAGGCTCTTTATATTTCACTTGACTGCTATAGACAGTGCATGGTACACATTTTTTCACATTCATATGTACTCTTTTCTCTGGACATGTTGGGATGGGGACCAAGTCATGATATGGCAGGTTGTGAGAGTAATCCATACAATGTAGTTTACATTTACTGGGACACAACATGACATTTCTATCAAAATTTATAGAGGGATTAATAGCCCTAAAGGAATATATTTATAGGGTAGATGATCATTAATCATCGATAATTTCTTTCTGTGTGTAACAATATGAAACTAATATGAATTACAGGAGAAAAGCAAGGCTTTAATGGATTTAAGAAGGGAAAAAGAGGGGATCTATCTTCAGTTCATGGCCGGTTGATAGAGTTCTCTGGCTAAATGATGACTGCATAAGTGCACCATCACAGTTTGTTAAATTAGAGACATACGGGTGGACAAAATATTCCCATATGACAGAGGATTGCGGCTGTGGGTATGAGGGACAAGGAGCTTAGTAGAATAAGAGTTGACCAATTAAAGAAATATTTATCCAAACTGAGATTGTGCAACTTCACAATTGAAGCCTGTAATGACAATGTCGACTAATCTTGTGCAGATCGAAAAGCAAAAAAATACATGTACATGTATGCTGCAATACAAGTAGGTGCTATTCAAAAGAAATAGGTAAACTTCATAATAAATTCTGATTCATATGCTTAAGTTTTCGGCTACAATATTAATGTGTAGTGAAACTGTTTTCATAAGATGTGTAAATTGATTCTGAAGTGCTAATACCAATTATTTCTTCCAAAAAAATTCATTCTTTCTCTCCCTCTATCTTATTTTGACTTTCTAGCCCTGGGACCTATGCATGGGAAGGAGGCAAGGCCATGACCGAATCTAAAGAATTCTCAAAGCTGGTCGTCACTAAAAAGGAGTATGAGGAAGAAGGACAGAACATTTGTTTTGAGAAGTTTGATGTCTGACATCAAGAATTAATTTCAAAACGGTGTTAAGCATTCTATAACCTGCTGCGGATTGTACAATTGAACATTTGTCCATCGACTGTCAATGTTGAAAGGACTGTAAGCGGACTTTATTATTAGCATTCCTGCACCTTGAATCTGGACTGGCTAGTAGGGGGTTTGCGACATGAGCGTGAACACCATTTCAGAGATTAAGAATGGAGGCTTCCCCCTCTTCCCTTTCAGAAAAGACGGCAGTCCTTTGTCACAATTTAGGTACTTTGTAGTGGACTGAAGTGAACAGCTAGTAAAAGCTATTTGCATCACATCTAAAGAGGTCATCAGTATTATCTATTGAACCTTGCATTCTTTACCTCGGAAGCGGTATTCACGTTGAGGTCCCCGCGATTTTATAAGTCCTTGATACAGTCTGCTCCTGTTATAATGAAGTGTTTGGGAGCAAGTCAATTATAGTCCAACCTCCATATCCGGCCGTGTTGGGACCAGCACCCATTTGTTAAAGTGATTTGGCCGGTTATGAGAGTAATGCATACATTGTAGCTCATGTACCAAGACATCTTATGGCATTTCTACTTGTATCAAAATTTATAGGGGGAGGATTTTATAGCCTTGAGAAATAAGATTTATGTGATGGAGGATCGTAAATGATCAAAATGACATGTACATGTATGTCAGGAGAGGAAAACAATATGACTGAAAGGAAAAAAAGTGATTTTTGGACGGTTGATATAGGAGTCCGGTTAAATGATGGCCCCATATGCAAGGTTGGACTGTGAATTCTGCTAATAAAATCTTGTTATACCGAAAGCATTGGCATATTATAGACACATGTGCACTTGTTTAAAACTGGGACTGATGTATCTGTGCTCATCATAACAGGAGTAGACTGGATAATAAGAATGGAACTTCTATTATGAAATCATGGATATCTTTTGCAAATGTGTACATTGTTGTGAGGTTCCCTTTGTTTAATAACGAAAGCCTAAATAAAAGAAAGACAACTGTAGTGGCTGAAAGAGATACCCCTCCCTACGCGCCCCCCCCCCACCCTCCTTTTATTGAAGTCACACATTGAGCATACATTGGCCTACAATTAATTTGGGTCAGCATACATTGTAATCCCCTGGCTGAAAAGCCAACCAACAGATAGTGACTCTGTAATGATTTCTTGTCATAATTATGCCAAAACCCTTGTTCCTCTTGAAATGTATTTTGAAAGAAAATCCTCTGTTTACAGCTTGGGCAAAATTATTAGACCAAGCTCTTGTTATAAGGGTTTCTTCTCTCTTGTCATTGTCAGTGTTTTTAATCTCTGGAATGAAATCAAAGACAGGATGCAGGAACACAACTCGGTCAACAAGAGAGAACTCTTTGAATTCCCGAAGCAAGAATGGGCCTGCAATAACAAGAGAGAACAAACCCTTAGGTAAAAGAGCTTGGTCTAATGGGCCCATAGCCGAAGATTGAGTTTGTACGAGTTGCAAGATCGTGCAAAGATATAGTGCGATCCTTTTGTCTGATGCATCAGTCAATATCAGACGAAAGGATTGCACAATAGCTTTGCACAAACTTGCGACTCATGCAAACTTGATCTTCACTCCAGAATAAGGATCATAATGTTTGTCCAAGCTATATAGCTATTAACTTTGTGTGTATGAAGCAGAAAGGATCTTGGTAAAGTCAAATTCTGTGTAAATATATTTTGTGAATACGTTTTGTAATATTTGTAATAAACACATAAAATGATCAACCATATACAACATGTCATGCATTTCTTTATTTTTATTGTGGTTACATGTAGATATTGATAAGCATTGACACACAAGATTTTTACGATATATACATGTACAATACACTGTGCAAACAAAATGGCAAGCTTATTGAAAAGAATAATCAAGAAATATATCTATATTTACATGAACAGTCAAATTATGAAGTAAATTTTAGTCATACTTTCTACCTGCAGCTAAGGCTATATCAGAATTTTATTTACAATTCAAATGAGTTATCTGTGACTGAACCTACAAATAAATGCTACTGACAAATAAATCCCCCTGAATTACGATAAGCGCCCTGGAGTGAGGAGTATCAATGAATATGAATAACATGTACAATGTATTAACGGTCTATGCTACCCTTGTATTCTGAAATGTAAAAAGGAAATTTTCAAGATGAAATATCCATAACTTTGACCATTAAGACACTGAGTCAAAGTGGGTTTTACAGACGTGTGGCTGAAACAATTACCTTGTTAAAAACATGGGTGGAATAAGGGATTGGCTTTACAAAACAAATTAAAGCTTGAATTTGCACTTACAATCCACACCTGCCATAGTAAGCATTATTACATGATTTTCTTATTACAGAGCAATTTTCACAGTCCCAGATTAAAAAATCTTTTTTAATTGGCCGAGTCGCAAGCACATCTGTATAACGTGAGGACAACAACCCTTAAATTTTCATTTGACAAGTTGAAATAAATTTTCATTACAATTTTTCACTACAAGTACAGTAGTTTTTATATATCCAAAGATTCATATCCATTAACATCATAAAGTAAATGTACTTGGTAGTTTAGCTTGAAAATCTCCTTTAGATTTTAAAGTCCTAGACCGGACCGACAAATGAAATAGCCAAAAACGATAGCTAATATGCTACATAATACAACAATTCCAAATTAAGGCGTTTTTATTGTCCATCTGGAAAGTATTGAATTTAAAAGATGACCGAACCTCAACCAGGCCACCCCTCCCGAATACTTGAAAAATTACCCCTAATTTAAAAGTGCGAGTGATGACGTCAAAAAATGTTAATGGAATGCTACAGCAGTCCTGCGGCTAGGCATGATTGCGTTTCGCCTTTAGAAAACACGTTTGTATTGCTATGTCAGGACAATAGACGCCCTGTGAGCTAGAATTCTATTGTTATGAAATGAAAGGGCAAAGTCAATCATGCCTGGCCTCAGGACTGCTGTAGCATTCCATTAACATTTCTTGACGTCATCACTCGCACTTTTAAATTAGGGGTAATTTTACAAGTATTCGGGAGGGGTGGCCTGGTTGAGGTTCGGTCATTTTTTTAATTAAATACTTTCTAGATGGACAATAAAAACGCCTTAATTTGGAATTGTTGTATTATATAGCATATTAGCTTTCGTTTTTGGCAATTTCATTTGTCGGTCCGGTCTGGGACTTTAAAGATAACACCCTTTCAATTAAGAACACTAGCTTTATCGATGCTAAAAATAAAACAAACTAGATTAGTAAAAAATGAGTTTTCCTTATCGAGGGTTGGAATAACACAAAAACAAGAACCTTGGTTCTACAAATACTCTACTGTAAAAAGATAAAATATTCTAAAAAGACAGAGTTAAAACACCTTTCTGGTGCAAATGAGACAATTACAAAAATGATTTATTAGGGAAAAGGAAGAGATGACATCCATGTAATAAAATATGAATTATTTTAAGTTTGTGAGCTCAAGTAATTGGAAGTGGGAGTATACAAGTTATAAATCACCCAAGTTATAATTGTAAGTCCTGAATTATTTATGTATTTTGAGCCCTATTTAACCCTAAAAAGACTGGGCTATTTTGACACACATAAAGACTGGGGGGGGGGGCTCATTCAGCCCCCCCCCCCCCCACTAAGATCTCGGCCGTTGAGTGCACGATCGTGCCGAAAATTGGCACGCGCGTTACCCACGGCATCCTCTCCAAAACTGAAGGGTCATATTATCCGAAAAATTTCATCACTAATTAATTATGCTAATTTATGCATAAAATCTAAGATTTGCTCCAATCAATTAAATAAAGCTCAAAAAGTGCTAATTTTTGGTTTACAGGCTCTTTGTAGGCTTCTTTTGAAATGTGTTTTTAAAAAAATCTGTATCAAGATTTTTTTTCTTATGTATTCTATTGTTTTTAAAATTTCTTATGTATTTCTTTGTTTTTCAACTTTTTGTTTTTTATTGTTTTTTCGATGAAAATCATTGGTGACACTATTTTAATCATAAACAACCTTAAATTAATTGATTTTAATCAGTTAAAGAGAAAATAATGATACATTTATGAATTTTGGCTGAAAACACAATTTGTATTGGATTTGTACACAAAATCACATATTTGAGCTACTTTGGGTCTGACGCACGGTTGCAAAATGTTACTTTATTTCGGAACCGCGTACCCGGGCATCGCAAATTAGGTCTCAAAAGTTGCGCAAGTCTTGAAAGAAAATAGTCATGAAGTCTCGGCAATTTTTTTTTCCACGTTGCGAAGTTATCGCGAAAAATGTCGAGGGGGGGGGGGCTGAATGAGCCCCCCCCCCCCCCCAGTCTTTTTAGGGTTAAAGCAAGCCTTTGATGATAATTACGACAACAACATTTTTCATTTCTACTAATAATTGTGGGTTTAAAACGCTTGATAGTGCAGTACTGCACATTCGCACATCAACGTCTCAAATTTGAACTTTTCACAGACACAATAAAAAGAAAATCTTGATCTGGTTTTGATAAGGATTATAATTTGATGAGGTGATAGAAGAACGGTAAAATTCCTGTAGTAACAGTAGCTGCATCAATACAGAATTTAGAAAAATATCAGGCAACATGTTTAATTGTTGACTATTGCACGTCATGTCCTGACGCATATACATGTATATGGAAGATTAATTATATGAATTCTAAGAAAACAAGGTCAATATCTCTCAAAACAGTTGTTAGGAGTTTGAAACAAAATATTGTTGCAAAGTGTTAAAATATTATATCGGGGAAAACTCAATATAGCAACCTTTTTCTTTGGGGAAAATGTAATTCATTTCTTTTGTTTTGACTTACAAGATACATGTATCTGATATAACAGGCAAAAATCTTCAGGTCTAAAGTTATAAAAGAGTTTCAACTCTTAGATGATTGGTAACTTGATGTTTGGAATTGGGTAAATACAGGAAAATCGTCCCAACAAACTTAAAATTTCTTTTTATTCTATATTTTACCCACATGTAACATTTAAACATAGGAAATTAAGTTCATACACATGAATGTGTTAACACTAATCCTATAAATACCCATATGACTTGCCATGTTACATTCTTTTTTAAACATTGTGTTAGCCATAAAATGGAGATACATGTATAATGATTTCTGTTACAAAGATAAATTTAAAAAGCATACTCATATAATCATTGTCTTATAATTACAATCCCATGCATTCATTAAAAAAACCTCAATTGTACTTTACTAGAGTATTAACCAAGATTAAGGACCTAAATGGCAATATTCATACAAGAAGGGGAAAAAGAAGAATATTAAGAACAAAAAACAAAAAATAACGGGTTAAACTGGATCAATCGATTTCAAATATCCATGACAAGTAAATCCCTCCAATATCTCCCATAGGTAGGCAATCATTAAAATAAGGTGTAAACAGCAATAAATAAATAAATGAATAAATAAAAGGGGTAATCAGCAATGAGTAGACTTCTTAATCTTACTTTACAAATTTTCTCAATCTATGCAAGCCAATTTAACCCCAACCTACATTTATCCAACGCCTCCAATTTTTAATCAAAATTTTAAAAAATACAAATACATGTAGGCTGGTTTTATGATACATTCACAGACTATTAAATTTCACATAATAAGAACGTATTCAAATAAACTTTTATTAAAGAATGAACTACCACAATTGGAAGCCTGTTTGAATACATTAGTTGTCGTTAGGTGGACAATTAACTCTCGAACATAACTGTATTCAAACTGGATTCTAAACATTGTACATGTAGTTCATTCTATAATAGCAGTTTGTTTGAATAAATTGTTACCACATTTATTTCTGTGAATATAACATAAAACCGGCCTATTACTTGAAGGTTTTAGAATTCATTTTGGCATTTGTATGCCCAGAATATACACTTACTTTTTTTCATGAGCTAAGACTAATTTCTTTTTTTTTAGTGTTAGTCATAAAACAGTGGCCATTTTGTAATCAGAATTTTTTTTTTGGGGGGGGGGAGTCTATAATTCAAATTGCTTTCAAAACCTGAATTTGGGGAGGGAGTTGCTGAGACCTATATCTAGGTGTGTCACGATAGGAATTCTTTCTTTGCTTTTTTTCCCTCCAATTTCGTATAATTATGCTTTACTTTCACCGATGGTCAGCTAATGAACCCAACCTACTTTTATTTTACGGGGGTTGACTTGATAACAATATTTACATTCTAATAAATTGGTAAAAATGTATTATGAAGACCTGTCCCAGATTTCTTTGATTTTTGATGATGCCGTGTTTTCCAACAACAAGTTGAATATTGAACAAATAGAATGTACATACTATTATTAGGATTAATTAAATCTGTTTGTGCGGATAAGGTGAAACTCGGTTATATTGCTGGGGAAAAGGGCGTAGCCACATATACTACTGTTATTCTTTCACATATTTACATTAAACTCATCAGAAATGCCACTCGGTACCTGTTGAAAATCCTGAAATTTGAAATTTGACAAAAACAAATCCAGGAAAAGCATATGAATTTGGGTAAATAAGTCGATAAGAGGCTTAAAATAAACGACACGCATCATCTTTCAGACTTTTTTTCCAGGAACAGTAATATAGGACGCAGTTATGAAATTATACAACATTATGTAAGTGCATGTCAGACCCGAAATTGCTCAAAAACGTGATTTCATGTACACAGTCAATGCAAAATGTGTTTTCCGCTTAAATTCATAAATGAGTGATTATATTTTACTTTCATTGATTACAGTCATTTATATGATGATATTTATGGCTGAAATAATGTCCCCGATAATTTTTGTTGAAAAAGCATTAAAAATAAAAAGAACAAAAAACAAAGAAATACACAAGAAATTAAAAAAACAATAAAATACATAAGAAATCAATCTTGGTACTGGAATTTTTTCATTCACAATTGATGGAATGCTATAAAGAATCCGCGGCCGAATTCCCCCGGGAATGACAAGGATGGAAATGCCCCGTGAGTATTAGGGTTAATATAATGATTAATATGTTAGAATAAAAGTTAGTACAGTATATGGTACATTATATATGCTGTTTGAGTTAAAATATATTTAAAGAGTATAATCTGTACAGTCATGTTGCAGCTTCTCAGCTCATGTACATGTATTCATAATAATACTTCAGAAAAATAACTCTCTTCCATCACAATTACATGTATCTACAACTGTATGATCAGGAAATATAAATGGAATGTTCTCAGTATCTTTGGCCAAAGATGTATTCCAACCATTCAATAAAATATAGCCATTTACATGTACTAATAGTCACATTTCAATAGAACAACTTTCAAGGTCAAACAATTAGGCAGAGATATCAGTGGTCTGAATGACCACATTATAAAAAGAGCTGAAAAAGCTGGGGGAAAGGCTTAAATTTAAATAGCCATGTGTTTTTTTTTTTACAGATAAAAGCTAAATGAAAAAGAAAATGAGCTAAAAAAAACCAAAAAAAACTCAAAAGGTTAAAACTCTCACACCCATGTGATATTGAGATACTTATCTCCGCTGGGACGACAAGACCTACAAATGCTGAAGGACCAGGGGAGCAAGAGGGGAAAAAAGGCTACCAAACCACGGTAATCTAAATGCACATATATATTATTGCCCTTTCCTTGACATGCTGTGGTAGCTTTATATGGGGGTTAAAGGGCTAGGGTTTGAAGAACATTACATGACTGATTACCTGGATATTATTACACAAATAATTACAGGGTTCGTACGGGTCCTGGAAAACCTGGAAAGTCATGGAATTTGGCTTAGTCTATTTCCAGGCCTTGAAAGTCATGGAAAACTGATATTTTGATGAAAAAGTCATGGAAAGTCATGGAAATACCAAAAATAGGAACATGAACATGTTTTTTTGTGAGATATGTATTATAGTAATGCATAAATGATTTAATTATATTTCAAACTCAACGTTTTTATTTTTGAAATGTATTTGTGGTGATAGATTGTGTTTAGACTACGGGATGTTTGGTGTTACGTGTGTGTGTGTATTGAAGGGGCCGTATTGAATGAACGTCACATGCACCCTATAGACTACACTGCATACGGTGCACGTGTACGTGTGGAAATTAGTCGTTCTGTGTACGGACGTTACGTTAGTCGCTGTGAAAACAATCAAAGCATAGTGAGTCGCTGTCAGTTTTTAATCCAAAATGCCGGGATACTGCCATTTTAGTGAAGCTTGGCTGAGTAATTCAGATTACAGCGATTGGATTTTGAAAGTAAGCACAGATTCAGGAATAGCGAGATGCAGTATTTGCCAGTGTAATTTCAACATACGCAACATGGGTGAAGCAGCGCTGAAGAGCCATGCGAAGGGTGAAAAACACAAGAAAAACGTTCAAAAGAAGAGTGAGTATCGAAATCAATTTATGCTCTCATATTTATTATTTTTTTTGACGATGTATTTTGTTTTTCGGATGTAATCTTAATGTTGTAGGACACTGGATTGTTTTGGTAAAAAAACAAAGGAACAAAGATTATTCTTGTGATTGCCTTTGCAAAGCCGCTTTCTTGGCCGCCTACGCCTACGGCAGCTCTCGCTAGCTAGCGGGAGCGTCCCGGGGCCGCGGGGCTGGCGCGGCTGTAGTCATTTGCAGGTGTTGCGGCTTGCACTTCTGATGCTAACTTTTCATGCCGTCATGAAAGTTGTATTTTTTTTTTTAAATACAAATATTTGTTATGGATAACAATACTTATACCCCTGCCACACACAAGGTGTTTAAAGGGGGTATAAAGGAATCACTTTGTGGCCAAGCGGTCGGTTGGTCGGTCAGTCCGTTGGTTGCAGAATCTTGTGGTTCAAACTCCTTCAGTTATTGACCAATCGACTTGAATTTTGGTAAATGGGTCCATAATGATATGTAGAAGTGCAAGATATATTTTTTGCCAAAGTCTAAAATTGCGTTGCCATGGCAACAGCATTTTTAAAATAAAATTCATACAAAATATTGTGGATCAAACTACTCCCTCAGTTTTTGATCAATTGACTTGAAATTTGGTACATGGGTCCATGATAATATGAAGAAGTGCAAGATATATTTTTCGTCAAAGTGGAGAATTTCGTTGCCATGGCAACGGCCTTTTTTTAAATGAAATTCATGCAAAAATTGTTTTTTATGTAGGTAGAGCGCTGCCGGCGAGGGTATTATTAATCACCGATAGTGATATTTCTAGTTGCCTTATTTTTATTTTGCCTAATTAGACTTTGTTCACAGCCTCCATTAATTCAGCCACTGCTGTGCAGAACCGATCACAATTTATTCTTTTTCTATGGTCTTTCAAAAATGTTCATGTTAATTGTATCTCCCGATTTCTTGAGAATCCAAAAAAAAAAAAAAAAAAAAAAAAAAAAATTCACAACAAAGGGTCCAGGCGTAGATTTTTTCTCCCCTCTTTCTGCTCATTGATGTAACTAATTCAGATCCCAGAATCAAACTTAAATTAGCCAATAAAAATCTCAAATGTGTTCATGCATTCTTGACATTGCACAATAGATTTACTTGACTTATTTTTGTTTTGTTTTGTAGAATCAACAGTTCTCACGATCAGCACCTTCTTCAAGCCAAAACAACATGTGCAATCATCTGATGCAAGTACAAATGCTTGTGCTCCATCTTCCAAAGTAACACCTTGTTCAGTTGCCCCTGTTGCTACCAGAGAAGATACACTTAAAGCAGAAATTCTATGGTGTCTGAAGGTAGTTGAGGACCATTTGTCATTTCATTCCTGTCATCACAACAACCTCATATTTCAGAGAATGTTTCCAGACTCTGCAATAGCTAAAGGATTCCAGTTATCAGAGACCAAATGCCCGTACATGACAGTATTTGGTTTGGGCCCGTATGTGCAAGACCTACTCTATGACAACATCAAGCAATCAAAGCACTTTGTGATACTGTTTGATGAAAGTCTTAATCAGAAGCTGCAAAAAAAGCAGATGGACTTTCTCATCAGAACATGGCAGCATGGCGAAGTCTGTACTAGATACTTGACATCTGTGTTTATCGGGCATGGCTCGGCTGTTCATTTGAAGGAAGAAATCAGTAAAGTTCTTCACACAGTTGGTTTGGACAAGTTACTGCAAATATCAATGGATGGACCAAATGTCAATTGGAGGATGTTTGACGACTTCACGCGACAGTACACTGCTGATCTAAACCAATCCATCCTGAATATCGGCTCATGCGGGCTCCATATAGTTAACGGAGCTTTCCTGACGGGTGCCAAGGCCGCTGAATGGGAGGTGCCTTGTACTGATTGTTTTCTGATCGTGCTGCCGACGGGTACGTATGAGATGTATTCAGAGATTTTTTCAACCCATGCCACTCAAGTTTTGTAAGACCATGCCTGTTCTGGAAATACCTCCTGTTGCGGAGAGGCTTTATCAACAACCATTCTGGGAGAGTGTATAGCGCATGTATCGTAGGCATGTAGAAG
>CALNVZ010003426.1:41167024-41181438 GCA_940671915.1 Paracentrotus lividus
AGCGCCGCAAGCACTCGAGCTTCACAAAACGTGTTACCGGAAAGCCACTCTTTCAATACTTCCTTCAGAATAAAAGAAGAGAAAATATAAATAGGAAACTTCCAATCAGCGATCAAACTCTGTCCGATCTCGGCCAGTGCGAAATAAAAAGTTTGAAAATATGAGGACTTTACCAAAAAATAAATGACTGAGTCTAAAATTTATCGTCACTACCGTATGGTCTCATTGGAAGGCACATATGTAGTTATTTCATATGCTAACTGTGATCATTGCAAGTGTCATGCATTATTTGTGGAGTAAAAGTCATTCAAACATGAAGATGTGTTTTGTTCTCACACTAATGTTCATATCAAGATTCACATGTTGATTTGTATTGATGCTAAACGCTTACTATAAGTACTTATTCTTCATCCTCCAACCTGCACTCACTCATCAGACCTCAACACTCAACTCCCCCTATGTTGTATATCCAGACTTTCTTACACCTACTTCTGGACTGGTGGTGGGGGTGGGTCAATTGATCCCCCTGTACGAAATCCGTCCTAGATTACCCGCGCAACCGCTGCAAACTTAGCGATCCGGGCGTTCAGACTTAATTTTTCTTTCAAGTCCGTCACCAACTTGACACCGAGCTCTCGAATCAGACACCCCTACTATCCTGCTTATATGCAACATTACATGCTATGTAACTCGCACATGATCGCTCCAAAATGAACCGAAAAACTCGTGTGCATTTTGTCATGCGAGGGTGATACAGATACTCGCTGTTTCTATACACATTGTCGTCTTAAATGTATAACCACTCATATTTGTGCCTTCTGATCCTTTCGATAATTTTCTTTTATATAATGATCCAAGAAAACATTTCCAGGCATACAATAAAATCTACAAAAAGAAAAGCTTATACATAAGAAATATAGGGATAACCAATAGCGAATTACATAAGTAAATTCACAAACAATAAAATATACAAAAGAAATTAAAATAGAAATTTCCTCGAATTTGTTCAATCTCAACTATGTTCGGCACTGCTGCCTCAGCCAACTTTAGAATAATTTGAAGCTCTACATAAACTGAGTTTTTTAAATGAAATATCATAATGTTTCAATAAAACAAAGCACTCTAATCCTGCATGTGAGTACCATATGTATGACATAATAGCCATAAATTAAAATATGTGAAAAAAAACTTTTCGAAATAAAATCGATTCATCCATCGAATACGCCCTTTACATGCTGCGACTTCCGGCAAACTTTCCGTGCGAGCCGGATCCTTCCACGTGAAGCGAGATATCAGGTCGCCCGGGCGGTCCAATACTGACCCCCCCCCCCCCAGTTAAAAATCTCCTCTTGAAAAAGCCAGGTCAAAATAGGGTTAAGACTAGTGACACTGCTCACCTGCTAACAATTTATCACCTCATACAATGGTTCAATACCCCACCCAAATGTACCCCCAATATAACGACCCACTGCCTGTTCAATGGACAACTCCAAAAATTCTATCATGTACGTCTAAACAAATCTCACCCGCCTCGACCAGTCAAACCTGCGAGAAAACCGTTGATTCCTTGCAAACCGGTGAGAACGAATCAAGCAAGAAGAAGAGAAGAAGCAAGATGACTGTGTCCTTTCCAAATGCTATCCACAATGTACTGCTTCATATATTATCTCATTTTTTCCAGCTCCCTGGTCCATTCCTCCGAGCCACCAAGAATGTGGAAGCCACTCTAGCATCACACCCTCAAGACTGCTGTGAGTATCAAACAAGGAAGCACATGATGAGGTCATACATGATTGCTTGCCTGGTCAGATGCAGTAGATGTGATCTGTGAGATTATCTAGGGAGAGAGAGAATCTCAGAGGTCAAGGATTCACTAAGAGACGAAAGATTGCAAGTTGTGCCAGTATATGCAAACTTAGTCTCCGTAGTGCTTTCTAAGAAAAGTCTGATAGCTCTAACTCGATTAAACTTTGGTCCTTCAGTATTGAAAGATTCAATCTACTGATCCTATCATATTGACTCTCTATTATAAAGCTCTTCTCATATGCAATTTGAATTTGAATTATCTTATAACACACAACAACAACCTTATATAATTGTGAATATCAGTTACAGGCCAAATACACATTTGGACATGAGGATCAATATCATAATACAAAGTGTTGCAGAATAAAAATTGTAGATACAAACAGATGATAGAACACAGAACGGTAGCACATGTAGCAGGGTCGAGTCATAACTCTACTCAATTTTTTTTTGCTATGTTGAAGATTGCTAACATATATTATTTCAGATCGATACCAAAATTCAATACCTGTGCTGTCATTGATGATGATACTTAAGGTTGAAGTGGACATGTATGTCAAATATCGCCTTGTGTCAATCTGCAGAAGCAAACTTGATGCATTGCCAATCATCTAAAAGACTGTTTTCCACTTCGGTAATCTCGTCTGAGTCTCTTACCTCAACATGAATGGATCGTTTATGAAGCCATGGTTTTGCACCCGTCTAATACTTGCATCTGAAGATCGATTCTTTGAGCTATAGATTTGCCCATATCTCACAAGGTGCATAAAGTTAAACCTTGCGGGTTGTGGTTTAACTCATTGGCTAGCAAAAATGATGACAAAATGTGTCTACAATGTACGTTGCAATTCTCCTCTACATGTTACGCGATTCTGAATCATGCCTTTCGTTGGTATCAGAACTTTACATGATTTCATCATTCTCCTGTAGTTTTATTGAGACCAACATCTCTTGATACAATGAGCAACATTACACATTTTGCCAATGGTCGATAATTCAAATCCACAGATTTAACTAGGCTTAAAACATTAGTCCACCTTTGTGATATGACCCATTGTTTATAAAATCGGCAAGAAGCTATGTAGTTACAATGACAGCCACAGTATGAAATTCAGTATATTCTGATAGATGAGTTCTATTTTAATTGCAAGATCTAAGCAGCCAAAGGAGGCCAGTCTATGCTCTACGATCTACCAAATGTGGCAAGCTGCTCCTCTCATTCTTCTTTCTACTTCACATTCCATTCAAAAATCTTTCCCATAAATTCAATTTCGTTGTGTTTCCAGTATTTCCTGGGATCAGATACATAGGAAGGATGCTCAAGCCATGCGGAAATTTTCTGTGCATCAAGAGGCGCAGATACTTATGGATAGCAACTCAACATTTACAGGTAAACAATGCTAAATTTGGAACACAACAGTTGATAGTGGCCTGCTTCTTATACACAACAAAAAAATGATAAGTCCCCCCCTTATTCACAAATATCACGCTAACTTTGATCCAGAGGTACTTTTCTACGAATTTTTTACAGTGGCTTAGTGAATTTTATCAGCTTCCATTTAGTGAATATTACTAGAATTTGTTTAATCATGCTATCAATTGACCTAGTTAAAAGGCAAAAATGTCACTTTTGAAAGTCACAAGGTTCAGCTTTCATAACTTTAAGTTCAATATATGGAACAAACTTGAATACTTTTTAATAAAATTCTTTGTTGATGAAGGTGTGCACTTATCTTACTAAACATTTTACCATAATCACTTGCATTAAAATTTCACTGTAGGATGAACATGATGGAAAATTGTAAAATACTGAATTTTTACTTTTAAAATAGTCTATTGCATTATGACTGTATATGCAATACTTAAAGACTGTTTTAAACAATATCCAGCACATCCATGTTGAAGAAACACAAGATGTAACTAGAACAAAAAAGGTATTTTCAACATTTCGTAGGTAAGATTATTGTCATTTCTGTACGAAATAATTTATTCAACATTTTTTGTATATTATGTTCAAATAAAATTTTTTCCCAAATGATGCCTATAGCATTTATTAGAAATCACGCTTCAATGAACTGGATTCGTCAAAAGCCATTTTTCGTTTTGTTGGAACCAAAATAAATCGCTTACTTTGGATTAATTGTCACAGACCTCTCTTTGTGATAGCATTGATCTTGAGTTTCACGAAAATTCCAGTGTATATGCTTCAATGAGCAGAAAGTATAGGAAATATATGAAAATATAGAAAGATATTCAGAGCTTCACCCCACCCTACCTATCAGACTTCATCTAGCTGTTTCCCTGAGTTAAACCCCTGAGTACATGTGTGCCACAGTTCTGTGAAACAAACTCCGGAAAATTAACAAAATATCATCAAGTGAAATTAAGCCCGATATTTACAATTTGTTAAAATTTTATTTCTCTCCAATTGACATTTGTTACAATCTCGAAGAAACAATAACAAGCCCCAAATCAACTGCTGTACTTCTTAACAATAAAGGTGTTCATATATCGTTTTGGCAGTGTAGTTATTATACTTATTCGACTCCTTATGTGCCAAAAGAGATAAAACATTGATGTCCATTGCATGAATAACACACAGCTTAAAGCATAACATTTCATTACAAAAAGCACAAATCACTTTGTAAAGTGGCTCACCTGCTTCCCATGACAAGAACGAAATAGGCTCATTTCTCACTAAAATGTGTAATAATGATCGATGAAAATATCTGATGTCACGCATTCTTGCAAAAAAATATTGATGACCTTTTGTGGAGTTGCCTGAACTATTCTAATATTGCTTCTATCTCTCCTAGGATAATATAGAAAGTTCAGGTTGTGGATTGATCATAAATTGGATAGAAATCCACTCTAAAAAAATTAAAGACAAGGAAGCGAAAAGTTCGACAAAATGAGGGACAGCTCAAAGTTGACGCGTGTGCTGGTGGAAAAAGGCCAAAGATCCGCAAACAATGATGAGACACAACGAGCCAAGGATGGAAGCAATATCCACAGAAGTACAAGTAAAGGGAGAAAAACTCACCGAAAACATACATAGACGCAAAAACAAGCAAGAGGTGCAAAAGAACATCAGAAGTAAGAGAGAAGAAATAGAACAAACAAAAAAGAAAAAAGAAAAAAGCCTGATCAGCCGTTCACACCACTGTCTCTCTCACCGCACGGGCACTTCTTCAGCACCGGCACCCCCCCTCCTCACGTACCACACACGCACACCAGCGCACAACCTGCACAAAACCTCACACCCCACGGACAGACTGCACACGCCCCTCCCAACGCAAGGCACCCGCCACGCCGCCCCCCCCCCTGCAGAGCCACCCCACCACACACCTCCACCCTAACCCTCCCCTCACACCAGCTCCACCCCCACCCAAAAGGGCTCCCACCTCCCGCCTCCGCCACCCCACCCCCCCCCCGCCCCCATCATGCCCACACGAAAGGCTGAATACTGAAATTTACTAGTCCGAACACGCTTGGACCTCGCAACGTAAATTTCCAGGCACCCTATAGTGCCGACTCTCGTGATCTCGTCTCAGAAAACGAGCACAGATTAACACCGAGACAACAATGAAGTGCAGCCGACGCACCTCGCGAATTAGCGTAATACTCGCGGAACCCAGCTGACATCAGACTTTCACCAACACTACCACAAGCCCGCAAGCATGGTTCGGCGCCCAGCCCCCTCTGCGTAAAAGCACCATAAGCGAAACGCACGATGCAAAAAAAAAACAAGAACAACGGTACATAAGAGGAATGTTGATTAAATCTCGAAATCACTTTAGTGCCTCTCATAATCCTTACTTGAATTCTTTCTTATTGATAGGATGTATCTTCGTAACTGTTCTTACCCGTGACTCGATGGCTACTCCAATAACTCGCATCCTGGCTAGAGCTCCTGCCCACCACCTGCTCTGTGACCGGTTTCTTTGGTAATACAACAACCCAACACACCAGCCGAGGACACAAAGCAAATAGGTGTTCTTCGTGCAATTGGCCTCTGTTCAAAAGCTTTCTACGCCGTCTGGCCTGCTTATACATGGCCGCCTCACGCCTACCGGCAGCTCTCCGCTCAGCTCCCACCGCCGGACGCGTCCCGCGGCCGCCGGCGGCTGCCGCGGCTGTAGTCATTCTCGCATGTTGCGGGCTCTGCACCTCTCTCGACGTGCCCTCACACTTTTCCATCCGCCGTCCCCATTCGCACACAGCCTCTCGCCTAATTCTCTTCTCTTCTCTCACACTACACCTCTCTGCTTCACTCCGCCGCACTCCCACCCCAATCCCCTCTCACACCCCTCGCACCCCACACCGCGTCCGCCCCGGCGCGCCTCACCACCACGACATTCAACCTTTCGTGCGCACCCACCCCCGGCCCCTCCGCGCCCCCTCCTCCCCACTCGCTCCACGCTCGTTCGCGCCTCTCGCCACCATCTCTCGCTCGGCTTCCCCCACACCCTCCCCTCACTTCACATACTCACCACACACACCCCCCTCCCCCAGACTTTGAATCTCCCTCCCCGCCTCCCCACCCCACGCACCGCGCCTCCACCCTCACCATGACCTCCTCGACCGTGCAAAACCAACGCACTCACTCCTCTATCTCCTCCACCTCTCAAACATTGCGTTGCCATGGCAACAGCATTTTTAAAAAAAATTTCATACAAAATATTGTGGATCAAACTACTCCCTCAGTTTTTGATCAATTGACTTGAAATTTGGTACATTGGGTCCATGATAATATGAAGAAGTGCAAGATATTTTTTCGTCAAAGTGGAGAATTTCGTTTGCCATGGCAACGGCCTTTTTTTAAATGAAATTCATGCAAAAATTGTTTTTTATGTAGGTAGAGCGCTGCGCAGGGTATTATTAATCACCGATAGTGATATATTTCTAGTTGCTTATTTTCTATTTTGCCTAATTAGACTTTGTTAACACGCCTCCATTAATTCCAGCCACTGCTGTGCAGAACCGATCACAATTTATTCTTTTTTCTATGGTCTTTCAAAAAATGTTCCAGGTTAATTGTTATCTCCCGATTCTTGAGAATCCAAAAAGAAAAAAAAAAAAAAAAAAAAAAAAAAATTCACAACAAAGGGTCCAGGCGTAGATTTTTTCTCCCCCTCTTTCTGCTCATGTATGTCTATTCCAGATCCAGAATCAACTTAAATTAGCCAATAAAAATCTCAATGTGGTTCATGCATTCTTGACATTGCACAATAGATTTACTTGACTATTTTTGGTTTTGTTTTGTAGAATCAACAGTTCTCCGATCAGCACCTTTTCAAGCCAAAACAACATGTGCAATCTCTGATGCAAGTACAATGCTTGTGCCCATCTTCAAAGTAACACCTTGTTCAGTTGCCCCTGTTGGCTACAGAGAAGATCACTTAAAGCAGAAATTCTATGGTGTTGAAGGTAGTTGAGGACCATTTGTCATTTCATTCCTGTCATCACAACAACCTCATATTTCAGAATGTTCCAGACTCTGCAATAGCTAAGGATTTCCAGTTATCAGAGACCAAATGCCCGTACATGACAGTATTTGGTTTGGGCCGTAAGTGAGACCTACTCTTGACAACATCAAGCATCAAAGCACTTTGTGATACTGTTTGATGAAAGTTCTTATCAGAAGCTGCAAAAAAAGCAGATGGACTTTCTCATTCAGAACATGGCAGCATGGCGAAGTCTGTACTAGATACTTGACATCTGTGTTTATCGGGCATGGCTCGGGCTGTTCATTTGAAGGAAGAAAGTCAGATAAGAGTTTTCAGCACAGTTTCCGGTCTTTTAAAAGAAAAGTTCACGACGCAAAAATAATACAAATAGGAATAGGAACAAAAGATCAAATATAGAGGAGGATGTTTAGAAAGATCGATATATATCCACGCGTACGCGTTACACTGGCATGACTCAAAGACCAATCTCATTACCCCCTGCAGAGAAATATCCGGCTCATGCGGGCTCCACTCATATAAGTACACCCGCGAGATTTACTACTTAAAATCGCGTGAACTTGGTACTTCAAGGCCCAGCTATGTAAATGTAGGGATAAGGCGTCGAAGCATTTCCTAATATCTGATCCGTGTGCACTACTTGTGTTTCTTAGAATGACCCAGCAGAGGCAAACGAGGAGTGACAATCTATAGGGCAAGTAATGACTCAAATTGGAGACCTGATTGGCAAGCAGCCACAATCAAAGGTCTTTTATAGGCACCCACGTATGGCCTAGGCAAAACCTATCCAATGTTGCCGAAGAGAGCTCATACAAACTTATCTGGAGGAAGCAGTGTATCGCATAGTTGTAACTAAGTAAGGTCGTAGCTAGAAAGGACATAAGAACGTATCCTCAAGACCCAAAGAAATGAAGGTCCTCTTAAACTGAAAGTTAGTTTCTTGAAACAAGTGAGCTCCAAGACTGCACAGACTCGTGTGGAAAGAGCGAATGCAGTTCTTTGTTGTCGATGGCAATAAAGCAGATTAGATCCCTGATATCTCTTGACGGGACAACTCGCAAGATCGATGCACCCCATGCCAATTGCGCACGGTTCCTTAGGACCTGAAGACCTCACTATCCGAATGACCTCGCACCTAGCCCTTATAACACGTGCACCCAAGATTGCTATGATACCACCGCCTGAGAACCCAGGAGCATCCATTACTTCTCCATACAAGTAATGCAAGTTATGATGTCGGCAAATATTGATACGAGGCCTATTCAATACATTCGATCCATTGAACACCCAGCCAATAACCCGCCAAAGATGAGATAAGTTGGATCTACTCTGAGAGAAGCTATAGAGCGAAACTAGACCGGAAAGAAGATCAAGATCTACGGCAGGACCGACACGAGATTCTTAATAAATTTCGCTACACAACGCCTCAAGTAACTCTTCATATAGCTGCATCAGACTCCGTAAACTTATTCGCAGCGTTGCGCCCGAAGTATTCTCGCTCTGTTGAGATAAAATCTTGGCGCATGTTGCTGAAAACATCCCCTCGGAATCATGGCAAAGAGACAAGGAAAACCAATTAAAATCGGCATCAGAAAGCTGATTAAAGATGAAGATGTTAGTGTCACCTGTAGTCGCGACGCAAACCGCGGCTCGACGCACTCCTGGCATTGACCTATAATCAGGGCAATAGTCCTTGCTAGAGCCAATGTGACGCCAACGGCATAAGCAATCTCCAGAAGATCGCGAGGACCGCTTCATTCATACCAGCAGACACCCTTCCGGACCTCTCCGTCAGCGCCAGTTATTTCCGGGTGTCAGATTCAACGATATGAATTAGTTCGCATGTCCGAATAGTACATGAGCTCCATCAAGATGTGTCCCATGCCGGCACAGCTCACTTGAAAGCAGGAGAAGATCTCTTACTCCCATAACAAATGCAGCTCAGGAGGAAGGCATAACCAACACACCTAATCCAAGCGACCAAACGACCGCTTGCGTCAATCGTCAACTGCCAGGCTAAATACCTTAGCATCAACCACTATTAGGCAGCAATTTGTAAAGGCATTGCACAACCATTAAACTTGACACAGTCGACTCATGAGATGGCTGACAATCAATGAGCAGCGTTCACAGAGCGCGCCGTTTCATTGTGGACTGATGAATGAGAGGCACGGAAAGCACAAAAAGAAGGACACGAGACAAAGAGATACGATAAGGAACGCCGGTAATGCCAAGCCTGATTGCGACAGTTTGCGCTGGCAATCTGAAAAGGCTCAAATGGCCACTAAATGAAATACCAGACTGGCAAGCAGAGTAGACAGAGTCTTCAACAATGCCTCACCCAACGGAGCAGGAGTTTGCCGAGGAAAAGGCAGAGACTCCAAATAGTATAAACTGGCACATGCTCAGTTCGAAATGCGAACACGTCGGTTCAAGGTACGCAGTTAACAGCTTAACACCTAAAAAAAACGTAGAGCTTGATAAGATGTCCAGAAAAAATCGACTGAAGCCCACGGATAGGGGGCCAATACAAGCGAAGGTTGCAATGAGCAATATGAAAGTAAACAAATGAACCGTTTCAACCAAGGTCAAAGGGAAGCAAATGTGGAGACCAAAAAGATATCAATTAAGTAATAAATCCCAAAGAAAGTCACTATAGCCTCAAATAGACTGGATATAAGTTTGCCATAACAGAGTAATGTAGGGTAAGATAAATAGAAAAATAGATCTTTCCCAGGAAACAATTCAGGCTCATTGCGCCAAACATGACACAGAGTTGTAAGCGGCATAACTCTTATCAAAAAAATAAAGAGATAGTCTCGGTTTGAAATAGAAACTGCATATATTCACAGTATGAAAGGAATAATTCAACAGTAAGGTGTAGAAGCACACGGCACACAATGTAAATACGTCGTGAAAAACCTCGTAACACAACATGAGGCTGAAAAAGTCGGCGCGTCATATACAGATTTCGACACTCAAGCTAGCGAAACAAGGAACTACAGCATGACTCCGGGGCAAACGGAGGCAGCGAGTGAAGTGGAAACAGGTCACATCGAACGCTCCCCAGATCAGAAAGAAGAGCATGCAGTGCACACGGGCCTCCCAGAAACGCGCCGCATCAAACACACATAGGAAAAGAGGAGAAACCGCACCAAACCGGCGGAAGCAACAGCAAAACCGAAAAAACCAAAGACACACAAAAAAATAAGAGAAGATCAGAAATGATTATCGTACAATAAGGTCTCGCATGTAAATAAACAGTGAAAACCTCCAGTATAGTCCGATGCATAGAGCAAGGTTTTGATATCAAGAGGTAGATTTTTTCTTTGTCCCAATGACCATGTATATATAATGAGGCATCCACTGTTATTTCTCTGTTGTTGAATCATAATTGTGATGGGTACATGTATGTATGGTAATTAGTTATCTTGTAGCACATTGTGATGAAGTGAAATATAAAGGGAAAATGTTTTGAAGTTGTACAATTCGTGTAAGTGAGTTTGTGTGATATGTAAGTATTGGGATGGAAATGCAATGAATCTGCATTAGATTACTTTTTGTGGCTATAAAGGCATGGTAGGTGGGACATCTTCCCCTAAGAATCTCAAATCATATAAATGAAGAATGTAAAATTTGTGTACAAACCACATAGAGAGTATGTACACAGTGACCTCAGAGATAAGCGAAGTTAGGCATTTTCAAAGATCCCCTATCGGACAGCGAATCGATTCCTTAAACTTTGACAGTTCTCGTGAACCAAATATCCAATTTTCACTTTTCACTCTTTCTTTTTCTTCTCCATTAACTCAAAGCTTTAATATCAATATCAGAGTTTGCTTTCCCTTCTAATTGCTGGTGAAATAAAAATTGTTGATGGTACGTGCATGTGTTGAAACGTGGCCTTTGCTTTAAATTTTGCAGGTTATCGCATAAATTTTTTTTTATTAAGGTCATGGAAAAGTCATGGAATTCCACTGTAAAAAGTCATGGAAAGTCATGGAATTTCATTCAGCAAAAAGAGTATGAACCCTGAATTAATTTCACCAATATTTGACATTAAAAAATCATCACCCAAGCAATGATGAAATATTTGCTAAATGTCCAAGATACATGGATCATATATGTTACAACACTCAGAATAGAGTTACATATAACACCCTTTCAACATATACCTGGTACACAATTTGGCAGTGGTACTGATCTACTCACTATACAGTAGTCTTTGGACAAAAGGAAAATGGAATGAATCAAAGCATATCTGCAAAGTGGCTTCTGTAGATGTCTGGATGTGCCTTCTGAAGTAGCTTGAGCTTCTGTTTCTTCTCTTTGAGTGCTATCTTGGTATCATCAATGATGGTATTCATCAGACATCTCAAGGCCTCCTTGGTAGAATCCAGATCCTTGACTTCAAACTGTTCCGTTGTCACCGTCTGACAGAAGACAACTGCAATTACAACACATTGATAGATTCGTTTTGGTGTAATGGGTAAATGCTGCAGTCCTGATTGTATTGAAACCTTACTATGTATGTATTTGCTATTTTCTGTTATATTAAACAATTTACTGAAACTAAGGAGCAAATTTCCTCAGTCTCCACCACCCTGTATATTCAAGATTTTTCTATAATTGTTATTGTTAAAAAACAGAATTGATCCATGGTTAAGAACAGCACTCACTGTCTGGACGTCCATCCCGATGGCTCCAACCTCAAGCGAGACTTCAGCTTCAACGGCCGCATACCTCAGGGATGCTACTGCCCGGAAACTCCTCCTCTACCAAGCCATCGTAAAACTCTACACGGATTAGCCGAAAGGGACCCCTGATCACGCCCCTCCTCAGACATCGTTACAACGATCCTTGGTGCGCTTGGAGGCGGAAGGGCTCCGGCACTAGAACTGACACAGCTTTGTTTCTCTTGTTACCGGGGTGACCCGTCTCCGACTGAGGGCGCTGCTGAGGTTTATGGGGGAGGGCTGGGAAGAAGACCTCCATCAAACTTGCTTACCAGGTAAAAAAACAAAAGCATGTATTGCATGGTCTACTTGATATGACCCTGAAATCAGCGAATTGGTTAATGTCCAAACGTCTTCTCCCATTCACCGTACACAACTCTTTTAACACAAGCAGTGCATTAGTCGACGCACAGTGTGCGGATGGAACTGCGTTTAAGTGTAAATGGGAGAAGACGTAGATGGCGTTAACCAGATTTCACAGATTTAGGGCCCTTAACCCTAATGAGACTTGGGTGGGGGCTGATTCAGCACCTCCTCGACATTTTCATCTCACTTTCACACGAATCAGCCCCCCCCCCCCTCCCCCCCCCCCCCCCCCCCACCTCCCAGTCCTTGATGTGTGTCAAAACAGCCAGTCTTTTTAGGGTTAAGTATGCCCATGCTTATGTACATTCAGTCCTGACAAAGAAAATGTCCATAATTAAAGATAGCTTGTGGTGGTTATGGGAATTATCTCCTTTATATTGGATTCAACATGAAATATAGGACTTCTTGATTCTGTTGAACGCTCGCTTTCTCAAACCAACAAATTGAAAGCTTCAAATTGAAACACTTCAAATCATGCACATGTACACGGAAATGTCCCCATTTAATTGAATGTGAATGCACTGCTTACTGATGTTGATGCATTTTAAATAATGTCCAGTCATCATGTTTTGAGACCACATGCGAAGAGCTTTTTGTGCTATATATTTGAAACATAATGAGGGACAGTAAGAACACTGAAACAATTAATAAATTCTCTTTTAGAAAATTTGGGATTCTTTAGTAGAACTTTATCGTAATGCATATCTTGCAATTTTTTTTCTGGTTTCTAGTTGAAGCCTGTTTTCGATTATTAGGTGGGATTTCACTATGTTGATATGTAAAGTTACAAATGACTTACAAATGACTGAAACATGTTCTGAGTGCGATACTAATCACATTCTCAATTATATACGACAAGAACTGATTACCAGTTGTTCATAAAGTGCTTGTAACTTATGAACAACTAGGTGAAACACCATCGTTGCCCTGTATCACAAAGACTTACGATTGATAAAACGATACGACTTTATTTTTTCTCAGTAGCCTCATTTTAAATGCAGGTACAGTTATGATTGGAATTATGAATTGATTAAGATTAAAGTTAGGCTAGGTTAGGATTAAGATCATCAAACTTGGAGCTCTCGTTCATTGATAGGCTACAGAGATGTAGTACACATTTTATATTCTTTTCCTTGACACAGGTGGACAACCGTACCAACGTGTGCAACACCCTGCAAGAAGCCATCATATCCAGCCTATCCTATCAGCTGTCCAAGCAAGAACCTGGTCTCCTTCTTCCTGGAACACACAACAGAATCTTCAAGGTTCCAGAGGCAGTCCTGCAAGCTGTTACGACCAGGATAGGGCCATGCCAAGCAGGTGAACAAGATCACTGCAGGGTACGTACAGTGTTTTGTTGTGACTTTGAATTGCAAAGGTATTCATTAGAGCAAAAATATGAAGTTATAATTTACCAATATTAAAAGGAAATATGTAAATTTATCAAACATTTGGTTAACTTATACTGTGTAGTTTTATTTATATCTTTTATATGTGATTATTATTTACCTATCATTTTGAATACCTGTGTATTGTGAAATGAGTATTGATGTGTATGTACCATTCTATTGAGCCATGCTAAATTCCAGTCCATCGTTGCCTGGCAAGCTTCAATTTCAGCTCCCCATACAAGTAGAGAGATACTTGTAAAGTGCAGATGGGAAACAAGATAAAGCAGTCTTTATTGTGAATCAATTTGAAACAGCTCCATCTCTTGATTCAAATTATATATCATAATGGAATGGAGGGGTTTTAAAAAACATTTATAAACATGTATAGTACTGTGGTATTCTTTTTTGGTTGACAAATGGTATAATGGTTATTTTCACAATACTTTCTATTTCCGCTAATTTTGTGATTCAGTAATATACATTTAAATATGCAGCTATTTTTAGGTACTTGAAACGTCACTAAAATCATTTTTAAAATTCCCCATTAGATCTACAATCATGTATAGTTCCAAATCTTGAAGTATTGTACGCAAAATAATGGGCTATAACAATATCAACATTTTAGAAACAAGAAAATAATTTTAACC
>CALNVZ010003426.1:41181538-41192065 GCA_940671915.1 Paracentrotus lividus
AGTGGCGGATCCAGGATTTCATTACAGGGGGGGGGGGTCCAAAATGGGAATTTCAGATTTTGGTACACCCAAATTTGGTACACTCTTTTTTCTTCTTCTTCTTCACGTCACGCTGGCCGTGCGATAAGCGGGGGGGGGGTAAGGGTAAAGGTGTTGAAAAAAAAATTGGCCTTTGGCCAACCCCAAGGTCGTATGTCATCAATAGGGGTAGGTTTTAGGGGTCATAATTCTAGTTGTAAACTTAAGAGATAGAGGGCGCTATACCATTCTACTCAAAGCGAACGTGCCCATTGACTTTTTTTGTTTTTGGACAGTTTTTCACTTTATTTTCTTTATTGTTGCGAGCAACTACCTTTTCAAAGAAATGTTCAACTTGAATAAGTACGCTAAGAGTCTGAATTTTTCAAAAATCGGAATAACTTATTGCAAAGGGAAAAAAAAAGTCCTGTCACTAACCTTGTGTCAATTCGAAAGCCTAGTCAGATCAAATTCCTGTACAATATGGTATATTTTGCTCTCAAAATAGCTCATGCGCTGCATATTTTTGATCCTCGATGCCGCATTATACTATTATAGCTTATTGTTCACAGGGCAATTAAAAGCTTGAATTCTCAGCTTTCCGGAGATATAGTACATTCCTTTTAATTGATTTTTTAAAAAAAGTCCCGTCACTTTGAACATAATCATAAGAGGTTCTTTCCTCGACAAGTCAATATCAATCCATTTGATAATCGGTTCATTCAATTTCCCCAAAAATTTCTACAGCGTCAAATTCGCCATTCAAGTTCCTATACTTAGTTTGTTCGCTTTAGTATTTAAAGTATTCAAGTCCAAATCCCCGTCATAAGCAATCAAATTAGTATATCAGCTAGAGTGCGTGTTTTCCTGTAATCAAATTCGTGCTGAGGCAATCAACTTCGACATTTGTTTAACCAAGTTTGCAAATCGGTTATTTTCACACTAAACATTTAAAATAGCGATTTCGCTTTCTGAAGATCTAGATCCATGCTTTTAGAAGAAAACGTTTAAAAGAACGTTTCTCTTTTTGAACTTTAGATCATTTTAAACGTTTCTTTTTCGTTGAGTTGTGAAAAAAAATGTCAAAAATCACTATGGTGCCCCTAAGTTTAATGTCAATTTGGAGCCCCCTTTGCTTCAGGTCGATTGCCCCCCCCCCCCAAAGTTTCAAATCAATTTCCTTGTCTCTTCTTTTAGAAGAGACACTTTGGTGCCCCTTAGTTATCAATATGGCGCCCCTACGTTTAAGGTAAATTTGGAGCCCCCGTAAATTTGAGATCGAATTGGCCCCAACGTCACCAAGTTAAAGATCAATAAGTGTAAGGTCAATTTGGCACCACCTTAGCTTCAGGTTAATTTGGCGCCCCCTTAGTTTAAGGTCGATATGGCGCGCCCGCTAAAAGTAAGGTCGACTTGGCCCCCAGAGACGCTCATGAATTAATGTTATATGAAAGAGTTCTTGTGTGTTGAACATGTAATTCTGCAAAATAAATTGTTACATGAATTTAAAAAAAAATGAAGACGAAATACGAAGAAAACAAAAATAAATTGACTTCATGAACTCATTAATAACTGTAAGAAATACATCTTATGTACAGTGAAATAATGTACATACTCATGCTCATTCATTGACATTTATTTAGCAATTTGCAAACGAGTGGTTAAAAAAAACCTATTATAAAAACAAAACAGTTACTGCAGCTATAAAATATAGGCCCTAATTTGAATGCTCATTATTGTAAGTTGAATTCCGGGAGTGAATTGGAATGCTGCTCATGGCGATATTGCACAATCATACCAACGTCTCTGCTAACTTGAATAACTGTTTTACGAATAAAGTGCACTTAAACGGAATTTGAACAAGTAAAGCAAATATTTGATTCCTGGAAAAAGGAATCTGAACTCCGGAAATTCGGTTGAAAGCGAAATCGTCCTAATTTGATTGAACCGATTATCAAATGGAGTGGAGAACCTCCGAAACTGACTGGGAAATCCTATATTTACGCTTATCACATGCATATCGCATGCATAGAAACATGAACGGCGTCTTTAAGACTTGTGACAAGTTCTACATAAATACAAAAAAGACTTGTGACAAGTTCACAATCTATGTCATTGTTTTGAGCATCAATGTATATGAATTGCATATTCTGATTACAACTTCAGCACAATAATGTTATAAGCTTGCCCAAATGTGTATATCCTCCATCTGGTCTGGAGAATCTATTAAATAACAACATGATAAAAGTTCATCAATTTCTTTCATCTCCACGAGTAGATTGCTCAACCGAACGGACAATACCATTACACTGGAGGGAAGTCTTCTTACGCAAATTTTTGTGAGCTAATTGCAGCCACCCTTGTAAAAAAAACCCATGGTTTTACAACCGTAACCATGGTATAACCATGGTTAGTGGCGGTTTTACAATGGATCGATGGTAGTCCCCATGGTTTTAAATTCATAACCAAGGTAAATGTGTGGCGGAAGTGTGGTAATACCATTGTTAAAATACCATAGTTATAATAACATAGATAAAATGTTCATTTTTTATGACGGTTTTAAAACCATGTTTATAAAATCATCGTTATACACGTTTAAGAAAGTTTAGAAAACGATAGTTTATAAACCATGACAAAATCATCGTTCTACTTTGGTGAAAAAACATAATTTTACCATGGTTGTAAACCATGGTTTCACAGTAGTATAAAAACAATGGTTAGGAAACCATGGTTTAACTCTCGTTCTACTAAGGTTGGAACCATTTGTTATAAACATGATTTATATCATGGTTTTATGATAGTGTAAAATGATAGTTATAAAACCATGATTTAAACCATGGTTTTATGATAGCATAAAAACAGTATTTATAATACCATGGTTAAACTTTTGTATTACCAAGGTTGAAACGATGGCTTATTACCATGATTTTAACCATGGTTTTAGTAGTTTTAAAATGATGGTTATATAAACCATGTTTTTTAACCTGTGGTTTAAAATGAAGTGTTAAACAGTGGTAATAAAACCATGTGTTAAACATTGTCTTAGCAAGGTTGAAAACGACGGTTATACACCATGATTTTAACACATGGTTTTATGATAGTGTACGATGGTTATACACCAGGATTTTGAGCCATGGTTTTTTATTATAGTTTTAAAACGATGGTTATGAAATATGGTTTTTAACCGTGGTTTATGAATGTGTGAAAAAACCGTGGTTATAAAACCATGGTTAAACATTCGTTTTAGCAAGGCTGAAAACGTGGTTATACACCATGAATTTTAAACATGGTTTTATAGATTAGTTTGAAAATGATGGTTTATGATATAATGGTTTTAACCGGTGGTTTTATGAATGTGTAAAAACCTGTGTAATAAACATGGTTAAACATTCGTTCTTAGCAGGGTTGAAAACGACGACGGTTTACACCATAATTTTAACCATGATTTTATGATAGTGTAAAAACGATGGTTATACACCAGGATTTGGAGCCATGGTTTTAGGTATAGTTTAAAACGATGGTTATGAATATATGGTTTTTTTAACCGTGGTTTTAATGAATGTGTAAAACCGTGGTTATAAAACATTGGTTAAAACATTCGTCTCTTAGCAAGGTTGAAACGAATGGTTATACACCATATATGATTTTAACCATGGTTTATGAATAGTTTGAAAATGATGGTTTATATACCATGGTTTTTAAAAGATGGTTTAATGAAGTGTAAAAACAGTGGTAATAAAACCGTGGTTAAACATCGTTCTTAAGCAAGGTTGAAAACGACGGTTATACACCATGATTTTAACCATGGTTTTATGAATGGTGAAAAACGATGGTTATTCCACACAGGATTTGAGCCATGGTTTTATTATAGTTGTTACAAAACGAAGGTTATGAATAATGGTTTTTAACCGTGTGTTTACATGATGTGTGAAAAACCGTGTTATAAAACCATGGTTAAACATTCGCTTATCAAGATTTGAAAAACGATACCATGAACAACCCATGGTGCCCCCCCCCCCCCACACCCATGTTAAAATCATGGTTTATAACTGCCGTCTCTTCACTATCAAAAACACGGTTAATCTTTGTTTCATAACACCGTTTTACACTATCAATAAACCATGGTTAAAACGTCATGTTGTATATGATAGCATAAGAACAGTGGTTATAAAACCATGGTTTAAACTTTCGTTTTACACAGTTTGATAAGTGGTTTATTCACCATTTATTTTTTAACAATGGTTTTAACCGTAGTTTTATGAGAGTGCATTAAAGATAGTTATAAAACTATGATTTAACCATGGTTGTATGATAGCACAGTGGTTATAAGTCCGTTTTAACCAAGTTTAAAAACGATGGTTTTTCACATGACTTTAGCTATGGTTTTATGATGGTTTGAAAACGATGGTTATGAAACAAGTGGTTTTAACCGTGGTTTTATGATTTTGTTAAACAACTAGTTCTAAACCCATGGTTGTACATCGCAGTTGTATGATAGCGCAAAACCATGTTATAAACATGGTTAAACTTTTCCTTTTACCAAGGTTGCAAAAGGCATATTATATATACACCATTGTTTTTATGATAGTTTGAAAGACGTGTTAGGAACAATGGTTTGAGCCGTGGTTTTTGTACACCACTGTTTTGTATGCCTATCATGCAACGGTTAAAACCATGGTTTAGAAATACTATAATTTATACACTATCATACAGTAATCGTTAAAATCATGGCTTTATAATATGGATATCGGATATAATGTACAATATATAACAACTTAGTCATAACCATATACTGTAGCCATGGCTGTGTAATACTTATGAAACTATACCATGCAATTCTATCATTATGCCAGAATGTACAGATTTACTGTATAGTGACGAAGAATTATTCACCGACGTTGATATAGTACGTACTGATGCTATGGTGTTGTTAGTATTATAATGGTTTCACAAAGCCGAGTTATGAACAATCAATTAATTAATTTTTTTTTCTGTACAGGGAGCTGATAAATTACATTGTTCACGTCATCTTGTCCATGATGGTGTATGGCCTAACGAGGCTCGCTGATAAGCTTTACTGACCCGTAATTAATTTGAATATTTAACTCTTAAATGAAGAACGACTGAAATTTTAATGGCATTTGATGTACATTTTATTTGTTATGTATGATATCAATGCTCACATTCTTAACACAGTTTCAAAATTCCATTCGAGTATTAGAGTTGAACTAACTGTCTCGTGAAAAAAAAGGGACAAACACAAAACTGTTCATTTCATAGAATGGTTTACTTGCACTATTGCAGGAATATTTACTCAGTCTAGGGGTGGAAAATGTCTGTAATACTATTGACTCTATATCAGTATCTTTACATTCAGTTGTGGCAAGGTATATTGTACAAAATAAAATCAGAATATGAAAACTGGAAGGATAAAAAAATATAAAACAACAAAACTTTCCTTGAATCTGATGGCTTTTCCACTGGAATAATTTTAATCTACTATTAATAATGCAAGCAATAACTTGTAAACAAATTTATCCCTAGATAAGTAATAAACGAAAATTGGCCAAGGTTAGAATTAACAAACAACAACAAAAAAATACTTGGATGTAGATAGATAACGATTGCATTGGACAGCTAAAAAAGAAAAAAAAGAAGAAAAAAAAAGAAAAAAAAAAAAAAGAAAGAAGAAGATCAAGGACTAAAGTAAATCAATCTATGTCACAAGGTCTCCATCGGAATGAATCAGCTCTTCCCTTCATTCTTTCCTTTTCAGAAATTCCCAATTCTTTATATTTTGAATTTTGTCATTGGGAATAAGACCTAGTTCCTGAAGTAAGAGCTTTGAAATAAATTTGTCAGTCGACATGGATAATATAGGAAATCAGAGTTGACGTTTCGTGAAAAATGGCATTTATCAAGTGACATTCAATACATGGAAAAATCAACCCATTCTTTTTTCCAGAATTGCAGCAAGTTCCAAAGGAAATTTTTTTGAGCTATATTCTTTCTCATAAGTTGATCTAAAGATAACTAACTCAAAGAAAATATCTTTACTTTTACCAACATTGTATTTCTAAAGATCAAACTGTCATATCAAGATCTTGGTCTGTTTTCTTTTTTTTATGAAAGGTGATGTGTCAACGATGGGTGTTCGCTGATTTGGTGGTAAAATAACACTTAAATAGCATTCCAAATAAATTCAATTCATTTCAATTCATTTATTTTCCACTTCAGATAAAAACATTTCATACACTACATATAATAATAACAACAAACAGGTTATACAAAATATCTTTGGTGGGAGGATCATAAAAAGCACACATAAACGGCTTGTTTGGAAATGATCCTCAAAAACATGCAAACAAAAGCTGGTTTTAAACCTTAGGATACATAAAAATGGAAATATGATTACAAGATACAAAAATATATAAGCGAAAAGAAGGGAATGAAAAACTGGAAATACATTTGGTAAATTATTACATTTGATGAAAAAATATTGCCTACATTGTCTTTTGAATTGGAATATATTGTCCTACTATTCTTAAGGGAGATGGGAAGGTTGTTTCCATAGAACTGAGCCTTTATAAAATATGGAAGATTGTGTTAATGCAATTCGATTAAAGGGGGGTGAAATTTAGTGCATTTCTTGTTTTAATTGTGGATGCAATAATTCATGGAGTAAAATAATTACTAAAAACTTCAGGGCATATTATTTGTGTAACTTAAACAAAACATAGCAGTTTCCAGCGGTATAATTCGTAATAGGTATATATTAGTGTTATAAATAAAGGTTTGCTGGAAGATAGATATGAGAATGTGTTAATTAATCGGATACCTCTTTTCTGTAATTTAAGAATCCTTGCAATGTTTTTCTTTGCTGGTGAAGCCCCAAACAGTGATACAATAGTTTTATACTGAGACGATATAAGGGTAATGGTAAACACTTTTAAGATTTTTTTTAGGAAAGAACTGAAGTTATACAAAATACCTATACTTTTTGACACTGTTTTACATAGGTAGTCTTACATGGTTGTTCCAGGACAGTTTGTCAATCTATAAGAATACCTAAAATTTAGTCAGTAAAATCTCTCTATTCTTAAGGATTTGGAAAGATGAAATTTGAAGAAAAAAAAAAAAAGAAAAGAAAAAGAAATAGGACCTCACAACACTCATACTTGAATTACCCACTTAAAACATTTTAAGACATCATGATGACAATACCATGATCTTACAACCTATAACCTTGAACCACCCCAATCAGGGTCAAAATAATAGTAATGTTACAATTTACTTTTATTACCCCTGCACATCGAGTGTTCACCATCTCCACTCCTTAAGTAGCTTTCCTTCCATTTTGCACTGTTCACATGCATGCATGTAGGACAATGCCAAAAGCAGTCACAAGTGGCTTTTGGCAATCCTCACAGGTACCCATTTGCTCCTGGGTGGTGAGCGGCAATGTGGATTGTCTTGCCAAAATATTAGCGCCACTGCGGGACTCGAACCACAAACCCTGTGATCCACAGTCCTGGATATTTGTCCACTAGAGCTCAACACTTCTAATCCAAATTCATTTTCATTTCATAATAACAAGGACATGAGGTAACAAAGACAATGCTGACATTAGGGTAGTTCCTGGAAATGTAAATGAAACCTTGAATACATGAACTGTGACAAATGCACTACATGCATAAAGTGCAACATCAAAAGTAACACAAACATAGGATATAGCTTTACATGTCAGCTTATGCATAAGTGAATGAATTGCATGTAACCATAATTTCAAGTAATGAGTAGCTAAATTTATATCGATCTATATTTTGGTTAACTCTGGGTAAAATGCAAAATGGACATAGTATGTGTAGAATATTTTATATTTCTGCTCATGCATGCTGATTTACATGATCAACAAAAAGAGAGTTTCACTCAATTTGCAATAGCATTGCCAGTAGTCAACATACAAGTAACGTTCAATCACCCTCAACCAAATTAGGTAAACGAACAACAAATTCAGCTGCACCAATCTTTACCAACATGCATTTAGTATAGATTTCACTACAATGCATAACACTTAGCGTACCCCTAGTAACCTCAGTAACAAAGTCAACAGTGCATCCAAGTTCATGGCTATCCTGACATGTTAGCACATTTATCACGTCTAGTTTTTGCACCAAAATCACGGCATGTTGAGTACACTCGCAATTTACATTAACACAATTATGATTTCTGAAAGCAAACAGATGAATTATTTCAAACAAATTTAATTCATGATCACAGATAAGCGAATCAATACGTCTGAATTTCAAAGAATAATCCTTAGTTGTGAAAAGTCTTTGATTGAAAATAAATCTCTCATAACATTTCACTCTGTCAAGGAGTAGATTCTCTCCAAATAGTTCTTCCAGCATTGTCTTGTAAGGCTGAGATAAAATCAAACATTTAGAACATCCAAGAAAAACAACTTCATCTAGCCCAATTCTAATTTTCTGTGCATGTTTTAGTAACTGATGTCCCCTCATAATGTTTTCAATGTATTCATAAGTGGCATTAGATGATACTTTGGTGACATTTGCCTGCAGATCCTGAATTCGGCACAGTGATTGGAATATCTGCTGAGGTAAATACCGAGTACCAGCAAAAAGCTTTTTCATATAACCATTGAATGATTCAAATGTAAAGGCAGAAGTCGCCCATAAGGGCCCCCAATTTTGCACACTGTCGCTCAAATGTAGTAGAAGGTGGACATTGAATGTAAGTTCTTTTTTACTGTAGAGGGGTTCCATGAATAAAACAAACTTCCTCAACAAAAATCTGCATTGTGCTAGCTGTTCTCTAGATACTTTATTGGAGTTTAAATGAAAGATTGCTACTACAAGCATGGACCAATGTGCCAAGTATCTTGGTGGAAGAATTCCATTCAGTACAATTGGGGAAAAATACATGAAAGTCCTCCACTCATTTGCTTTCCAAAATTTCATCTCATTTACAGACCGCGGTAATCTAGTGATTTCTTTTGTGCCCTTGACACATCTAATCTTACGATCAATTTCTTGTTTTTGGTTTCCTATGTAATAATGCTCGCCTCTGTTGCTTGGATTAAGCCATACGCCTACCATACGCTTGACAGTGCCAAGACAAACTGAGTGCATATAGTCTGGAATGAAACTCGTTATCAGATTAAAGAATGTCAAAAATGACAAAATGCTCACTCCCTTCACTCCCTCCACACTCCTCCCAGTTTCTTCAGCTAGAACACTTGCCTCCTTAGTCTCAAGCTCATTTCGTTCAGGGGCAGGGGGATCTTGGTAGGGGTATTTCATGGCATTGTAAGCATACTCCCCCTTTTGCTTACAAAATCCACAGCCGTAAAAACCATTGAACTGAACCATATTCCTTAGAAGAGGACGGGCAACGGTATCTACTGAGCATACTAATGAGAAAACCTTTGAGCTTTTTTTCTCATTGCCATATTGCCATTCCAATCCTACACTTGACAAAGCATTACATTCTTCTACAAATGGTTTCAAAAAAACCTTCATGTTAGGTTTATTGTCCCCAAACCACAGAGCAGTGAGCAAGATGTTTTCTTTGCGAACACTCATTTCTACTTCATTAATTGAACAAAGAACTGGCCATACTGAGCTACGTGAAGATTTAAATATTGGTACGCCATCAGTGTTCCACAAAATACTCAAGTCATCTCGGGTAAGCATGTGATCTGTCACAAAATTTCTGTAAAGGTCCCCATCTACAATGTCAGATATGTCATTACGTTCAGGATTTGGGTGTGGTCGGTTCACAACATTCTCCCCTACTCGAGTATTTTCTAGAATATGCTTCAATTGCTGGCTCAGAGGAAGGACTATGATAAAGCTACCATCTTTCATGTTTTGCTGATGGTCAAAGGGTGCATTGCACTCTGGGCAACTGCCTGGGGTTTCATCCAGTTTTCCGACATATTCCTTGCATAATCTACAGTAGAAGTGAAAGTGACAGATGCTTTTGTAGTCTGTCATGGAATTACCAAACAGATAATTGGAAGAAGGAAGTGTGTTGGGGCAATGTAAATTAATCAATGATATGAGATCCTGGAGAGCAGCACCTGAAAGATGATGTGTAACTGCAAAACTCAGAACAGCCAGGAGACTATCCATTTTGGTAAGTTCACTGTGTTCACTGGAAACTGGTTGATCACCTCCTGGTACATGAATATTTCCCCTGTCCTGAACAGATAATAAGAAGGGAATAATAATTTCTTTTCAAAATCTAGATATCTACAATACTGATCATTTATATTTCTAAAAATAAATTGCAACGATTTTCAAGACAGGAAACAGTCCTCTTTAAGGCTCAAATATACAAATATATAATTGCAATCTGAGATTTACCACTTCATCTGTAACCAATGTGAGAACAAAACAATTTGTCATTATATGAAATCACTATCTGATTACATATACATTTCACAGAAGCATAAAAATAAAGACTAAGGCCAACCCCCCCCCC